>CM069602.1:44198421-44798421 GCA_035771175.1 Paratinospora sagittata | reverse complement strand
TGAAATCATTAAGTGAACTACATTCACTTGTCCTGGTTGTTTCAGTCTAGAAACACACGAGCATTACAACAAAATAATGTTGGTTCTAACTAAATAGAACACTCAATTAAGCTCATTACATTGCATTACAAAGATATGAAATATGAATACATAATGTTAAGATGAAGTACACTTACAGTCCTTTACCTTTCAATGTTCGGTATTGCTCAAGTGCAGTTTCAAAAAGCATAAATGATGTGATATGAAAATCAGTGTTTCTTCAAAAAATAATATGATACCAAATAAACATTGACTTAAAAATTGAAGGACCAGTGTAAATCAAAGACACAGAGAGTTTTCAAAGTAGATATAAAATATAAGTATGAAAACTTCTGGTTCAATGTTCAGTAGTTAACACAACTACTGATATAGTTCAATACAATACTTAAGATACGAAATCAAGTACAACTGTATTTCTCATGAACTATATCTCAAATTCTATCTTCAGCAATAATGATACCAAGTATGAATCGGTGCTGAGAATTTGAGTAGATACAAGATCAAATAGATTTTCAGAGATAAAATATAGTTGAAGCTCAATGTGAAAATCTTTTCAATATATAAAAGTATCAGTGAAAAATACTTTGAAAGTTTAGATATTTGAAAAATATTTTGGCACAGACTAACTTTCAAAAAGTATTGGCACAATACAAAATGATTGGCAAGTTGTTTGGTCCTAAGTGCTGGTATTTATAGACTTAGTAGGACATAGCTGTTAGACATTTGAAGTTCAAATAATATGAACGTTTACACACATCGACTAGAATGTTATATGAAAATGACAACTGCAATTTTCACTAACAGTATTGTTCTTTTCAGATTTCATGAAAAAGGAAAGTTTTAGAAAAACTTAATTCATGTATCAAAGAGGATCTCTAATAAGTCTGAAAAGGACTCTGTGCAAAAATTCGTTCTAAAAAAGTAGACTGATTTAGTGTACTTGTTCGAACAATGACGGTTGTTGAATTAGCGTCCTGATTCCACAATCAGTGTCCTGACGCATAACATCAACTTTGTTGTTTTGTTCCTTGAGGGCGCTCATTACGTATAAACGTCCTGCTGACAATAAAGTGAGGGCGCTACTAAATTGTAAGCGTCCTGACTTACTTTAACACTTAAACGACTTAACCCTGAGGGCGCTAATGCACAGTTAGCGTCCTGCTTTGTTTTAAAAACAATTATGTGCATGAGGGCGCTACTTTCTTAGTAAGCGTCCTACGTTTTTAAAACATAAAATATAATACGAGGGCACTACAACAATGTAAGGGCCCTACCACATATTAAAAATATTTGAAACCAAAAACAAGTATGCTGAAAGGCAATTGGCGTCCTAAAAGTTATTAAGTTGATTCCTAAAGGTGAGGGCACTCCTATCTAGGTAGCATCCTGATAGTTTATTCAACTTATAACTATCAACGTTCTCAAAGATAAATTCTTTGAAGAACTTTAGAAATCTTTCAGTCCTGACAACTTCAGATGTTGACTAAATGGAGACCACTACTTTACAAGTGAGCATTCTCATTAATCAGTTCCATTCAACCTTGAGCGGTATCAACGTCCTAATGAACTATCAGTGTCATGACTTATCAAGTTTAGGAGAGCGCTGCTAAATCATTAGCATCCTGAAAAACTCTTTAAAAAAATAGTTTTGACTAGCGATTAAATATATGATAAATGCGAATAAAAACTTGGTAAATTTCAAATTACATATAAATAATTAAATCATTTGAAATACCGTAAAATGTATGATCAAAACATCCAGGTATTCAAGTGGTTTGTGCATGGTTTTGAAAAACGTTTGAGCAATGTCGATTAGAGAAAGATATACCTTAAATATAGTGTATTTCCCATTTTCTCATAATCTTTAAATTCAGCTCTTCATTATGAGATCTTCAATGAACTTCGCGTTGGAGTTGAATGTCTTAAACGTTGATCGAAAGATGAAGACTTGAAGCTTGATCGAATCGTTCAAGAAGTGATATTGAAATCAGGATATGATTGATGAGGTCCTTTTGATTGAAACAATCTTGAACGTCGGATATGACTTTGAGTTCCTTGATCGAATCATTCCGTGGCTTTTTGCTTTCCTGGGGTGCTTGGATGAGATCTTGATTAAGGATCGTTAGCGTCGAAAAGTACTTTGTTTGTGATCATCAAAATATACTTCATCACAGTATATTTGGGGACGTGCTAAGTGATGAACCACTTAGATTAACAATTTACCTGCCCTATGACAGATTCTCCAATTGTTGACAACAACCAACATAACAACAATTGATCAGCTCTCTTCCAAGCTTTGTATTTTGGATTGATTTGAGTATCAATCACAACACCTTGATTGTCAAACTTTTCAATTACTTTAGGAAGAGACACATCTGATTCTGAGATAAAACTCTCAAAGCTCCAAGGCTTGAATCGCTGCTAACAATTGAGCTATCCAATTCACATAGTTTATCTTATCTAGTTTTATCGAAATATTGAAATTTAGTGTTCTTGCCAACGACTGAAATTCAGCATTTGACATGGCTGAAAAAGAATCAAATTGTTGCGCAGGAGAACCAAGATTAATCGAAGAACTTGTAGCGATATTAATGTTTGTCAATAAGCTCTAATACCATGTAAGCAAACAACAGATGATTCTTTAGATCATCAAAACAAAGCTTGTTACTCAAGCAAAAAAAAGAATTGAA
Source organism: Paratinospora sagittata (assembly GCA_035771175.1). NCBI lineage: Eukaryota > Viridiplantae > Streptophyta > Magnoliopsida > Ranunculales > Menispermaceae > Paratinospora > Paratinospora sagittata. Next base: position 44,795,692 of record CM069602.1, on the reverse strand, counting down.
AACTAGAAAGAAGAATTAGAACAGAGAAGGAGCAAAAAATTGATCTTAATTCTATTGCAGCTCAGAAGGTCTTTATATACACTTTACATAAAAGATCTCAGTCATTCACTAATAACAAACTTGATCAGCACTGTTAGATTTATAACTAACTCTTGTAACAATAATCCACATGTACAACTAACTCTCTAACAACCAAGATAGTTATGATTATGACAGTTAACCGTATAAATTGTTCTGCTGTTGCTAACTAGCTTTAATACCTTGAGTTGAGATATTGCTTTCAAGTGTAGTATTATAAACATTAAATTAAAAAATATAAGTTGAGAACTTGGATAGATGTAGAGAGAAAGCAAAAAGAAAAGCAAAAAAAGAAGAGAAAAAAATAGGCGAGCTACTGGTTTATGGGATGAAGTGCTACTACTTGCAGCAGGTTGCGTTGCTTTTTCAAAAATTTTCAAGTGGTTTCACGTTGGCGGATTGGTATCAGAACTGGCAATATTGTTTGTTCTAATTTGGGTTATAATCCCTTTTAGATGTGCTTTAAAATGCTCCATTTTGGGTGTAGATTTTACATTATACTTTATACTTAATAAAATTTGTTTCTTCTAAAAACAAATGTAATTTATTAAAATTATTATGATCTAACGCAGGGCTAGCCTTGGGGGAAGGCCCACGAGGCTACGGCCCCGAGTCTCACATTTTACATTAATACATATATATATATATATATTAACTCATTTATAAACTTTATTTAATTAAATTATTTGGGCCTCAAATTTTTGCTCCAAAATTAATACACACAGACACACACACACACACACACACATATATATATATGTGGGTAATTTGGTAATAAATAACTTTTAGTCTCTTTTTAATTTTTTTGGTAACTTTAACTTCTCCTTTTATTCTTATTTCGTTTTTGGTAACTTTCAACCCCATTTTATTCACCTGCAACGCACGTCCTCGCGCTATGAGAAACAAGGAGAATATTCAGTAAAAAACGGCTATGTTTTGGCAAGTGGTTACCATTCAGCAGATGCATCTTCAAATCAATCCTCATTAGATGCTAAATGGAAATCAATGTGGAATCTAACAATTCCTAATAAGATCAAACCTTTTTATTGGAGACTACAACATAATTGCTTACCAATAGGAGGATAGCAAGCATAGGGCGTTGTATGGCGTGCTTGAAAGATTTTGACACTCTGCAACATGTTTTTTCTATGTGTCAGTTTGCTTAAGAAGCGTAGCATGTGTTAATGGGAGAATCAACCAAGCTAGGAAGAGCATATATTATAAGTATAATTCAATACCTTCTACATATAGGTTCCCTGGGGTATGAAAGAAAGATGAAGCAGACAACCATGTTACTATAGAAACTATGGAACAATGGAAACGCAGTGTTTCGTGGAAGGCCAGGCAAATCAAGAGCAAATGGAAGAAGCTTTTACAGCACAATTCCAAGAAGCAATAAATGGAAGTCGCCTAACAAGCCAGCGGTCGCAACGACCCCGCACACAATTCACCATTGGATCACCCCACTCCTGTGTGGTGTGTTCAAGCTAAATATTGATGTTGCAATTGAGAAATAAAATGACACAATTGGGGTGGGAATGATAATTTGCAATGAGAGGGTTGGGGGGAGATAATGGTAGCAACAGCGAAAGAGATAGCAATGTTTGTGGCAGCGGAGTTGGTTGAATATGTGGCAATAGGAAAAGGCATCTAAATGGCGGTGGAGTCATTTTACTTTCCTCTATGGGTGGAATCAAATTCATTGGGATCCATCAAAGCAGTTAACTCCCACACAAAAGTAAGTAGACGAAATTTTATTTTTTTAATATTATTTTTAATTAAATTATTTTTTTTACTTACTGTTCATGCCTAAAATCTTATCATAATCTAAAATCCTAAAATGTAGAGACAACTACGATTTCAAATAAGAAATCTGGCGACAGTAATCCCGTAACCAGCAACGAAATTTGACAACGACGATCTCCTAAATGTTATAGCAATCCAAAACCTTAGATTGTCAAGAAAACTATGATTTTAAATAAGAAATTCAGTAACGGCAATCCCGTGATTGGCGACATCCTCTTCTTCTTCTTCTTCTGCCCTGTCTAGCCTGCAACTTCTTATTTTTCTTCCTCTTCTTCTTCTTTTGCTCTGTCCAGCCTGCAACTTCTTCTTATCTTCTTCTTCTTCTTATTCTTCTTCTTCTTCAAGTTCTTATTCTGCCCTATCCGCCAACCACTTGTTTTTATTTTATTTTTATTCTTTTAACTACTTTTATACTACAATTCAATCATATAAATTTTTTCCCTATTCACCAACCACTATCTCTGTCCGCCAACCTTATATTTTTTATTTAAAAAAAAAAAGAAACTACTCCTATAATTCAACCATATTTTTTTTGTTTTCTAATTTTGTATAATTTTGCATTTGAATCAGGTATAACAATTTTATCAATAAGCATACATTTAAAGTTGTTAAAATTATAGACCGGTGTTGTCTTAAACTTGTAACTCGAATATTTGTATAAAATTTAAAATAATTTTCTATTTGTGTTGATTTTATAGTTTTATTGTATTGATTTTGTGACTTTATTGCATTAATTTTGTGACTTTTGATATATTCGCAATATTTATAAAAAATATTTATTTATTAATATACAAAAGGGCCTTATTTTATATACCTCGCCCAGGGCCCCCCAAACAGTCAAGATCGATCTTGATCCAACGTTTGTTGGTTTTTAGGAAATAGGCTAGCCATTTGAGAAAGGGATGAGAATCATTAGAAACCAAGAGAGAGAGTTTGATTTGCAAAATTTTCTAGCTCTTAGAAGCAACTTGGTGAAAAGGAAAATCGAAGTGGATAAATCCTATCCCATTTGTAACTCGACCCAGGAGGATGGCAAACATCTATTTTTTAGATGTGAATTCTCAAGAGTCTTTTGGTTTGGTTTTCCCTTCTGTTTAGATAGTGCTTCCTTTCCAGGATCCTTTTTTTTTGGAGATTTGGCAAAATTTGTGGAAGTTTTTTACAAAATATGATTGCATGGCTCTCATGGGGTTGTGGCAGTTGTGGAAGAATTGAAACAATGCAGTGTTCAATGGGGAAGTTGTGTCACCAAATAGGCTTATAATCACCACGCAAGCTCTTTTTTTATGAGTTTATGCAAGCTGGTCGTGCACAAGATACAAATGAGGCAGGCTTGAGTGGAGGTATATCCCCTGTCAGGTTGGAGCATGATATGGTGTTTGCTCAATTGTCAGGCTGGAAGCTTTTCATAGATGCAGCTCGTGATCCAAGAATGCATAGAGCTGGAATAGGTTGGGTCCTGATGAGGGCTGACAACAACATCAAAATGGCAAGGTGCAAAACCATTGGGCGTACTTTGTCCGTGGAGCAGGCAGAAGCCATAGCCATTAGCTTGGGTCTTGAAGCTTGTTAGGGTTTTGTGGGTGGTATTAGTGTTGGATATTTATCTAATATGTGGGCCTATATATATATCATTAATTATGTGTTCTAGGCTATCTAAAGAATTAGCCCATTTAAAGTGATCTAATAAGGTTTAAGTTATTGGGCTTAATGACATCTCCCATGATATGAGTTTCATAATGTATAGATACCAAAAGTATTATTTCTAATTTTATGATGCGCCAAAATAAAAATAAGGAAGGGTAGGGTTTTATAAATGGTTATGGTCCCCAAATTATACGTATGATTCTTTTTTGATATCCCATCATCAAGAAAAGGGAGAGCCCCGTCTCTAGAAAATCCATATGTATCAATTTGGAAGATCAAGAACTGTAAGAACCACAATCAATATCGTTCTCATGGGTTCAAGTATGCTTCCACATTTAGTTTATTCTTCTTGATGATTGAACATGAAAGATCCAAGTTTGATGATAGTTTTCATAAAGTTTAAAGTTTTATCCAACAAGTGGTATCAGAGCCTCTTCATGTTGAATCATTGAGAACCAAGTTTCTCAATTTGATTTGTGATGTAATTCTTTGAGAATGGTTCTTGAATCCAACAATTTTCGGATTTTATTTGTTATATTTGTCTTCATATCACATTGAGAATGGTTCTTGTCATAAAATTTATTCTTTTGATATATATTTTTTTATTTTTTTTAAGGATCTAAAAAGGATATATGGATTTGAATTCATGAATGCATGTGATTTTGTTGAAATTAATTCATGAATTCATGTCTATGGATTAAGAAATTTGGGTTTGGTCTCTTGTCGGCGACCATTATCAGAAAGGGGGTCAAAGTTGCATTCTGCAATAAAAAAAAAAGAAAATTGGTTGATTTTATTTTTTAATTTTCTTTTGCATAGGGAACAACAAAAAAAAGTTATTTTTTTTTTGAATATGGAGTAGCAAAAAACTTAAAAAAAGATTTAAATTCAAATTTTGGTACAATTATTTCTTATGGTTGTCTAATGTTTTAAAATAAATTAATTGAAACAACATGTTACGAAACTAAAATACAAACTCCCACTAAAACCACATATCCTCAAGAGATACAACACCCATATGAGCGGGGTGCTCATGAAAGACCTTGGGTGGTAATTCCTTTGTGAGAGGATCCGAAACCATGGAGTTTGTCTCGATGTGCTCTATAAACATTTGTCCACTCTGAACTCTTTCTCTAACAATTAGGAACTTGATGTTTATATGCTTCAACTTCGTCCAGCTCTTGTTGTTGTTGGAATACAAAATTGTTCACTTATTATCACAAAATAACTTAAGTGGTCTTTCTATGCCATCCACAATGTGCAACCTAGTGACAAAGTTTCGTATCCATATTCCATGGTTGGATGTCTCATAACATGCTATAAACTTCGTTGCCATGGTGGAAGAAGCAATGAGTGTCTACTTAGCACTCTTCCAGGAAATAGCTCTTCTACCAAGCAGGTAGATATAGCCCGATGTGGATCTCATACTATCTTGGCATCCGACAAAATTGGAATCAGAATAACCGACAATCTCTAACTGATCCGATCTCCGGTATGTTAGCATGTAATCCTTTGTTCTCTATAAATACCGCATGACCTGTTTAGTTGTTTTCCAATGATCCATTCCTAGGTTACTTAAGTACTTCCCTAGCATCCCAAAAATGTACGCAATATCCAAACGCGTACAAACGTAAGCAGACATTAGGCTACCTACAGCTAAAGCATAAGAGATCTTCTGCATTTCTTTAATTTCAAAGTCGTTCTTGGGGTATTGACTTAAACTGAACTTATCTCCCTTAGCCAAAGGAGTGTCACCTGGTTTGCAATCTTGCATGCCAAATCTCTTAAGAACCTTTTCGATATAGCTCTTTTGTGATAATCCAAGAATAACCGAGAGTGATCTTGGTGTATCTGTATCCCTAATACAAAAGAGGCATCACCAAGATCTTTCATCTTAAATTTCTTTGATAGAAATTTCTTGGTTTCGTGCAATAAGCCTATATCATTGTTGGCAAGCAGTATGCCATCGACATATAAAACCAAAAAAATGTGCTTACTCCCACTGAACCTTTAGTATATACAATCATCAACTGCATTCATCTCAAAATCGAACGAGATGATAACTTGGTGAAATTTGTAATACCATTGACGAGATGCCTACTTAAGTCCATAGATGGATTTCTTTAATTTGCAAACTATTTGCTTTTTATTGCCCGATACAAAGTTTTTTGTCTGCACCATATAAATTGTCTCCTCAATGTCACCATTGAGAAACGCAGTCTTAACATCAATCTGATGTAACTCAAGTAAAATGCACCACCAAAGCCATTATGGTCCTAAAAGAGTCTTTCGATGAAACTAGAAAGAAAATTTCTTTATAATTGATGTCTTCTTTCTGTGTGAAGCCCTTAGCGACAAGACGTGCTTTGTATTTCTTCACATCGCCCTTTGAATCCCTCTTGGTCTTAAATATCTATTTGCAACCAATAAGTTTCGCACCCTCAGGCAATGGGACAAGATCCCATATATGTCGTTGTCCTTCATGGACTTGATCACTTCATTCATGACATCAATCCACTTTTGAGAGTTAGAACTTTTCATGGCTTGACGAAAGGCTATTGGATCATCTTGCACCACTCCAATGTCAACCTCATGTTCTTGGAGCGATGTAATAGTCTACAAGCGCGCTTCTCCTCTCTCTAGTAGATCTCTTTAATGGCATTGTTTCTTAAGGTTGTAGAGTTTGTTCTTCTGGAACAACTTCTTGAACTTGAACGGGAGGCTCAATGACATTGTGTTAATCCAGAGTTACTTCTTGAGCAATGTCAGGAATAGAAGTCTGATCCTGATCATTGTCAATAGCAATTGGAGGAATATCAATATATTTCTCTTCAAAGACAAAATCTTTAACCCTTTCTCCCCCCGTAAACTCAACATCCTCAAAGATCCGAGCATTTCCCGTCTTGAAAATTGATTTAGTTGTGGGATCATAAAACTTGTAACCCCTGGATCTCTCAGGATAACTAACAAAATAGCAACTGGTCGTCCTTGAGTCCAGTTTCTTTTCATTTGGCCTATAAGGCCTTGCCTCAGTCAGACATCCCCAAATGTGCAAGTGCTTCAAACTAGGCTTCTCACCAGTCCAAAGCTCATAAGGGGTCTTAGCAGTTGCTTTAGTTGGAACTCTGTTGAGTATATATGTTGCGGTCTTTAAAGCTTCTCCCCAGTTCCCAGAGTGATTCTAGCAAGGTAGAATAACTAAGCATACTTCTCACCATGTCTTTAAGCGTTCTATTTCGTCTTTCAGCAACACCATTCATGTTAGGTGAAACTGGCATGGTGTACTATGGGACAATACCGCATTACTCTAGGAATTTAGCAAATGGTCCTGGACGTTATTCCCTTAATCTGTCATATCTGCCATAGTACTCACTTCCAAGGTCAAATCTGATGTTTTTAGTTCTTTTGCTGAGTTGGTTCTCAACTTTCGCCTTATAATTCTTGAACATTTCCAATGACTGTGATTTCTCATCGATGAGATAAAGGTAGCCATATCACAAAAAATCGTCTATGAACATCATAAAATATTGTTGACCATTCCAAGAAGCCGCAGGGAATGGCCCATAAATATTTGTGTGTACAAGTTCTAAGACGTCTAAAGTCTTGTTGGCACCTAATATCCTAACGTTTGTCTGTTTCCCCTTTATGCAATTAACACACATCAAAATCTATAAAGTCAAGGGGATCGAGAATCCCATCGGACACAAGTCTCTCAATTCTCCTTTTGGAGATGTGACCTAATCTTTTGTGCCACAACGCAGCAAAATTCTCATTGGTTAATTTGCGTTTTACACCTCGTGTACTTATATGCAAGGATTCATTAAAAGAGCCAATTGTGTCAAGCAAATATAAATTATCGTAACTTGGCAAAGAACCGGTACCAACCAATTTTGAATCATGAAAAAGACTAAATATCCCATTTCCAAATGAACAACAATATCCAAACTTGTCCAAAGCAAAAATATAAATCAAATTCCTTCTAAATGACGGTACAACGAAGACTCGTTCAAATCCAAATAAAATCCATTTTTTAACAATAATCGAGAAGTTTCTATTGCCTCTATTTCCACCGGTTTGTCATTGCCAACATAGATGTATTTTTCTCCATCACTAAGTTTTCGGCAACTAAGGTAACCCTACATAGACACACTGATGTAAGTTGTTTCACCAGAATCTATCCACCACGTGCATGTCTATAGCTGAAAAGCATCCAAATACAAACTCCCACTAAACCAACATATCATCAAATGATACAACACCCATATGAGCAGTGTGCTCATGAAAGACCTTAAGTGGTAATCCCTTAGTAAGTGGATCTGCAACCATGGAGTTAGTCCCAATATGCTTTATAGACACCTAACCACTCTGAACTCTTTCTTTAACAACAAGAAACTAAATGTTTATGTGTTTTGACTTTGTAGAGCTTTTGTTGTTATTGGAATACAACACTATCGACTTATTGTCACAATATATCTTTAATGGTTTTTCAATACCATCCACAACACGCAACCCAGTGAAAAAATTCCGTAACCATATTCCATGATTGGATGCCTCATAATAGGCTATGAACTCGGCTGCCATAGTGGAAGAAACTATGAGTGTCTACTTAGCACTCCTCCAGGAAATAACTCCTCCGGCCAGCAAATAAATATAGTCTAATGTGGATCTTTTATTGTCTTGGCATCCAACAAAATCAAAATCATAATGTCCTTTGACCTCCAAATGATCTTATCTCCGATATATAGGTGAGCATGTAGGCTTTTGTTCTCTGTAGATACCGCATAACCCATTTGTTTGTTTCCCCTTTATACAGTTGATACAAACTTGAAAGTCTGTTAAATCAAGGGGATCAAGAATTTCATTTGACACAAGTTTCTCAATTCTTTGTTTAGATATATGACCTAAACGTTTGTGCCATAATGTAGCAGAGTTTTCATTGGTTAATTTTCTCTTTATATGTCGTGTACTTATATGCAAGGTTTCATTATATGAGGCAACCATATCAAGAAAATATACGTTATCAACAAGCGATAAACACTACAAGAAAAAAGACTTTTGGTCACGAGACCTTTAGTAGCGACTTTAATTTTCGTAAGTAAAACCATTTTTTACTCATGATTTGTCAAAATCGTAAACAAAAGTCGTTAAAAGATAATATTTACTTACGCGTTTTATGTCGTAAGTAAAACTATATTTATCGTAAGTAAAGATATTAAATTTCATCCCGCTCTTTTTATGTGCATATGGCGCGCTTAACTTTTTATCACTTACGAATGTGAAAAGTTTTAGTAGCGGCTATGTCGTAAGTAAAAGTAATTGCATAAAAAGAAAAAATTATAAAATAAAAAAATAAAATAAAAATCAATATTTTGTATTACTTACGGAGGCTTGTAACGAATGAACCGTTAAACATTTCTGCGCTCCGCTTCTTTCCCCTGTATCATCTATTTCTCTTATTTCCCTCTCATTCTCTCTGGTTGAGGCACCGTTAGCGAAAACTCTTGCGAAGAAGACGAGCAAGAGCAGGTTTTCTCTTGCGAAGAAGACGACCAGGTTTTGTCTTCTTTCCTTCTCAATATTCTCTCTCGTTGAAGACAAATGTGTTTCTAAATAAGACGAGTGGGTTTCATCTCTTCACCGACTCGTCTGTGCGCCGTTTGTGAAGAAGACGCGAAGAAGAGATATTGGGAAGATACTTGCCATTTCTCAACTTGATAGTTGAAGCGATTGGGAATGGTTGTGGATTCGCTAAGGTATTTTTGATTTGATTGTTTGTGAATTTGCTATTTCTTCCACGCAAGTGAAATCTCAAATCAATGATTTATTTACGAGAGATTTTGAGGAATTTGTGTTTCTGATGGTTATTTCGTGTTATTTTTTATGACCTAAAAACTACAAAAAGATTACTTTCAATCTTCGACTTCTGATTCCACCACCATGAAGCTCTCCTCTCGAATATCAATCGATTCATTTTGTTTTGGTTGTGAAGCAGTTCGTAACTGATGTTCTTCTCTTCTCTCTTCTCTTCCCGTCTCTTTGTTGTAACGTAGTTTGGGAATATTGAATCTGCATTTGAAACGCTCTCTGTTACACGATCGAGTTAATATCAGTTTGATTAATTATTAGAAGTGGAACAGATTGAGCAATTTCAAGTGGTTCAGGTGCGTTTACTACGGTTCTTCTTGATCAACTCCAGTTCTGTACTTGTGTTTTATTTATTTATTTGTTTATTTTTTTCACGTGGTTAGTGTGGCGTGGTTTTGCTTATTTTTGTGACATTTTTTTGAATCCGTACTGATTTCAATTGCCAACCCTAGAAGAAACAAAATCGAGAAAAGAAGAAGAAGAAGAAAGATAACATTGTTTGTCTGTAAGAAGCATGGACATCAAGCTGTTTATGGATGACGGAATTCCGGGAAGTGTTCAGAAAATGATCTTTTTAGGTGTTGGTTGGTCTTTGAATTATTCATGTTTATTGTTTGTTCTAAAGGGTAGAATTTATTTGGGGAATGGGGTTTTTGGGGGGTTTTAGGGATTGCAGTTCTTAGAAAGATTTTTATTATTATTATTGTTGGATAATTAATTATCTCCTTTTGTGATGATTTGAACTTCAAATCTGAGTCTCCTATGAAGGATTCTACTGTCTGTTTATTAGTGATGAAATTCTCACTAATTCTTTCTCCTAGTGGAAACAATTATATCATTTTGAGATTAATTTCTGTTGCGAATGCCTGGCTCTTCATTGGAACTTATGAAATAGGTTTTAGAATTAGAGATTGTGAAACCTCATTCCATCTATTTAGTGGCAACAATGGCATGATAGTGGAAGAAATTAAAATGTGGAAGAAATTAAAATGTGGAAGAAATTAAAATGTGGAAGAAATTAAAATGTGGTTGGGACTTAAGCACTCTGATACCTTTCTGAATACCATTCAAAGGTATCAACTTTTAACACTGTCTTTCAAAATGAAGTGGTAATGCTTATTGAAAGAGTTCTTATATGATTCAACTTTCATCTTCATCTGTTTCACCCACATTGTTTTAAGCTTCTTCATCCACTAATTGTGAGTAAATCAGCTAGAGTTTAACTGCATAAAGACCTTTTATCTATTTTACTAGCTACTAGCTATTTCCTGAAAGCTTGAAGTCAAATTATGCGGCCCTAGTTTTGTTGGTCATCTACAGTTCATTAAGCTCGTTGTCTTACTAAGATATATATCAAAATTGCCAATGTAGTTCAACCATGATGAAGGCTCCTGAGAATCTCTTGGACAAAAATGGAAATTCAAATTCTCCCTGGCTTCCCCCTTTGTGATACTGCCCTTTCACTTCATCATTATCATTTGCTTCCAAAAGGATTTTGGAGAATTCTCCCCATTAGGAGACTTTTTTGTGTCTAGCTTTGCATGGATGACATCAAGACGTCTTGGGGCACATGGTATGTGAGACATACCAGTTATTCCATGATGCTTATGTACAACACTTTTCATAGAATATGCTAGTGCTTCAGTTTGAAAAAGATTTTGGTTACAAGATAGGATATATACCTTTTCAAAGGACTCTGTTTGTTTCATTCTTCTTGTAAGCTATATTATGAGCCGATACCCCAATTGTTTAGTGAATCTGAACAGAAGTTCCTTTTTTTGGATTTTTTTCCTGGTATTTCATTGCCAAATTTCTTGAAAAAGGGAGTTTAATGATTTTGTTCCTGGAACAACTGCGTGTTTTTATTTAAATTAGAACTATTATTTTCTTCAAGTAATAGTTGTTTTAGTTTTTAGTCATTCTTTTAAATTTACATTTTTGCCCCAGTTGCCAATCAAAGATATGACTTTTCTATGATTATATAAATTTTATGCTTGAATTAGTAAAAATAATTGATTGATTTGTTTTTGTATTTTATGTTTTGGCATGATAAAATAAATCAATGGAATTGATTTGGATATGAGGATATATCTTATAGGTTGGATGTTCATTAGGCATATATTTTACACGTTTTCAAAATCCTTTTTGCTGGAAATACAAATGACACTCTATCATTTTTTTTTGTTGAAAGCCTAGAGATTAATTCATGGATAAAAATATTTATTTGTCTTATTATTTGTGTTATTGATTAATTTGGTGTGATTTGTACTAACAAATTGTGCATTTTGTAGAAAAAATCAGCGACTAATTCAAGAAATCGATCAAAAAGGGAATGGATGCAAACTAATGGGTCAGTCTCTACGCCCAACCACCATTTGCGCCAACACGATAATATCTTCTCGTCGATTGGAGGAATTGAACTGTTTAAGAGGACGCATTGCGATTCAAACCAACATTGGCTAAATACAGAGGTCGAAAGTGCTTATGTAAGTCTTTAAATGAGTTTTTAGATTGATTAATTTTATTTTTTTTAAGTTTGTACCTTTTATTTATTTATTTATTTGCAGTTACAAATGGTTGATATAAGATTTGAAAATCAATGGCCTCCAACTGAAGATAAAGTGAACATGTCATATATCACAGACTTTCAGATTATGGAACGTGTTCTTAGTTATCGCTCCGGTTATCAAAAGGGATGGGCTAAGAAGGCAAAAGGCTTATCAAAAGAGATGTCACGAGCTTCCTCAAGAACACATGGTTCTTCATATGGTGGTCAGAACAACACAGAAATGGAGAGTTTAGTGGCAAAACTAATAGATAGGGTCACAAATATTGAGGATGACCTTCGTCAGATCAAAGAGAATATCTTGCCACCATCATCATATACTTCTACGGAGACCACATCTTAGTTATCTTTCGCTTGCATGATAGTCATGTTTCTATATTTTGTTACTTTTGTAAATTTTGCCTTGTGCAAATTTTAATTTTTGTATACATACTACTTTAAAACTTTATGGTTGTAGAAATTATAGATTTGATAAATGAAAATCTTCATTCCTTCTAGTGTTAAATTTTATTATTTGTCAAAATTAAAATTCTAAAAATATTACAGAAAAATGTTTTTATTAGCTATTTTTTTTATTTTATAGCTTTGTATAACATTTAGTAACGAATTAATTACATATACTTACGAAGGTTAGATTTGTTGCAAATTCTGTCAACCTTTAGTCACGGAAGAAACGTTTTACTTACGAAAATGGAGCCGTAAGTAAAAATGATACTTTTACTCACGGAACTATGTCGTGACTAAAACCTTTACTTAAGGTGTTTTCCTCACGAAATTGCATTTTTAAGAATAAGCCTAAACATTGTAAGCAATACTTTTACTTACGAATTCTGAACTTTTACTTACGAAAAAATTTTGCTACTAAAAGTCTTTTTCCTTGTAGTTTAAAGAACCAGTACCAATAACCTTTGAATCTTGAAAACAAAAAAAAAAAAAAAAAACTTGCTTGTTGGGTAAAACTTTAAACTTTATGAAAATTATCATCAAACATGGATCATTCATGTTTAATCATCAAGAAGCATACCTGAATCCATGGGAACGATCTTGATTGTGATTTTTGCATTTCTTGATCTTCCAAATTGATATGTATGAATTTTCTAGAGAATGGGCTCTCCCTTTCTTGATGATGGGATATCAGAAAAGAATCATACGCATAATTTGGGGACCGCAACCATTTATAAAACCTTAAGTTTCCTTATTTTTATTTTCGCCCATCATAAAATTAGAAATAAGGCTTTTGGTATCTATACATTATGAAGCTCATACCATATAAGATGTCATTAAGCCTAATAACTTAAACCTTATTAGATTACGTTAAATGAGCTAATTCTTTAGATAGCCTATAAGACATAAATAATGATATGTGTAGGCTCACATATTAGATAAATATCCAACAATCAGTGTACTTTCTGATTCAAAGCTTACCATCTAGAAATTGACATATGGGCTTTGTGAGCTAGATGCATTAGCCCCAATTTTGGGTGATATAAAAGTTTTATGTGATACTGTTAATTCTGTTAATTTTTATTATATTTCTCATTCTCAGAATAGGAGAGCTCATATTGTAGCTAGAAGATCTCTTAAATCGGGGGTATCATGTTTATGGGAATTCAGTCTGTTGATCTGTGGAATCTTTTGATTCTCTTATTGGCAATGAAATTTGATTTCTTCTTTGACCAAATATATTACAAAGTACTCGCCTCTGTCTTTTAGGTCAAAACCGGCCTCTCTTTTTGGTCAAAATCGAACCGTGCACGCCTCTCTTTTTGGTCAAAATCGAACCGTAACCGTGCACGCCTCTCTTTTGATGACTAAACTACTTGTACAGTTTTCCACAATCAGTTAATGATCAATAAAAGATTTTTAAAAACTGGAGAAAAGAAAAATAAATAAAATTTGGTCAATCAGTAGCTGGAAGTTACTGATTGAATAAAAAATAAAATAATGATTTGAATCACATTCTAAAATCAATATATATATATATATATATATATATAAGATTAACTTTTATCTTACACTGCTCTTCATCTAGTCTTCTTAAAAAACTATATATATATATTAAGAAGTTACTCCTCACCCATAAGTGTGTGTATATATATATATATACTCATCACCCACAAGTAATTAACAGTAAAAATCATCCCCACTGTCCGGTCAATATGACTATGATCTCAAGGATCATCTGTGGTTAATTAAGATTCTATGAAGATGTCTACATGAAATTGGCTGAGATATCTAGAAGGGTACGTGGACTCAACAAAAATTTGACCATAAACTTGCTCTGATAAAACTATTTTCAAATTTGCCCATTTTAGTCAAACAAACATCCACAAAGTCCAATTAATGTTCACAAGTAACAGTGCTTAATCGTTGCTTATCAGATCACTATATATAATAAGTGAGGCCAAGGTGAGTTTCATCTTGCAAAACATAGAGATACCAAATGGAGAGTTTTAGGTGTTTAATTCTTTTTCTTTCTATTCTTCTCTTCACAGTTACTACAACAACAGCTGCTCCTTCATCATATTCATCATCCCATGGAAATTTCCTTCAATGCCTTGCCTTGAAAAACAATTCCAATTCAAAACTTCTGGTATACACTCCACAAACTGCTTCCTACACATCAATCCTCCTATCTGCCATACAAAACCTTAGATTCACATCACCCACCACCACAAAACCTCACTTCATCGTCACTCCCTCCCAAGAATCCCAAGTTCAAGCTGCAGCTCTTTGTGCAAAGAAAACTGGCCTCCAAATCCGAGTTCGAAGCGGTGGCCACGACTTCGAAGGCCTCTCCTACACAGCGGACGTCCCGTTCGTCATCATCGACCTCGTCAACCTTCGAACCATCACCGTCGATATAACAAATAATAGTGCAACTGCATGGGTTCAAGCCGGTGCAACGCTCGGGGAACTTTATTATGGAATCGCAGCAAAAAGTCCAGTTTATGGCTTTACAGCAGGGGTTTGTCCTACTGTTGGCACCGGCGGGCATATTAGTGGAGCCGGGATTGGCTCGATGACGAGGAAATATGGTGTGGCAGCAGATCATGTCGTGGATGCCCGATTATTAAACGCTAAGGGCGAGATTCTCGATAGACAAGCCATGGGAGAAGGTCTTTTTTGGGCCATTAGAGGAGGTGGAGCCGCTAGTTTTGGTGTAATTCTTGCATATAAGATCGAGTTGGTTCCTGTTCCAAGTATTGTGACTACTTCCTTCATTTTTAAAACCCTAGAACAAAATGCAACTGAGCTTGTTCACAAGTGGCAAACCATTGCTAGTAATAAGGTTCCTAAAGAACTTTATATTTCGCTTCACGTCACTTTGGTGAATAGCACAACTCCAGGAAAAGGAAAAACTGTGCAGGTTGCTTTCCCAATCTTATTCCTAGGACATGCTGATCAGTTACTTCAGTTGATGCAAGAAAACTTCCCCGAACTTGGACTGAAGAAGGAGGACTGCAAGGAAGAAAGTTGGATCGAGTCGGTGGTAAGCTATACCGGTTTATTCCCAAGCGGAACACCAAAGGAAATTTTACTAAACAGGACCATCCAATTCTACAGGTCTACGTTCAAAGGAAAATCAGATTTTGTGAAGAAACCGCTTCCGAAAGCTGCGTTGGAAGGGATTTGGGAGAGGTTCTTAGAAGAAGAAAGGCCAGAGATGGTGATCAATCCTTGGGGCGGGGTAATGAACGAGGTTTCGGAGCACAAAATCGCATTCCCACATAGAGCTGGGAACTTGTATCTGATCAACTATAATACGTACTGGAATCCAAATGATAAAGAAGAAGTGAAAGAGAAACACTTAAGGTGGATAGGAGAGTTGTATAAGTATATGACTCCTTATGTTTCAAAGTTTCCAAGAACTGCTTTCTTGAACTATAGGGATCTTGATTTGGGACATAACAGTTTTAATGGCACTACAACTTACTCAGAAGCAAAGCGTTGGGGTCGAAAGTACTTCAAGTGGAACTTTGAGAAATTAGTACAAGTGAAGAGCAAGGTTGATCCAGATGACTTCTTCAGAAATGAACAAAGCATCCCATCTTTATACCATCTCAAACATAAGTAAAAGGTAAAAGTGGTCATACATGCCCTGGTCGGAGGGAATACTAAGTTAATTTCTTACAGCAGTAACTTGTGTTATTAGTTTTACGATAAAAGCTGATGCGGTGAGCAACGAGTCTTCTTTTTTTTTCTCTCTCTTTGATAATACGATGATGTAGTGATTCACGTTCACCACACCGATGTATGTATATACGATGGGTTCATTTCTTTTGGATTGTTTTAATAATATATATATATATATATATATATATATATATATATTATTACCTTTTTAACTTAGCTTATATTTCTTTTACTTCTTTTGTCATTTTTTGTTAAGATATACCCCAAACCATCACAATCAAACTTTTAATATCTTGATGCACCCAAGTTCAAAACTTCGATTTCGCCCTAAACTTCGATCTTTAAAAATCAGAATTAATTCGAAGAAGTTTAATTCGACGTGGAAAATTTTTAAAAAAATTCGCCACTTTAGAGAAGTTTAACGAATTTGTATATAAATGCTAAAATATGCAAAATTACTATTAGAAATGATGGAAACAAGACATATAAAAGTATAAATATAATCATTTGAAACATGTGTTTTTGCATTAACAATGTTTATGCGCATCGCGCATACTATGAATTTTATATTGTTTACTTGTATCTAACAATTTCTTTCTTTTTTAAGGTCAAAAGATTTATGAAGGATTTAAATTGAATTCAATATGCTTCAATTTCAGAGTGTTGAGACTTGATTGACCATTCTTAAAAGGATGAAGCAACATTTTTGAAATTTAACTAGTATAGTTAGTAGCTCTCATAGACTTATTTAAGTTGTAATCTAAATGTTTGTCTATTGTTTAAAATTAAGATTTAGTTATTTCCCATGAATAACTTTTTTTTTTAATATGAAAGATTTCATGCATATTTTGATTAATTGTCCATTAATTCTATACATTTAAAATTTAAATGTAGTTTTTTTGTATTGTTATTATACTATTATATGTTATTGAAGAAATTGAATGCAATCTAATTGACTAAAATGAGTTGAAACATAATGCATTTTCATTGTCAAGGCAAAATATCATTAAAATGTTACAAAAACTTGTCAAGTCTTTTACAAATACAGAACTATATCCACATTGATCGACGTCCTTCTTCCTCTCGACCTTAAGTTGAACCCCCTTTGAAATATTGATATTCAATATAATTACAGTATTGACGCCATGACATCATGCTGTAATAATAATTTTTGTAATCCTCAACAAACTTCTCGTACATTTGTGTCTCAACTCTAGTTAACACTCCCAAGCGCGGATAAGCAAGATCAAATTGAACATTTCTTCCGTGGGAATATGTATACGGCTGTGGGTTAAGTGAGTGAATAGATGAAGAGTTTGATGAACCATCATTTTGATACTCAGTCCATCCAGTAGGCTTTATGCCACCATAGGCGTGATCGCAAGAATAATCACTTTGATACTCATGGGGCAAGACCAATCCAATTGGTCTCATACCACGTGAGATGGATGTACTTTCAGAAGAAATGTTACCTTGATATTCATTTGGCATTATCCACCCTGTTGGCTTTACACTAATATTTTCTTGTTGGCTCCAACTGTAGCTCCCTTGAGATGACATGGCTTCATTATCATATTCTTGTTGTTGATATCTTGGGTAGCCATATAATGATGATGATGATGATGATATGGCTTCAATGTTATCTTCAACACTCATGTTTCCCATAGCCAATTCAATGTCATGAATATTAGTATGTTTTGATCTAGACGTATGATCATGTTTTTTACGTCCATATTTTTATCTATGCATTGATGATGGCCGAGATCCATGGTCAGCATCCTGAGTAGAATGATCATATTGACTCTCTCCAGTAAATGGACTCATTTGCACCTGGCTTTGTGATGTCTTTCACTTTGTTGTTGCCCCTAACCCTGACTCCATTGTTGTGATCCTCCACCACCCACATTACCGTCGTCGCGATCATCATCGTCATCGTCATCTGGTGCTCGTGTTGAGTCATCATCATGGTCACCATTGTTATTGTCATCACCATCATTATCATCATCATCATTGTCATCATCTCCATTAGCATTACTATCACTAATTGACGATATTGAATACCCTGTTGCTGGGACATTAACTTATGTGGCCATAAATTCATCAACATCAACCCCCATCTCTGTTGCAATGTATGAACTTGGTCTACCACCTGGTTCATCCATCAAAGGTTGATTTGTATTTTTAACCCACTCATACAAGGGATTCTCATCCCCTTCTTCCAAAAAGATTTCTTTCAAATCAATAGGATCTTGAGAGATACCAAGTTCTATATTTTTCCTTATATTTTTTGCACGAAGTCTCATGTTATAATGAACAAATACCAACTTTTAAAACCTTTCGTGCCCCAACCTATTTCTTTGTTTGGTTGAATCAACCTAAAAGTACTCCAATTTCTTTCACACCCTGAAGGAGATGCAGTTTGTGACAATATTTTTACAGCAAGCACCCTTAAAATAGGAGCGGAGCTCCCATATAAATTACACCATTCAGCTGTAGAAAAAATAAGAATAGTAATATTACAATTAAAAAAATTATGGTATTTAGACATATAGTATGATTTATCACCTGGATGCGTGTTTTTCATTCCGCTTTGAGCTGCCAAAGACCCAAATGATCCTACAGCATCTCGAAAGTATTTTAACTACAAAAAATAAATATGCACAATATAAACCTCATGAGAAATATTGATGACGTACTATATAGTTATAAAATTCTAATTTTAATCATATCTTACCTCACTCAATGCGTGCGTTTGTTTATCACCTTCGGGCACTAATTTTGCAATAACTTGATTTAATGCATCTATCAAATCTGAACTCATTCCAAGCTGATGCTTATATTGGTACAACGGGTTCAAGAAATTTGCTGAAAGTATTAACACAAAAAAATTAAAATTAATATGTTTTAAACTTTTTTTCAAAAAAATACTTGCTTGGTGGAGTAGGTGACAAAGTTGGCTTGTCCATCTTCTATCAACAATTTTTAAAATCCATTTATATGAACAAGGAGTTGCAGCTTTAATTGTTTCTTTCATTAACCTTATGGCTTCATATAATGATCCCATTGCCGATTTTTTATCTCCATCTACCATCCGCAACACTTTTGCAATAGGATCTAAAGAGTTCACTACATGCCTTGCATCATCCCAAAAACTCGTTCTGCCTACTATTTCTTCAACCTCTCTTGCTTGTGGAGTTCTATTATGGACATAGTTTATCCACTCTCTTGATGCAAACATTTCTTTTAAACCTTGTTTTTTTTCAAGAATGCTTCTTAAGGCAATGTAGTTGGTGGCAAATCGAGTGATCCCTGGACGAATTATGTAACACCCCGATTTTCAAAACATAAATTTCAAGTAAAATAATAAATATTTTAATTTTATAAAAGAAAAATCACTGAAAATCGAGTTGTTACTCGTATCCGTCTATCTTAACCCATAATCATTATATAGATAGTAAAATTTGCAAAACTATGAGTTTATATTCTTCCAACCAACTTACTGGTTAAGATACACGAATACCCTTTCATTTTCATGCTACGGACCACATAATTCCACTATACAAATTTTTATAGTGAATTATGAGGGTACTTGCCTTTGTCCATCCATTATGGACACAATATTTTAAATACATTCATTAAATAGAATTAATGAATTCAAGTCCAAAGCACATATATTCGAAGTAAATCATGATCCCTTCAATAATCATAATAAGGTTTTATCAAATTTCTAATGTCAATACAACCCTTATTAAATAAAAGTTCACAAAGTTAAACAAGTAATTAACTCTTTCACTAATTAAAATATTGTCCAGATTACCATCCTACCCCTATCACTGAACCGCGTCACAACTTGCTACTTTCTTTTCTAAGTACCTGCATGTAAAAAATAGGGGTAAGCTTGAAAGCCCAGTGGGTCATCTAAACAATTCACAACATTTTATTATGATACATGCACAAGAACGTTACAAACAAGTTTCGCACATTAATCGTTGCAACATTAGATTGTTTGAGTCGAGAATTTATCACGTTCTAAATCACGTACCTTTAGGAAATCAAACACAGGGTGGCACTACCCAAAAATTAGAACTTCGTTGGCGATATTTATCATGAATAACTGCCCCATAATAAACATTGACGATATTCCTTAGAATAACTGCCCTACATGTATGATTCTTATCTTAATTGTGTTCTTTAGTGATGTCACACCATAAATACAACCTAAGTATGCTATTAATTGTATTCACAAACCATATTCAAATTCCACTACACATAGTATCATATCACAATGCCCAATATAATAGTGTTAATACATGAACCTTACTATACTAATATTCCAAGTCATACGTTTCATTATCAGGCATTATAATTTATAAATGAGTCTCAAATATCACATGAATTGCATGCATCCAATTATCATCTAATCAAAACAAGAAGTCATGTTGACACACATATTATCATGGCTATCAATCACAGCATGGTATAAATAAAATCATGTACCATAGGCATGCATAAGCAATCTAATGATATTATAGACCTAATTAATTTAACATTCCTATCTATATATCAAAATAAAATATTATGAAGGCCTAGAATCATCCCCACCTGAATCGCTAAATTCCAAAAGTGTTGAGATTCCTCGAAGTTGGGCGTTATCAACTTATCCACGCATAAATCACACGTTAATCACTTGTTTTGTATTATATTATATTAATATAATGTGCATACATGTCTATGTTATATGGTGGTGGTCACATTATACATATAATATAACTTAGCTAATAAACTTCCACCTAATATTCATATAATATGATGATACATATAATATGATGATAACTTAGCTAATATTATACCATAATATTATACCATAATATTAGCTAATATTATGGTAACTTAGCTAATATTATACCATATCATCATATAATATGATGATAACGTAGCTAATATTATACCATAGTATAACTTAGCTAATATTATACATATAATATGATGATCTAGATAGTAAAAACGTAAAATATGATATACTATAATCTAATATATTATATGTGGTATTGTGTGTATGATATGTATAAATATATTATATAACATCTTGGTTACTTAAAAGAAAAGAAAATAAAAGAAAATAAAAAATAAAAAATAAATAACACTTGAGTTGCAGATTGAATGGTGGAAGGAAGAAAACAGGGGAGAGAGAGAAAAAAGGGAAAGAAAAGGGGATGAGGAAAAGGGGAAGAAGAAGAAGAAGAGAGTGAGGGCGGCGAGATCAGGGAGCAGAGGGAGATGGCGGAGCTCATAGCGACGTTACTAGCGGTGGTGGTGGCGCCGATGGCTGTGGAAGTGGAGGCGAAACTGCCGGAGTGGAAGAAAGAAAGAGAAAAGAGAAAAAGAAAGAAAGAGTAGAAGTTGCTCACCGTGGTTACTGCTGCGGATTCTTGCTCGCGTGCTTCAGTCACCGGTTCGTGAGAGTAGAGAGACAGAGAAGAGAGCGGAGAAAGAAGAGAGAAGCGAGGGTTTCGAGAAAGAGAGGGGGTTTGATTGAGTTTTGAGGTTCAGGCGAGGCGCGATTTGGGTTTTGGAAGAGAGGGTTGGGTTTTGGTTTTGTGCAATTTGTTTCGAGACGATTAGGTCTCAGCGATTGAGTTGCAGAGCGAGATTTCAGTGAAAGAGGCGTGATTGGGTTTTGAACGAGAGAGGCGATTTTTTCACAGTGCGAGATTGCAGCGAGATTGACGCGATTTGGTTTTGAAAGAGATGCGATTTTGCAGGGCGAGTGAGATTGCAAGATAAAAATGCGATGCCGTCGGAGGCAGCGAAGAAGGTGAGAAATTTTAGGCGCTTTTTTTTTCCAGGGGGATTACATTCTTCCCGCCTTAAAAGAACTATCATCCCGAAATTAAAGTTTAAGCTTACTTACTTGATGATGTTCAAGTTTTTCCACTGTTGACTAGTTGTATCTCGAAACCTAGAGCGTTCTTTGGAATAAGTCGGCATATTTGGTCTTCATTTCACTTTCAGGTTCCCAAGTGGCTTCTTCAACTCCATGATGCTTCCACAACACTTTAACTAATGGAATGTCTTTGTTTCTCAAACTATGAACTTTCCAATCTAGGATCTTTAAAGGTCCTTCTTCATAGGTGGCATCAGCTTGTACTTTTACTTCTTTCCAATCGATGGTGTGGGAAGGGTCTGGTTCATATTTTCTCAACATTGACACATGGAATAAATTGTGGATGGCGGATAAACTAGTTGGCAAGTCTAGTTTGTAAGCATTCTCACCAATTCGATCACTAATCTTGAACGGACCAATGAATCGCGGCGATAATTTTCCTTTCTTACCAAACCTCATGATGCCTTTTTGAGGGCTTATTCTCAGAAATACCTTATCACCTTTTTGAAACTCTAAAGGTCGGCGCCTCTTATTTGCGTAGCTCTTCTGCCTACTCTGTGCAGTAACTAGCCTTTCCTGGATCAACTTTACTTTTTCGTTCATTTCCATTATCATATCAGGTCCTGTAAGTACCTTATCTTCCCAATCGGCCCAACACAATGGTGACCTACATGGTCGTCCATATAGAGCTTCATATGGAGCCATTTGTATGCTTGCCTGGTAACTATTGTTATAAGCAAACTCTGCTAGGTGTAAGTATTTACTCCAATTTCCCTTGAAATCTAGTACACAAGCTCTCAACAAGTCTTCTAAGATCTGAATAACCCTTTCGGATTGACCATCTGTCTGAGGATGATAGGCGGTGCTCATGGTTAATTTGGTTCCCAATTCCCGCTGTAAGCTCTGCCAGAATTGAGATGTGATTAAGGAATCTCTATCTGACACTATCGATTTGAGTACTCCGTGTAGCTTTACAATCTCTTTTACATACAACTCACCCAGTTTACTAATCGGATTTGTGGATTTAATAGGTAAGAAGTGTGCCACTTTAGTAAGTCGATCCACAATTACCCAAACCTTATCCTCACCTTTCTGATTTCTAGGAAGAGCTCTGACGAAATCCATTGCTATGTTATCCCATTTCCATTCAGGGATTTTTAAAGGTTGTAACAATCCAGACAGTTTTTTATGTTCGGCCTTAACTTGCTGACATGTAAGGTATTTAGACACATATTTGGCCACGTCTCTCTTCATACCTTTCCACCAGTAGTTTTTTTTCAAATTTTGGTACATCTTATCTCCACTAGGATGTAAAGTGTATTTAGTCTAATGTGCCTCATCAAATAAGAGCTTTTTAATTTCCTCCGTTCTGGGTACACAAATTCAATCTCTGAACCTTAATAACCCCTCTGAATCGATCTTGAAATTTGCATTTCCATTATTGGCTCTCGCACCTACCACCCATTTTATCAATTTTCTATCTTGAGCTTGTCCTTCCTTAATTTGATGTAGTAGGTCTGGTTTTCAGCTCATATTATATAAGAAAATCTGATTTTCACCTTTTTGTACGCCCAAATTATAATCTTCAATCAATTGGTACATCTGAGCTTTTTCTGCATCATTCTTGTAAGATTTTTGACTTAAAGCATTTGCGACTACGTTGGCCTTCCCTGGGTGATAATGCAGCTGAAAATCATAATCATTCAGCAATTCCATCCATCTCCTTTGCCTCAAATTTAACTCCTTTTGTGTATAGATGTACTTCAAACTCTTATGATCAGAGTATAGATGAAATTTCTCTCCATAAAGATAGTGTCTCCATATCTTCAAGGAGAATACAATAGCAGCCAATTCTAAATCATGAGTCAGGTAATTCTATTCATGCGTTTTCAGTTGCCTAAAAGCATAAGCAACCACTTTACCTTCCTGCATCAGAACAACGCCAAAACCATTCTTAAATGCATCAGTGTAAATAACATAACCAACTCCGCTTGCAGGAGTGATCAGTATTGGGGCTGTGGTCAATCGTCTCTTCAACTCTTGAAAGGAATTCTCACATTTCTCATCCCAACTAAATTTGGCATCCTTCTTTGTTAGCTTTGTCATAGGCTCAGCTAGTCTCAAAAAATTTAGAATAAATCTTCTATAGTAACCAGCTAGTCCCAAAAAGCTTCTAATTTCTGTCACTGACTTTGGCTTTTCCCAGTTCATTACTACTTCAACTTTTGCTGGATCTACGGATATCCCTTCTGATGACACTACATGACCCCAAAATTTGACTGACTTTATCCAAAATTCACATTTTTCAAATTTGGCATACAATTGATTTTGCCTCAATGTTTCCCAAACTACTGTAAGGTGTTCCTGATGTTCCTCATTGGTCTTCAAATAAACCAAAATATCATCAACAAATACCACCACAAATTATTCTAGATGAGGCCTAAACGTCCTATTCATTAGATCCATAAATGCTGCTGGTGCATTAGTAAGTCCAAATGGCATGACTCTGAATTCAAAGTGTCCATACCTAGTTCTGAATGTTGTCTTCGGTATGTCTGACTCTTTGATTCTAAGCTGGTGATAACCGGACCTTAGGTCGATCTTGGAAAAACAAGTTGCTCCCTTCAGTTGATCGAACAAATCATCTATTCTGGGAAGGGGGGTACTTGTTCTTGACTGTAACTTGATTTAATTTTCTGTAGTCAATACACAATCTCATCGACCCATCTTTCTTTTTGACAAACATTACTGGTGCTCCCCAGGGTGATTCGCTCGGCTGGATAAATTCCTTCGCACTAAGATCATCAAGCTGAGTCCTTAGTTCTATTAGTTCGCCAGGGGCCATTCTGTAGGGTGACATGGCTATGGGGTCTGTTCCAGGGTACAGTTCTATCTTGAACTCTACTTCCCGCTTAGGAGGTAATCCTGGTAATTCTTCGGGAAACACTTCAGGGAAGTCTCTAACCATCAAGTACTCTTCTAAATTCCTCAAGGTCTTTAGAGGCTCGACTTCTGTTAGGGTTTTGAATTCCTCTTTTTGATTCACAGATTCAAGAAGTGCGGACATGATATTCCTCGGGATTTTGTTTCTATCCCCATGGATTTTCAACAACTCTCCCGAAGGTAACCGCAAGGTAATCTTCTTTCGAAGGCAATCGATCTGGGCTTGGTACTCAGATAACCAATCCATACCCAAGATTACATCATAATCATTAATGGGTAAGAGTATCAATTCAGCTGAAATCAGCTTATCATTAATTCTAAGGTCACAACTACATTTTATAGTTGTTGGGACGTTTACTCCTACTGGTGTTGAAATCTTCATAACGACAGATAAAGGTACAATGGAAAGTTGTAGATTCCTGGCTAAGTTTTCAGAAATGAAAGACCTTGATGCTCCAGAATCAAACAAGATTTTAACTGTAACATGAAATAAAATGAAAGTACCTTCCACTATTTCGTTTGCACTAACTTCTTGTTCAGGATTTCCTTCTGTCATTGCAAAAACTCTACCTTGATTTTGATTTTGAATTTGATTTTGATTATAGCTTGGACGATTGACTTGATTTCGTCCTTGCAAATTGTTGTTGTTCTGCCAGTTGCCCGAACAAAAATTTTGTCGAACTCCTTGCATAGTGCAGTTTCGTGCCAAATGACCCGGTCGGTTGCATTTGATGCAAAGTCTCGTATCTACTACTTGATTTTTATTTTGTTTGGGTGCACGAAAATTGTTTTGTTGCATCTGTTGTCCACCATTATGCCTAGACCATCCTGATCCGTTGTTGTGATTCTGCCCCCTGTTCCACTGGTTCCCATTGTTGAACTTGTTTCTGTTCCAATTATTACCATTGCCACCGAAGTTATTCAGATTTTGCCTCTTGTTGTGATTAACCTGGTAATCAAAATTCTGTCCTTGAGGCCTTTTGTTTCTGTTCCATATTGTTTCTTGCAGGTTCAGTTCTCTTTCTACTAACAAAGCTCGTTCAACCACCTCTTTATAAGTCTCTAGATTCATCGGAACAACCACCTTTCTAATCTCCATTTTGAGACCTTCTGCAAATCTACTAGCTTTTATTTGCTCATTGACTACCAGTTCATGAGCAAATCTGGAAAGTTCGATAAACTTCACCTCATATTCTGCCACTGCTATGTTCCTCTGTGTCAGCCTCACAAATTCAGATTGTAGTTCCTTTTTGTTCGCCTTGGGGAAGAATTTATCATAAAATATTTCTTCAAAAGTTGCCCAGGTCATAGTGTTCACATCCACTGTAGGTCTTTCTTTAACCATTCTCCACCAATGTTTGGCCTCACCTATGAATTGGTGAGCCGCAATCGCCACCATTCTTGGACCAATCACTCCAAGGACTTCCAAGTGTTCCTTAACCTCCTGGAACCACTTGTCGGCTTCCCTTGGATCCGGTTTTCCTTCAAATTTCGAAGGATGCATACGTTGGAAGTCTCTCAATTGATCTGCCCATTCCTTTTCTTCAGGTCTCCTGATGTTTCGAGCTCCTGGTTCATTCTGCACCACAATTGTTGGATTTAGTTGAGGTTGAGGCATCTGTTTGGTCACCTGTTCCACTACTTGTCTCACAAATTCAGCCATCATCTCTGGTCCCAAAACAATTTCGGGGGTTGGAACCGTTGTAGGTCGGACATTCTCTGCTATAGTAGAGTCAACATTCATTGTCAGATTTGTGGGTTCTTGCTCCGTCGGCTGAGGTTCGAATGTCGGTTGTGTCTGCACAACTGGTTCAGTGTCCCTTATGAGATCACTCACAGACCTTATGTTTCTTTTTCGAGGTGCAGCCATCTATAAAATTTTAACTCATTTTTAGTACTACAGGAGATAATTATTTTGGGTTATGGTGACTCTAGATTCATAATTCTAAGTTCTCGAAAATAAAATGATCCTATTGATTCAGTTTCTAGGTTTTATAAAATTTTGACAATCCATGATTGTCACAGGGTACAGGATTTGGTTTTTGATATATGTAAACAAGACAAGCAAACAAACAAACAACACCACACAACAATGGCATAAAGAAAATTCCCAAACTTTCACTTATACCCTCCGTATTCAAGTGTCTCATACCACTCTAGCCCGGTGATATAAGCTTCCACAAAGAAACTTCAATACACCCAAACAATGCGCAAATGTCCTACCAACTAAGGCTTCCCAGGTACCCACTATGTCCAAGCTGTCCCATACCAGTTGAACGTAGCGATACAAGTTTGTCCAGAGTTGTTAGTCATTCACCAAACATGGCCTGCTAGTCTCCAAGTTCAAGACCCCTCAAATACTCTTAAATTCCTCCATGTCCCATACCGCTTTGGAATCAAGAATAAAAGATTCATCCTGATCTCAGATTCTAACCAAAATTTTCATACAAGTTCTCGTCTCTAACTGATATCCTAAAAGCTTTGAGTTTGTTAGACCCACTGTACTTTCATTCTCGATATTACGTTATAAAGTTTATAATTGGCATATTTATCTAGCCCAAGTTGGGCCCTAATCTCATAAAAATTTGATACCTACTCACTCATACTAAGCTTCTCTAAATTCGTCGTCACACTTCCCATGATCTGAAGCCTAAAGCTCTGATACCAATTTGTAACACCCCGATTTTCAAAACTTAAATTTCAAGTAAAATAATAAATATTTTAATTTTATAAAAGAAAAATCACTGAAAATCGAGATGTTACTCGTGTTCGTCTATCTTAACCCATAATCATTATATAGATAGTAAAATTTGCAAAACTATGAGTTTATATTCTTCCAACCAACTTACTGGTTAAGATACACGAATACCCTTTCATTTTCATGCTACGGACCACATAATTCCACTATACAAATTTCTATAGTGAATTATGAGGGTACTTGCCCTTGTCCATCCATTATGGACACAATATTTTAAATACATTCATTAAATATAATTAATGAATTCAAGTCCAAAGCACATATATTCGAAGTAAATCATGATCCCTTCAATAATCATAATAAGGTTTTATCAAATTTCTAATGTCAATACAACCCTTATTAAATAAAAGTTCACAAAGTTAAACAAGTAATTAACTCTTTCACTAATTAAAATATTGTCGAGATTACCATCCTACCCCTATCATTGAACCACGTCACAACTTGCTACTTTATTTTCTAAGTACCGGCATGTGAAAAATAGGGGTAAGCTTGAAAGCCCAGTGGGTCATCTAAACAATTCACAACATTTTATTATGATACATGCACAAGAACGTTACAAACAAGTTTCGCACATTAATCGTTGCAACATTAGATTGTTTGAGTCGAGAATTTTATCACGTTCTAAATCACGTACCTTTAGGAAATCAAACACAGGGTGGCACTACCCAAAAATTAGAACTTCGTTGGCGATATTCATCATGAATAACTGCCACATAATAAACATTGGCGATATTCCTTAGAATAACAGCCCCATAATAATCAATGGCGATATTCCTTAGAATAACTGCCCCATATGTGTGATTCTTATCTTAATTGTGTTCTTTAGTGATGTCACACCATAAATACAACCTAAGTATGCTATTAATTGTATTCACAAACCATATTCAAATTCCACTACACATAGTATCATATCACAATGCCCAATATAATAATGTTAATACACGAACCTTACTATACTAATAATCCAAGTCATACGTTTCATTATCAGGCATTATAATTTATAAATGAGTCTCAAATGTCACATGAATTGCATGCATCCAATTATCATCTAATCAAAACAAGAAGTCATGTTGACACACATATTATCATGGCTATCAATCACAGCATGGTATAAATAAAATCATGTACAATAGGCATGCATAAGCAATCTAATGATATTATAGACCTAATTAATTTAACATTCCTATCTATATATCAAAATAAAATATTATGAAGGCCTAGAATCATCCCCACCTGAATCGCTAATGTGGCGACCTCGCGCCCCGGACCACCAACCCCGCAGGGAATGGCATGCAGAATGCCGGGGCGGGACGCCCGGCGTAGGCATCTCCGACCACTCCTCAACTCCCGTGAGGTGGTTGAGACCCTACGAGCCTTATCTCAAACAACGACATAATATCAAAAAGGTACTAAACAAAACTACCCACCGTATTAATCATCAAAGACAAGAGATAATCTATAAAAATGAACCATAAATAAAATCATAATCCCTACAGTCCATTAAAATTGACATACACATAAAGTCCAAAATTGTGGGTACAAATAAAACCGTCATATGCCCACATGGTCTATCTAACAAGTCTCAACTCACCCATACTACAATGTGGTAAGTATTACAATTACATAATACAAAATATAATACTTCATAATTTAAAACACAGTTCAATCAAAATGCCTCGCAACTCACATCGAGGCTTTGAATTCTCTCGCAGGCAAGGCCCTCAAGATATGACTACTCCTTTGCCCTTATTCGGGACAGAAGGACCTGAAAGAGGAAAATGAGGGTGAGCCAACGGTGCCCAGTGAATAGAATTCAGATATGCTATCAATACTCATCAATAAATATCATGTATGCATGTCAATGTGTAGCATGATTTAAAAGCTCATAACATATAGATATCAAACATTTATAATAAGTTCGATGCAAGTAAAAGCTTATCAATTTGGATCCACATTCCATATGCATTGGGTTACTAGTATACGTCTATTTCACCATACCGTTGATCCCAATCATGTTTATTTTTGGGTTACTAGTGCACGTCTATTTCACCGTACCGTTGACCTCAATCTCTTCCTTTCCTAAAACCCTCCTATGACAAGGTTAAGTCCCCCTATTAGCCAGATAGATGGGCCTAACCAAAGTCATAAGGTTTTCTCAAATCAATGCATCATTCAAAACATTAGAACACATTCATGCTTTCAACATACAATATATAAGTGATATGATGACATAAAAGATATAATCATAAATGAAGTCTACTCACAACCAAGCCTCGCGAGAGTATTTAACCACACACGACCACCAAACCGAATCAACCCAATCAAGATCCTGAAACATAAATCAATATCCTACCATACATCAATTTCTATGCTCAATCACATAGACATTACACATCAACCCTAAATCAGCCCACATATAAACAATAGGCCTAAATCCCATCTAATCCCATCATTCAACTCAAATCACATTACTTAGGCCTTTAATGCATAGTTCTCATACATAAACCATTTTATTAATCAAAAATACTGATTTTCAATTCCTTTAGGCATAAACATGCCCAAATTGGGTCACTTGATCACAAGTAGTCATAACCCATGATATGGTCACAACCACCAAATCAGTAGCATAATCAACCCTAATCATGCTTAATTAAACATAAGTTGCATCAATTCAATGATTCTAGGCCAAAAGCATCAAAAGCCCTAAAATATGAAATTTTCCATACTTAGGCCATATTGTCGATTTACACTAGGTCACCATGTTCAGCCATGTATATCACTGATTTTGCATCATGGGTTCATCAATAATGGCAACTAGGTCAACATAGTTGACATGCAAGCTATTTGGAAAGGTTTAAGTTCATATTCTAAATGTAGGTCTAATACAAACAACCCTACCAATTATTCACATGTATTATTCTATTCAGATGTATCAATCTACCAACAAAAATATGTAATCACAAAATTAACCGTACAGATTGAAGTATGTGAAGAAACAAACCTTCTGTCCAAATATCAGCCCAATCCAACGGTGGACCGAAAAGATAAGTATCTTTGATGAACAAGTTTCTAATCAGACAATTTCTCCTTTCCTGCTGCAAATACTCAAACTCAGATGACTATATCTCACAAAATAATACACTCATAAACATCTTCACCGTTCAGAATACAGAAATATCAGTTATAAACTACATACCCAAATTTTATATCAATCAAACAGTAGATTGAGGAGATCTACAAGTTTGAGGGAAACGGCACCAGAAATCCAGACTTTCCAACCAGCTTTGGTTCAGAGGTTAGATCTCTCAGTAACAAACTCTAATCACGATCCTCACAGTTCAGAATGCAGATATATCAGTTGTACACTACATACCCAAAGTTTATATCCATCCAACGGTAGATTGAGGAGATCTACAAGTTTGAGCGAAACGGCACCAGAAATCCAGACTTTCCGACCGGCTTTGTTTGAGAGGTTAGATCTCTTAGAAGAAACCTCTGATCAAGATCTCCACCGACCAGAATGAATAACCATAAGCTACGAACTTGCTGACAAATGTTGACCTCAATCCGACCATATATTCCAAAGATCCACCACTTTGATGAAAATGTTGCAGGGATCTTCCTCTTGCAACTCTCTCCTTCTTTCTCTTCTTCTTTCCTTTCTCTTCTTTTCTTTATCTTCTTCTTTCCTTTCTCTCCACTCACCTCTTTCTAGCACTTCCTTGATTCCCTCCTTGATTTTCTCCTTGATTCCCTCCTTTATTCTCTCCTTGATTCCCTCCACTTATTCTAGCACTTCCTTGAGGGCATGGGACACTTGTCCACTTTCATGCACTAACCTTCACATGTGTTGGTCTCATACTACCCATACCAACCACATGTACTTTAACCAATTTCATGCTTCCATGTATTTTAAATGTCCAATCCATTTAATACACCAAATTTTCATTCTCATTTATCCTTTTATTCAATCAATCCTAACTCATATCAATTCAGGGTTTAATGGGCCCATGCATAAATAATAACATATGCATTATAATTTAATTTAACATGACCCATATATAATTTATGATACACATATTTATATACATTATCAAGCATCGACTATACAAACATTAAACAACCATCAAACAAACACCAAACATATCAAGGCAACGCATAGAGTTTGGGCAAAGTGCAATTGGGTTATGGGCTAGATGAAATAATTTTTGGGGCGTCACAGCTAAATTCCAAAAGTGTTGAGATTCTTCGACGTTGGGCGTTATCAACCTATCCACGCATAAATCACACGTTAATCACTTGTTTTGTATTATATTATATTAATATAATGTGCATACATGTCTATGTTGTATGGTGGTGGTCACATTATACATATAATATAACTTAGCTAATAAACTTCCACCTGATATTCATATAATATGATGATAACTTAGCTAATATTATACCATAACATTAGCTAATATTATGGTAACTTAGCTAATATTATACCATATCATCATATAATATGATGATAACTTAGCTAATATTTTACCATAATATGGCTTAGCTAATATTATACATATAATATGATGATCTAGATAGTAAAAAAGTCAAATATGATATACTATAATCTAATATATTATATGTGGTATTGTGTGTATGATATGTATAAATATATTATATAACATCTTGGTTACTTAAAAGAAAAGAAAATAAAAGAAAATAAAAAATAAAAAATAAATAACATTTGAGTTGCAGATTGAATGGCGGAAGGAAGAAAACAGGGGAGAGAGAGAAAAAGGAGAAAGAAAAGGGGATGAGGAAAAGGGGAAGAAGAGAGTGAGGGCGGCGAGATTAGGGAGCAGAGGGAGATGGCGGAGCTCAAAGCGACGTTACTAGCGGTGGTGGTGGCGCCGGTGGCTGTGGAAGTGAAGGCGGAACTGCCGGAGTGGAAGAAAGAAAGAGAAAAGAGAAAAAGAAAAGAAGAGTAGAAGTTGCTCACCGTGGTTACTGCTGCGGATTCTTGCTCGCGTGCTTCAGTCACTGGTTCGTGAGAGAAGAGAGACAGAGAAGAGAGCGGAGAAAGAAGAGAGAAGCGAGGGTTTCGAGAAAGAGAGGGGGTTTGTGCGATTGAGTTTTGAGGTTCAGGCGAGGCGCGATTTGGGTTTTGGAAGAGAGGGTTGGGTTTTGGTTTTGTGCGATTTGTTTCGAGACGATTAGGTCTCAGCGATTGAGTTGCAAAGCGAGATTTCAGCGAAAGAGGCGTGATTGGGTTTTGAACGAGAGAGGCGATTTTTTCGCAGTGCGAGATTGTAGCGAGATTGACGCGATTTGGTTTTGGAAGAGAGGCGATTTTGCAGGGTGAGTGAGATTGCAAGATAGCAATGCGATGCTGTCGGAGGCGGCGAAGAAGGTGAGAAATTTCAGGCGTTTTTTTTTTCCAGGGGGATTACAAATTATGTCACCGTCGCATTTTTCTCTCATCAAGGTCAACACCCAATGGTGATTATAAATATAATTTGTGATTTTTCTGGCTTGATCAACAACTTTTTTAACTGATTGATGATTTCCAAATATCTTTGAACATCATATCGATGCAATGTGCAACACAAGGTGTCCAAAAGAGATTGTATCTCTCCATCATTTTCTTTCCCGCCTTCACAAATGCAGATCCATTATCTGTGACTATTTGGACAACGTATTCCTTTCCTATGTTCTTCACAACATTATTTATCAATTGATAGATGAATTTTGCATCTTTTTTCTCTGCTGAGACATCAACAAATTTATGAAAAATTGATTTTCCATCACAGTATACCATAAAATTTATTATTGACAATCTAGTTGGCCCAGTCCAACCATCGCACATTACTGTCACACCATATTTTGACCAACTCGTCTTCAAAGTTTTAATATAGTCTTGTGATTCATTATACTCCTCGTCAAGTAATCCATGCATAAGCTCATATGTTGAAGGCCCCTGGAAACTTGGTCCACACCTTGCAATTTCATTGATGGCTGGTTGGTAATATGGATTGTTAGAGGCAACATTTGCTGGGATACTGTTATAGAAAAGAAATTTGGATATAACTTTGTTTAAACTTTTTCTCACACTTACACCCCCGAAAGCTTCTTTAAGCTTCTTTTGTCTAAACTGGGTCTAGAAAACAAAGTCGGGTCTGGCGGAGGACACGGATGCCTAGCACTTGTTGTGCGCAAAAGGCCACCCCCACGCTTTTGTTGCCCTTGTGGGTCTTGTCTGATATTATCACGTCGAGATGAACTACCTCCTACCTCTTGAAATGATGAACCAAAGTCTTGTCTCATCATATTCTTTCTCCATTGTTGTTCAACATCCCATCGATCAGCCATATAGTTTTTTACCGCCAATCTATGCCGCATATTATTATTATTATTATTATTATTATTATTATTATTATTATTATTATTATTATTATTTTGTGAAATACAGGGTATTACACATTGTAATACCTTGTATTTCACAAAAAAAAAATAAAAATAAAAATAATAATAATAATCTGTTGTACAATCAGGAGGATAGTCAATGTCTGAACCATCATCATCATCATCGTAGCTACGCGGTGGTTGTAGCAGGGCTAAGGTAAATGCTTCTTTTTTCTTTTCTTTTTCAATTTTTTCTAGTACCTTGCCATGTAGCAATACTTGCATTTCTTCTCTAACAGCTCTTGGACATTTCGTACATCTTGAAACATCTTTGAAGCCACCTGCTAAGTGTTGTTTCAATCTAGTGACTCCACCAGATGAGTTCACGTGATCACAATATCTACACTTTGACTTTTGCCTATTTCCATTAACAGGTTCTCCATGTGTCCATCCAATATCGAATTCTTTTCGAGATTTAGGATTCATATTATAAATAAATATGCACAAATTCTTCAACCTGTATGTAATCTAATATTAGCAAAATAATGTTAATATAAAACATGTTAATGTCAATCATATCATTTATATTAATATTATAAAATTATTTGCTTTATTTTAGTAGTCTAACTATTTTATCAAGATAATATTAATCTAAAACATGCTAATACTAATCAATATCATTTCAATTAACATTAAGAAAATATTTATTTTAATTTACTAGTCAAATTATCTAATATGGTAGCATTAATTTAAAAAATGTTAATTTTTATTTATATTATATATATCAACATTATTAAAATATTTCCTTTACTTTAGCAGTCTATTTATTTTAGTAAGACATATAACATTAATTTAGAATATATATATATATATATATATATATATATATATATATATATTTATATATATATATATATATATTTATTTATTTATTTATTAAGGTAATATTAAGTTTAAAAATGTTTAATTAACATTATTCGTATCTACATTACTAAAATATTTTCTTTAGTAGTCTATTTATTTTCGTAAGATGTATAACATTAATTTAGAAATGTTGATATAGATCAAAATTATTATAATCAACATTATTAAAATATTTTATTAATGTAAATATTTTACTAAAGTAACATTAATATTAAATATGTTAATATAAATTCATTATTTATATTAACATTATTAAAATATATTTAAATATGTTAATGTAGATCAATATTATCAAGATATTTTTATTATTATAATTATTTTACTAAGGTAACATTAATTTTAACTATGTTAATATAAATTAATATTTTTGTTTAACATTACTAAAATATTTTCCTTACATTACTAGTCTATTTATTTCAATAAGATGTATAACATTAATTTAAAACATGTTATTATTGATGAACATTATCAAAATATTTTTATTATTGTAAGGATTTACAATGGTAACATTAATTTTAAATATGTTTAATTAATATTAATAAAATACTTCATTTACATTAATAGTCTATGTTTTTTTTTTTGTTAGATGTATGACATTAATTTAGAACATGTTGATATAGATCAAGACTATTAGAAACAACATTATAAAAATATTTTTTTAGTGTAAGTATTTGATTAAGGTAACATTAATATTAAGGATGTTAATATGACATTATTTGTATTAATCTTATTAAAATATTTCATTTACTTTATTGGCATATTTATTTTTATAAGATGTATAATATTAATTTAGAACAAGTTAATATAGGTCAACATTATAAAAGTCAACTTTATCAAAATATTTTATGAGTGTTAGTATTTTTATTAAGGTAATATTAATTTTAATTATGTAAATATAAATTAACATTATTCACATTATTAAAATATTTTTCTTACTTTACTAATCTATTTATTTTAGTAAGATGTACAATATTAATATAAAACATGTTAATAGAGATTAACATTATTAGAATTAACATAACATATTTTATTGATACATTTATTTGAGAAAGCTAATATTAATTTTAAATATTTTAATATAGATGAACATTATTATTAACTTATAAACTTCAACCATATATTATTATTAACTTATAAACCTGTGACATATGTATAAGTAATAATTATATATTTTTTATAATAATATTGTTTTTACAAAAATATAATAATATAATTAATAATTTAAAGAATATATTTTTTATTTTATTTAATACTTTCATATTCTGTTAAATTATTTTTAATTAGTTTAAATAATTAAAGTCTCTAACATATACACAAATACAATTATTATGATTAAATTAAATAATATATTATATTATAATTATACTCACTGTTTTTTAAATCATAATATATTTATTTAAATTATTGTAATAGAACTTTAATAAGAGGTTGTTATTCTTATTATTATCTAAAATAATTTAAAAATTATAAAATATATTTACCACTACTTTAACTAGTTCCTATTATTACAACAAAAATTATAAAATGTATTTATCATTACTTTACTGTAATGAATAATAAAAACTTTTCTTAAAAAAAAAAAACTATTTAAAAAATAATAAAAGCTATCTATCTAAAAGGAGATGGTTGCATACTATCACAAGTTTAAAACTTAAACTCAATCAAAACCCTAAAATAAAGTTAATAAACAAACCTAAAAATCATCTTTCTCCTCCGCCAAACCTCCGCCGCTACTGCAACTGCAACTACAAATGTAACACCCCGATTTTCAAAACTTAAGTTTCAAGTAAAATAATTAATATTTTAATTTTATCGAGAAAGATCACTGAAAATCGAGATGCTAATCATATCTGTCTATCTTAACCCATAATCATTATATAGATAGTAAAATTTGCAAAACTACGAATTTATATTTTTTTAACCAACTTACTGGTTAAGATAAACGAATACCCTTAAATCTTCATACCAAGGACCACATAATTCCACTATACAAATTTCTATAGTGAATTATGAGGGTACTTGCCCTTGTCCATCCATCATGGACACAATATTTTAAATACATTCATCAAATAGAATTCAAGTCCAAGTAATAATGTTCATTGAATTTCGATTGTCAATACAATTCGTTCAAGTAATAAATTTTTTAAAAATCAAATAAAAATATTCAGTCCTATCACCATAATACTAACAAATTAATTAACGCACCCCTACTAGTCTGAACTACTGAACTATGTCACGAATTCGCGATTTTATTCTCCTAAGCACCTGCATATGAAAAATAGGGGTAAGCTTGAAAGCCCAGTGGATCATCTAAACAATTCACAATATTTTATTATGATACATACACAAGAACATTACAAACAAGTTTCACACATTAATCGTTGCAACATCAGATTATTTGAGTCGAGAATTTTATCACGTTCTAAATCACGTACCTTTAGGAAATCAAACACAGGGTGGCACTACCCAAAAATTAGAACTCGTTGGCGATATTCATCATGAATAACTGCCCCATAATAACATTGGCTATATTCCTTAGAAAAACTGCCCCATAATAATCAATGGCGATATTCCTTAGAATAACTGCCCCATATGTGTGATTCTTATCTTAATTGTGTTCTTTAGTGATGTCACACCATACATACAACATAAGTATGATATTAATTGCATTCACGAGACATATTCTAAGTCCACTACACATGGTATCATGTTACAATGCTAAATATAATAGTATTTATGCATGAACTTTACTATGCCAATATTCCAAGTCATACATTTCATTATCAGGCATTATAATTTATAAATGAGTCTCAAATATCACATGAATTGCATGCATCCAATTATCATCTAATCAAAACACGAAGTCATGTTGACACACATATCATCATGGCTAACAATCACAACATGGTATAAATAAAATCATGTACAATAGGCATGCATAAGCAATCTAATAATACTATAGACCTAATTAATTTAACATTCCTATCTATATATCAAAATAAAATATTATGAAGGCATAGAATCATCCCACCTGAATCGCTAAATTCCAAAAGTGTTGAGATTCCTCGACGTTGGGCGTTATCAACCTATCCACGCATAAATCACACGTTAATCAATTGTTTTGTATTATATTATATTAATATAATGTGCATACATGTCTATGTGGTATTTCATATGGTAATGCCAATTTGCCTTGTGAACTTGGTAGTGGCAGTGGAAATGGCACATTAGTTGGTTCAACTGTTGGTGGTGGCGATGTGCCGCGGGAAACGGAGCGAGCAGAGAGGAAGAGAGCTTCGAGCAACAGAGAAGAGAGCGGCGAGATTCAGGATTGTTAAATGTATAGAGAGAGATCAGAGAAGGATTTTCACGGCGGCAATTTCAAGAGTCAGAAAAGGGAGAGAGAGAAAGAGAGTGAAATTTCAAGCGTCTCTGCTCCACACGAACGCATCAATCACAGAGTCCTTCTCTCAGCTCAATTTCTTTCAACTTAGAATCCAGATCTCCCGAGCGGTTATGTCAACCGTTAATCGGATAAAACCTAATCTTCTTCTTCTTATTCTTCTTCAAGATTCGAAGCAGAGATTACGAGTTTCAGATCCATGAGCGGAAGTGAAGGCGGAGCTCAGAGCGACGTTACTAGCGGTGGTGGTGGTGCCGGTGGCTGTAGAAGTGGAGGCGGAACCGCCGGAGTGGAAGTTCAGATGAAGCAGAGTCGCCGGAGATTGCTAGATTTCTTACAGAGTGTGAATTTGAAGTACGTGAAGTTAGGTTACCATTACTTGATCACGCAGATGAAGCAGAGAGAGAAAGATTTGGGTTTCCGACGAGGAGCGATTGGGTTTCAGGGGTTTGGGGTTTCCGACGACGGACCAGAGCAGGGAGAGGTATAAGGAGGCATCTGTGTTGCTGCTTCTGCTGCTTCCATGGCAGCCGAGAAACAGAGCATCGCCATGCACTATTTCACTATCTTCTTTCCGGCTATTGGGTTACGTTATTGACAGTGAAAACAAGGGATAACTATGGTCCGAAGAGAAAGAGAAAAGAGAAAAAAAAGGATAGGAGAGTTGCTCACCGTGGGTACTGCTACAGATTCTTGCCGTCCTTCGCACGCTTCAGTTATTGGTTCGTGAGAGAAGAAAGACAGAGAAGAGAGAAGCGAGAGGGTTTTGAGAGAGAGAGGAGGTTTGTGCGATTGGTTTCGAGAGAGAGAGTTGGGTTTTGTGCGATTGATTTTGAAAGGGAGAGTTGGGTTTTTGTGCGATTGGTTTCGAGAGAAAGGGGCTTGTGCGATTGAGGTTTTGAGAGAGATTGCAGCGGAGAGAGCGAGATTGCAGGTTGCAGGGCGAGATTGCAACGAAGAGAACGAGATTGCAGGTTGTAGAGCGAGATTGCAGCGAGAGCGTAAGGATTGCAGGGCAAGAGAGGCGATTTTGTAGGGCGAGTGAGATTGCAGGATCGCAGGGCGATGCCGTCGGAGGTGGCGAAGAAGGTGAGTACGTGAGTTTTTTTTTTTTTTTTTTGAAGATATTTGGAAAAGGGATCGAAGATGAGAGATTTTGAATTGAACTGGGAAGAAAGGTTTAATGATGAGCATGTAGTTATTTTCAGAGTTTTCAGGGGATTACAACAAACCTCCGCCGCTACTGCAATCTGCTTCTGCTACTCCAAGATCTCGTTTTGGTGAAGAACGACACCTCCGCCTCTTGCAACCCGCCTCCTGCAACTAAGATCTTGTTTTGGTGAGAGCTAAGCAAGAAAGAACGGCATCGGCGTCGGCATTCGATCCACTCGCCAGTCGCCACCAACGCTCGAAACGTCGACGAAAGATAGAAGATTGAAGGTTGAAGTTCGCCGGAAGGTCGCAGTTGTCGTTCACAACGCAAAATGGAGGTATTCTTCCAAAATCTCTTCTTCTTTTTTTATAATGAATTGATGGATATTTTTCTCTGTCGTTTTTGTTAAAGAATCTCATGCCGAGAATCTCTATGCATCCCGTGAAGATTTTCGACAACTTTTTGACCTAAATATCATGTTTCCTTGAATTTTGCCGAAGTTTTCGACTTTCCCCTAATTTCGCCTATTTTTGCGATTTTTTCGACGATTTTTTGTAGTTTTATTTTTACCCGCGACACCAGAGTTCGCTCCTTTGAATTTCGAATTTTTTCGTCAAATTTTGACAAAATTCGTCGAATTTTCAGACCTTGGGTGCAGCCAATAAGTTATTTCTATTTGTGTATTAGTTTTTTAGTACTGTATTAGTTTTCTGGTCTAAATTGAAAACTTTCCTATTTGTATTAGAAACTAATTTGAACACCTAGTATTATATAAACTCTCATTGGGGTGTGTGATATTTGCATTCTCTCGTTTAGTGGATTGATTTTTATTTTCCATGGACATAGGTAAATATATTCACCGAACCACATTGTCGCGACCCCCTCCGTATGAGTGACTTCACAACCAACACATAATATCACTTTTGCCACACCGACGTATATGATACTATGCCAACCATCCTTATGTATTATCAGTTTTTATAAAAATTTCAATTTAATCTCCTTATAATTATTGACTATCACAAACCTAATTATTACAAGTAAAAACATTCATAATACATTATTCAAGCTCATCATAATCATAAACCACATATATATTATATACATAATATCTCATGACATCATAACCTAAAATATCCATGCATGTAAATACTCAACATTTTATCACAAATAATCATGTACATCCATCCATAATATCCACTCTCATACCCATCAATGTGATATATATATATATATATATATACACACATAGTATAAGAGTGTTATATACACAAATGATAACTCAAAATAAATATAAATCTTCTCCAACACCTACATCGACAACAATAGGATCACACGCTTTCCCCTTGCCTTTAGGATCTTTTCTTGAAATGTTGAGAAGATAGAATGAGCTACTACAGGCTTAGTCAATATTTTAATTATGACATGATATATGTAATACCCTGTATTTCACAAAAAAAAAAAAAAAAAATTTACTATTTGGGCAACGCCTGAACGTTCAGGCGCATGACAGAACGTTCAGGCCCATGACAGAACGTTCAGGCACAATGCATGCCTGAACGTTCTGGCATGCATTGCGCCTGAACGTTCTGGCATGCATTGCGCCTGAACGTTCTGGCATGCGCTTGAACGTTCTCTCATGCGCCTAAACGTTCAGGCGTTGCCCAAATAGTAATTTTTTTTTTGTGAAATACAGGGTATTACACTCTACCCCCCTTAAAGGGATTTCGCCCTCGAAATCAAGTCAAGTAGTGATGAGGGTTATCGGCTTGAGTAGTAGCCACAGGTTGATAAGGAGGCCGCTGCATGTGTGCATCACTATATCCATTGATATTTTCTTCAGACATCGGCGTAGTTATTGAAGTGAAACAATGAATCAAGATAGGTGTAAACAATGTTTCATCCTGTGATTGATAAGTGAAAATAATACAATATATCACATCATCAGTTGGTACTAGAAAACAATTCAGGGTATTTCTGTTTAATTGTTGCTTCTAGTTCCTATGTTGCTTCCTCTACGCCGTGGTGATCCCAGAGTACTTTCACAAGTGGTATGCTACATCGCCGTAGTTCTTGAGTTTTTCTATCTAAAATCTGGATTGCTTTCTCCTGATACGTATTTCCTTCCTCAACCCGAACCTTGATTAAAGGGATGATATG
This sequence comes from Paratinospora sagittata, assembly GCA_035771175.1. Taxonomy (NCBI): domain Eukaryota; kingdom Viridiplantae; phylum Streptophyta; class Magnoliopsida; order Ranunculales; family Menispermaceae; genus Paratinospora; species Paratinospora sagittata. The sequence goes on along the minus strand of CM069602.1, from coordinate 44,753,984 downwards.
CGAAGGATCAGGACGATACTTGCGAAGCATAGATACGTGAAAAACGTCATGAACCTTAGGCATGGACGGTGGAAGGGATAGACGATAAGCAAGTTTCCCAATACGTTCAATGATCTGAAATGGACCAATATATCGCGGGGAGAGCTTGCCTTTGATTCCAAAGCATTTGACACCTCTTGTGGGCTGGACTTTCAGAAAAACAAAGTCCCCCTTATCAAATTCTAGAGGTTGTCTCCGCTTGTCAGCATAGCTCTTCTGTCGACTTTGTGCAACGCGAAGTCATTCCTTTACTAGTGTGATCTTCTCAGAAGTCTCTTGAACTAGTTCAGGGCCTAACTGCGGTCGATCTGCCATATCTAACCAGCATACCGGAAATCTGCAAGGCCGACCATAGAGAGCCTCGTATGGTGCCATACCGATACTAGTTTGGTAGCTATTGTTGTATGCAAACTCAGCTAGATGCAAATACTTTGCCCATCCATCATTAAAGTCCAAAATGCAGCAGCGTAACATGTCTTCTAAGATTTGGATAAGCCGCTCTGACTGCCCATCAGTTTGAGGGTGGAAGGTTGTGCTCATAGTGATCTTAGAACCCATTATATTCTGGAAGCTATTCCAAAAGTTGGATGTGAATCGAGGGTCTCGATCGGAGACGATCGTGAGTGGTATGCCATGAAGGCTTACAATCTCTCTTTCATAGAGTTCTGCAAGTTTGGCAGGATTATCCGTGAACTTTAGTGGCAAGAAGTATGCAGACTTTGTAAGTCTGTCAATGATAACCCAGATAGCATCTTGCCCTTTATTGTTTCGAGGTAAGGCCGTGACAAAATCCATTGCGATGTTCTCCCATTTCCATTCTCCAATAAGTAACGACTGGAGAAGTCCAGAGGGAAGTCTTCGTTCTGCCTTGACTTTCTGGCAAACGAGACATCGAGCAACGAAGTCTGCAATGTCCTTCTTCATTCCAGAAAACCAGAATTGTCGCTTGACATCCTTGTACATCTTGTCACCCCCAGGATGCATAGCGTACCTCGAACAGTGCATCTCAGTAAGCACTTCTTTACGAACCTCAGGATCGTTTGGTAGGCAAAGACGTTTTTTATAGAAAACGGTGCCGTCTCCAGAGACCGACCAATGAGGAAGGTCCTGGCCGCTGAGTAGAAGGTCTCGTTTCTCCATTAACATAGGGTCATTGGCTTGAGCGGCTGAAATCTTTCGAACGAGCTCAGAGTTGACTGATAATTGAGAGAGTCGTGGTCTTGGTCCTTCGACGTTCAGCTGTAGGTTAAAGTTCTCCAACTCTGTAGCCAACTTCCCCATTTCGTAGTTAAGAGTGCAAGCAACATAAGATTTTCTACTCAGGGCATCGGCCACAACATTAGCCTTTCCGGGATGGTACTGGAGTTGAAAATCATAATCTTTCAAGAATTCCAACCATCGTCTTTGGCGGAGGTTAAGGTCTCTCTGAGTGTATATGTACTTAAGACTCTTGTGATCCGAGAAGACCTCAAACCGTTCACCGTATAGGTAATGACGCCATAACTTCAGTGCAAATACAACAGCTGCAAGTTCCAAGTCATGCGTTGGGTAATTACCCTCATGAATCTTCAGTTGTCTGGATGCATATGCAACCACTTGGCCTTCTTGCATTAGCACGACACCTAAGCCTTGGAGAGAGGCGTCGGTGTATAATGAAAATCCAATTGCATTTCTTGGAGTGATAAGGACAGGTGCTGTCGTGAGGCGTTTCTTCAATTCCTGAAATTATGCTTCACAGGCGGGATTCCATATAAATCGCACGTCTTTTCGAGTGAGCTTGGTCATAGGTTCAGCAATCTTTGAGAAGTCTTTGATGAAGCGTCTGTACTAGCCAGCCAAACCAAGAAAACTCCTAATCTGAGTAACAGTGGTAGGCTGCTTCCAGTTTAAAACTGCTTCAACCTTAGAAGGATCTACCTCAATGCCAGTGCCTGAAACCACATGGCCTAGGAATTGAACTCTCTTTGCCCAAAATTCGCACTTACTCAACTTTGCATACAGTTGGTGGCTTCTCAAGTCTGGAGGACTATCTTCAAATGTATTTTATGGTCTTCCTCGGTTGAGGAATATATCAAGATGTCGTCCACAAAAACCACCACAAATCGCACTAAGTATAACCTGAATATGCGATTCATCAAATCCATGAATGCAGCAGGTGCATTTGTTAGACCGAACGGCATAACTAAGAACTCGTAATGACCGTACCGAGTTCTGAACGCCGTCTTGGTGATGTCCGACTCTTGGATCCGGAGTTGGTGATAACCGGAACGTAAATCAATCTTAGAGAAAAATTTGGCATCTCTAAGTTGGTCGAACAAGTCATCGATCCTGGGTAATGGATATCTGTTCTTGATGGTGACGTTATTCAACTTGCGATAATCGATGCAAAGTCGTAACGAACCATTCTTTTTGCGAACAAATAGAACTGGAGCGCCCCAGGGTGATGAACTCTTTCGGATGAAGCCATTACTCTCTAATTCCTTAAGTTGTTTGTCTAATTCGACCAGTTCGACATTTGACATTCTGTATGGTGGAATTGAGATAGGCCCTGTCCCAGGTATGAGGTTGATCTCAAAATCGAATTCCCTAACTGGAGGTAGACCAAGAAGGTCATTAAGAAAAACTGTTGGGAATTCAGATATGACTGGAACATCATGTGCTTCGAGAGGGTATAGTGCTGGTGAGTTGGTTTCATTGCCAAGGGATAGAGCTCGAAGTTGTGCCTTGAGAAGGGCAACTGTTGATTTGTGTATCCATTGCCTCGTTCCCTGAAGCTTGACCAACTCTCCTGTAGGCAAGGTTAACTGAACTTGCTTCTTCATACATTCGATCTTTGCATTCAGTGGTGTTAGCCAGTCCATGCCGAGGATGATGTCGAAGTCTTCAAAATCCATCACAAAAAGATCGGCATATATTATATGTTCTGACATTTGAAGCTCACATCGAGAACACTGCAAGTTGACGTCAGCACCAGATCCGAACGGTGATGTGACATGGAGTGTGATGTTTGTGGGTTCAGGATGCAGGCCTAAATGTCTTACCAATGCTGATGATATAAAAGAATGCGTAGCACTTGAATCAAACAAAACATGCACCATTGTATTGAACAAAGGAAAGGTACCTTCGACTACATTATTGTCTGGGGGGGTTGGTGAGCGATGGCATATGCTCTGCCCTGATTTCGTTGACCCTGGTTCTGTTGGTTCTGCCTGGGTTGGGCATTAGCAGCAGGTGGTGCTTGTTGGATCGGAACAACGAGAATAGGTTGCTGAAGGTGCGGACAGGCATATCTTACGTGGCCCTTCTGGCCGCAGTTGAAACAAGTCGGCCTGTACTGCTGATTGTTTGGCTGGCCATTCTGATTATTCTGCTGGCCTAGATGATTGTGGTGTCGACCACCACCTCTGCCATTTTCGTTTCTACGGCCACCTCTTCCATAACGACCTCCACGGCCATGATTTCGGAAACCCTGATGGTGAGGGTTAGAAGGTTCAGCCGCAGGTGGTGTGGCCTCATTCTGCGAAACCGGGGCTGGGAGGGCTGGGTTTGGATTGTAGTAGGGCTTCTTCTTGTTGCCCTGTTGCAAGCCTTGTTGGGAAAACGTTGCAGGTCGTTTGCCCTTATTCATTCGCTGGTCCCGTAAGATAGTCTTTTGTTCAAAGCTGATGGCCCTGTCAACAACCTCCTTGTAAATCTTAAGATTCAAGATCGACAAGGCGTGTCGAATGTCATGGCGAAGACCATTATAAAATTTCTCAGTCTTATCTCGCTCCGTTGAGATGGTGGAAAGAGAGTAGCTGATAATTCTTTGAATTTTCCAGCGTATTCTCTGACGGTCATGGTGCCCTGATATAACTTAGCAAATTCCTGGCGCTTCTGCTTTGTCACCGCGCTGGGATAATACTCATCAATAAACATTGACTCAAACTGTTGCCAAGTCATATCTGCTATATTAACCTTTGGGTCTTCTTTCACTATGATCCACCATGTGTTTGAGGCACCAACAAGTTGGTAGGTTGCTAGTGGAATTTTGCGAGTCTCATCGACTCCCATTGCCTCAAGAGCCTTTTTTGACTCATCCAACCACTTTTGCACCTCATCAGCCTCAATGGTGCCAGCGAAAGTAAGAGGTTGTAGCCGCTTGTATTTAGTAATCTGATCGGTTTGAGCTTCCGACCCAATTTTTACAGGTGTTTGAACCGTGGCCACCTGACTGGACGCGGTCTCACGAACGGTCGTTTGAACAGTAACTTTTATTGCTTCAATAAATCCGGCGAAGAAGGTTTCCATGCTTGAAGGCATGGTAAAGGGTGCAGGTGGGGGTGGTATTGCCTGCCCAGATGTAGTGGCAGTGTTGGGTGTGGCCTGTGCTGTTGTCGGAGGCGGCGGTGCCTCAACTGCTGGACGAACAGTACGTGGCCTTCCTCTCTTCTTGGTTTGCATTTTCTCACTGGTAAGGAGAAAATAAAACCAAGATTAAGGAACTGCAGCCGAGTATAATGTTATAGTATGCTCAGCAACAATTTCGAGAGTACTGCAATGTTAAAATCACTTATTTTTCTAAGTATAGTGTAAGGTTTTTGTTGAGGAATCAAAGAATCTTATATATCTCGTATGTTTGGCCAAGGTGTAAAAACAAGGTTAGAATGTTTATATAATAAGTACAAAACGTTGCAAGTATTTCAAATGATTTGGTTCAGGTCTTTGTGAACATACATATATATTTTATTGAAAATCCATACGAGTTATAAGAATTCTAAGCTTTGCCTCGGTAAATGTCCTGATCTAACGTTCTATCGTAATCTTATGTATTCAGACGCTTACTCTTAGTTTTTTCGATTATTATCCAAGTTCATGTGTCCCATACCACATGAATTTAGTAATAAGGGTGTCAACCAAGTTAAGTTGTATGAACACGGTCTCTAAAAACATTGGCTGAATAGAAGTTCACTAATAGTATCGTCCAAATTTACTCGTCCCATACCGTGTAAACTTAGTGATAATATTAGTAATGCAACTTTCTCCAAATGTTTCTTTTCACACAAGGTCATGGGTTTTCTTACTTCCACATTTTATTTAGTATCCTCCAATTTTGTTGTGTCCCATACCACTCCAAAGTTAGTGATACAAAAGAAAGAATGGTTGTAAGTCGGCCCAACAAAGATAGTCTTTAAACAAAACAATTTCATTCATATATATCAAAGAAAATTTTACAATGCCAGTAATTAATTGTGACTTTCTTGTCTACTACCGCTCCTTCGAGATCTACTGCTACATAGAGAACGACTACTAACAGAAGGTTGAGAGTGTGCACGCTCTGCGTCGGAGTTTTGCAACCGGGTTAATATATTATTGTGGCTCTCTCTCAGTGTAGCAATATTGGATGCCATTTCATCTAACCGTTCAAGTAGGTTAGTCGGTTGTCCCATTGGTGGTTGATGGGTCGGTTGTCCCGTAGGTGAAGGGTATGCCATAGACATTGGGGGAAAGTATTGGTTCATAGGTGGAAGGTAGTTATTTTGATTGTACGGGGATCCCCTAACTAGAACCCCATGGATATTTGGATTTGTTTGTGGTGAAAAAGTTTGAAACAATAGGCTTATTGGGATGTTTTGTCCTCCAAGATTTGGTGGCGCCCAATATTGTTGTGGTTGGTTCACAACAACTTGTGGAACTGGCTGATACTGTACCGTAGGAGTTGGAAGTCTTTGGTACAAAGTGGTGCCTTGAGTGGGCACGTTCCAAGTTGGTGGATTTGCTTGTGTAGTTTGTCTATCATGACTTTGTGTAGGTTGATTTAGTGTGGCATATAACTCTTCGTCAGTGAATGGTCGATTGGTTGGATCACTATTCAGGGCTGGGTCTGATGTAGGATTTGGATTTGAATCATTATTTGGGCCTTCTTGGACGGGCATCTTGCGTCCACTTTTGCGAAGGCAACGCCCATGCTTGTCTCTCATTCTTTCGGCATTTCTTATTGTCGTGCCGAATACCTCTTCGTCAGTTACCCCTCCACTTGTGCCATATGTCTTGAAGATAGAGGATGCTGTAACTGGTTCAGTGATGAGCTTTGACGTTCCATCGAAAGTGGCGACGTTTGCCTCGGATAGTATCCTCATAATCAAGACTCCGTAGCCGAGGAATTCTTTTCTCAAAGGGTGTTGTATCACCCTCAACATTTGTTGGATAATAATGTGAGGTAGGGAGACCGTTATTTTCTTCTCTATGCAGTATAACATAAGAAGTTGAGCCCTTAACATAGTGCCTCTAGTCCCCATTTCTGGCAAGATGTTGCCGTATACAATCTTTCCGAGGCCGGCAAGAGATGGCTTAAGATGATTGTTTGGGAGGTTGGTGTATGTTGATTGAGTGTATGGCGCTTTGGCGAGGGAATTGAACAATTGTGCATTAGATTCTGCGATCTCTGCAACGGTCTGGGGTTCGTGTGGATCAATAATCCTTTCCTCAATCGGAATCTCCAAAAGTCAAGCAATAATCTCGATGTTGAGAGGAATTTTCGTTCCCATGACTGTTGTCTCCAATACAGGGCTGATTCTCTTTTCTGGAAGTCCTACGTAATTCATGGCTTCATAGAAGGATCTCACCAAGTTGTAAGAGACTTGTCCCTCGACTTTGGTTATATTTAACCAATCCAATGTTGCGAGTTTGTCGTGAAGGATTGGGCGGAGGCGGAGATCTCTATTGTCAATGCTCCTCATAGTCATAACCTCCCTTTTGGACAATTCCTTGAGTCTAGTGGGAATTGGTTCCCTGCTAGTGGAAGTTGTTCCTTCCCTTGAGGCCATTCTTTGGCTGAAAGGAAAATAAATTTGTGAAAAACACAAAATATATTCCTAACATTTTTAAGATTTATGTCTTGTCTGCTAGACATTATTTTCGAGTTTTCTTTTGATGTTTATGCCATCATGAAAATTTCTTCATTAGTGATTTGATGTATATATGTCGTATTCACATATGAATGTATAGACATATGTAATCATAGCTATATATAGTTTACAAAAATCAACTATTTGAAATATGTATATATGTCGTATTCACGAATGAATGTATAGACATATTTAATCATAACTATATATATAGTTTCCAAAAATCAACTATATATATATATTTGAAATTGAACTATATAAAAATCATATATAGTTGTTTTTAATCCAAATCTTAACTATATATATATATATATATATATATATATATATATATATATATATAGTTCTAGATATATCAAATAAAATTTTATTTTTATTTTTTTTTTCAAATAAAACTTTTTTGAAATTTTTTTTTTTTTAAATAATTTTTTTATCTGATTTCATTTAATTCAGAATACTTTTGTACATAAAATGGTCAAGGGAACATACTCCCAAAATCCCCAATGATTTAAACAAAGGGTATAAAATGTGGGCCCCATAACCTGCACCCAGTCCACCCTAATATCCTGTGAAAGATTGGATAATAATGGAGTGAGCTTAACGCGCTCAGTGGGTAAATAGTGCATGAGTATAACAATTAATAAAGCATACTTCAATATCAAATATCTTAAATACACATGTGAACATCATAATCAATCAATATGAATGTATGCATGACACCGTCTCGTAATGGTTTGATGAACGTACATCGCCTGAATTCACGTACAGGAACGATGCTCTGGATTCACATACTGATGTCCCTCCCCAGGTGTAGCCAGGTTCTCATGTACGTCCCTCTCCAGAGAAATGTAATGAATAGCGAGCAATGCTCCTAACTATTCTATGAGTCATAAACCATATACGTCCCTAGGTGGATCAATGTATGATGCCAATGCATGAACTGGTCTAGTCTTTTCTTGTCATTTAGACTGACTTTGGCAACGTCTGGTGATCCTTATCAGGGTTGGTATCACGACGTGCAAGATTAGGACATTCAGTATTACTGTATAAGCTGATAGCTTTCAATAAGACCAACTAGATCAGTCCCCAGTTGAGAGGTGAGACACAAGGTCTGCTTAAATACCAATCGCCTAGAGCAGCCCGCTGCCTCCCGTTCACTATTTAAAGTTATTGAGGACAAGACCGAGTCTAGTTGAGTCAGATTGACCACAAATCCGGCATTATAACAGTGCAATACATGAATTCCAAATATACAGGCATAAGTGCGGCAATATAAACAGTATATGACATAATGCAGTGTAAATGAATAGTAGACATAATAATAATTGAATGTAAACTTTAATAAAAGTTATGAAACACGCAAACTTATGTTTCGTTCCCCACCTTCAGATAAAAATTTCTTCTTTCAGATCTGGCGCTTCCCTCCGGGCAGAACTTTGTTGCATCGCTTTCAGATCTGGCGTTTTCCTCCGGAAAGAACTTTGTTGCACCGCACTGAGAGTCTCGGACAGAGAGTCTCAAAAACTTAGAATGCGTGGAAAGGGGAAGAAATTCACAAGAGAAGGTGATTTGGTGTGAGGAATGAAAAATGAGGAGGTTTCTTATATAAAGATTTTTTTGCGCCTAAAAGTTCGGGCGTGCGCCCGAACGTTGCCTAGAGCCTGAACATTCAGGCGCAAAAAAATCTCTATATAAGAAGCCTCCTCATTTCTCATTCCTCACACCAAATCACCTTCTCTTGTGAATTTCTTCTCCTTTCCACGCATTCTAAGTTTTTGAGACTCTTTGTCCGAGACTCTCGGTGCGGTGCAACAAAGTTCTTTCCGGAGGAAAGCGCCAGATCTGAAAGCGGTGCAACAAAGTTCTATCCGGAGGGAAGTGCCAGATTTGAAAGAAGAAGTTTTTATCTGAAGGTGGGGAACGAAACATAGGTTTGCGTGTTTCATAACTTTTATTAAAGTTTACATTCAATTATTATTATGTCTACTATTCATTTACACTGCATTATGTCATATACTGTTTATACTGCCGCACTTATGCCTGTATATTTGGAATTCATGTATTGCACTGTTATAATGACGGATTTGTGGTCAATCTGACTCAACTAGACTCGGTCTTGTCCTCAGTAACTTTAAATAGTGAACGGGAGGCAGCGGGCTGCTCTAGGCGATTGGTATTTAAGCAGACCTTGTGTTTCACCTCTCAACTGGGGACTGATCTAGTTGGTCTTATTGAAAGCTATCAGCTTATACAGTAATACTGAATGTCCTAATCTTGCACGTCGTGATACCAACCCTGATAAGGATCACCAGACGTTGCCAAAGTCAGTCTAAATGACAAGAAAAGACTAGACCAGTTCATGCATTGGCATCATACATTGATCCACCTAGGGACGTATATGGTTTATGACTCATAGAATAGTTAGGAGCATTGCTCGCTATTCATTACATTTCTCTGGAGAGGGACGTACATGAGAACCTGGCTACACCTGGGGAGGGACATCAGTATGTGAATCCAGAGCATCGTTCCTGTACGTGAATTCAGGCGATGTACGTTCATCAAACCATTACGAGACGGTGTCATGCATACATTCATATTGATTGATTATGATGCTCACATGTGTATTTAAGATATTTGATATTGAAGTATGCTTTATTAATTGTTATACTCATGCACTATTTACCCACTGAGCGCGTTAAGCTCACTCCATTATTATCCAATCTTTCACAGGAAATTAGGGTGGACTGGGTGCAGGTTATGGGGCCCACATTTTATACCCTTTGTTTAAATCGTTGAGGATTTTGGGAGTATGTTCCCTTGACCATTTTATGTACAAAAGTATTCTGAATTAAATGAAATCAGATTTGTACTGTGTATACTGTATTTCCGCTGCGCACTATGTTGTTACCATTGAAATTGTTCCAAATGCCCGCCCCGTCCGAGAGTGTACTGCCGGTTTAGGCGCGTCCGGGCGGGGTGTGACAATATACACATTAATAAATAAAACATGATTGCCGAACAATTCTATTTATAAATAAAAATGTAATAGAAAATTAAATAATATACATGATCATTGTAGCTCCTGCGGAATCATTTTCAAAACATGCATTCATTATTTCAAACATTTATATTCATCTCCCTTCTCCCAAGCAAAAGAGTGGGACTAACCTCTCATTTGACTTCAATGAGGGTAGTCATAGTTCTCCCATTACTCATTTCCAATAAAAACATTTCGAATTACGAAATACTTCCTTAATCAGGAACCTCGCTTGGCCCATGAGTTTTACCATTTACTCATGCAGGACTAATTCCAGAAAATGATATCATGTTTTAACCTGTTCTTGCAAGTTTAAAACATGTTCCCTGATCGAAACATTTCATGGATTTAACTCATGTACAGTACATAATATGCTTATTCAATCAAATGCATTTTATATCTATAATGTCATATATAAAATAACCAGAGTAGAGATATACTTACTGTAATATAGTGTAAACCTACTCTCTACAGCCCCTCTGTTGTTCTTTGTTCGTATCCAATCAACACTATAATCCTGTCATATATAATAATTCCATATAATACAAAATTAATTATCATATCATTATATCTAATCATTTAATTCTTTCTCCCAAATTCATACAATTAGTTCTCATAATTTCATTTCGGTCTAAAAATTACGCAAGAGCATCCAAAATATTTTACGCGGCCCTCATGATTATTTCGAAAGCAATGTACAATAGAAACATGCTTAATTTTTAACAATGTTTCCACTAATATCCAAGTTTTTATTACCGGATTTGTTCAGTCAATTATTGAAAATATCAACTGATTATATCCAAAAATCACAATTTTGGTATCGAAACTTCTGAAATTCAGTCTGCTACAATTCTATGGTTTCAAACCAAAATTTCATTGGATTTGACATAGTTCTAAAGGTCTCTAATATCAAATTTGGCTTCCGATGACTATACCGACACCAATAACACTATGTGACACAAACAAATCACATATTCGAGGTTTACGTAACTATAAGAGAGTCATAATATACAGATTTTCACTCAAAGTGGGTCCAAACCCCATTTTTAAAAATACCACAAAACACCTCCTATAACAAAAATTACACCGGTAAGAATGTCACACGTAGCTTAAAGATCAATTTTGCGATGAAAGAAAGTGAAAATGGCTTATCAGAACCCCAAATCGATCAAGAATAGCGTCGTTTTTCCCCGACACCCTCTTTTTCCTTTTCTCTGGTTTGTCTTCCGCTTCTTTCCTTCAATTTCCTTTTAAGAAAAAAAAAATGTTAGAGGGTGAGTGAAAGATAAATGGATTAAGATGGGCATCTTATTAAATATGATCTCATGCTCTTCAACTTCCTTTAATAAACAACTTTCATATTAAATTACCCAACTCACATATTTAATTTATACCATTTATTTACTAATACCCTTTAATAATACCATTTACTTACTTAATTTACACATTTCACTTAATTTAATTTATATCTTTCATTTGCACTCAATTTAGGTATTCAACATGCATTCTTATATGCACATACATTTGACTTCTACGTACGTACGTATAAATATATTATATATTTTGATATACGCATAAGCCAATATATATATTTAATTAAAACTACGGAATGTTATACATGCAAATTTGTGTGTTCTTTCTTGTGTATTTTTTTTTACATTTTTAGACCGTCTGGGTTTGTGCATTTATAATTTGACTTCTGCTACACACAAATTAGCATCTAAGCTTAGGTTTCTAGATTGGGTTTGATTTGCATTGATGAGCTTGTAGTTCGTACTTAGGCACGTTTTGTCGTTGTTCCCGTGACGCAAGTTCTTTCTTTCATCATTGTGGATCAATACTGTTTGGAATTTTGGACATGTGCGCAGAGATTGTGTTGGTGCAAGTAAATACTAAATAACTCAAAATTGGTGGCGTACTCAAATAGTTTGACTGTGGTAATCAACTTTGGGTAACATATTATTTTATTTTATTTTGGAGTAATTTGATTACAATTGATTGGATATTTTTATGTTACTGTCAAGTGATATTGTGATATTGTGGTGTATCTTGCTTCTAAGATTTGAATCAAATTATTATCCAAGAGTTGGATTCAAGTAATCGATTGTCTCAATAAGTGATCGTGTGGTGGTTATTTTAATCACCGTTTGGATTGGTGAAGATTTGTGTTTTGGGTTTACTTGGAAGTTTGAAGAATTATTCTTGAGAGATCATTACGGCGAGCAACATTCCATGCGTATCGAATGCAAAGTTTGAGGTGAAGAAATTTGACGGCAACAACGATTTTGGCATGTAGCAAGTGCAAGTTCAAGACATCTTGACATAACAACATTTACACAAGGCTTTAAAGGGCCCAAGTGGAAAACCAACAGATATGTCAGATGAATATTGGGCAGAGTTTAATCTACAAGCATGCAATACTATTGGACTGTGTTTAACAATGGAGATCACGAATAGAGTCAAGTACGAGAAATCTGCGGCATCACTCTTGTCTAAGTTAGACAACTTGTATATGACTAAGTCTCTCACAAATAGGTTGTATATGAAAAAGAAGTTGTACATGTTCCGGATGAAAGAAGGTACAACTACAAATGAACACCTTAATGAATTTAATGGAATTGTTGTTGATCTGTTAAATATTGGTTAGAAGGTGGATGATGAAGATAAAGCTCTACTCCTTATTTGTTTGCTTCCTGAGTCATATGAGTACTTGGCCACTACTTTGCTTTATGGGAAAGAAACTCTTAATTTTGATAATGTTTCGGCTATGCTTCTTTCGAATGAGATAGCGAAGAAGTCTCTAGTCAGTGATCCTCGGGCGAAGGGTCTAGTTGTAAGGGGTAGATCAGATCAAAGACAATCTGGTGAATATAGTAGATCTCCATTCAAATCGAGAGGAAGATATTTAGAAAAAAGGAATTGTCAAAAGATGAATGCACATTTTGTCACCAGGAAGGGTATTGGAAAAAGGACTGTCCGAAGATATACAAAAGAAGAGCAATGCTAATACGAATGTTACACATGTTGAGGATGATACAAGTTCTAATTATGTTTTGAGTTGTTCATCATTAGTATGTTGATCTGATGAGTAGATCTTGGATTCGAGTTGTACTTATCTTATGTGTCCTAACAAAGATTGATTTTCCAATCTTGAGGAGTGTGACAGTGGTTAAGTTTTTATGGGTAATAATAATACCTGTAAAACCAAATGGATAAGTACAATCAAGTTGAAATTGCATGATGGAACAATTGAAAATTTGACCGAAGTACGATAAATGTCAGATTTGAAGAAGAGTATTATCTTTGTGAGTGCATTAGAATCTAAGGGCTTCAAAGTCGCCATTGAAGTTGGTGTTCTGAAGATTGTGCGAGACGCATTGGTGGTGATGAAATGAATTAGAAAGAATAACTTGTACTTTTTGCAAGGGTGTGCAGTTTTAGGTGGAGTTGGCATAGTTGATAATGTTCTTGCTTGAGTCCCTAAAGCTGTCAAAATAAGTTGTAACTAAGGGACAAAGATTGAAAAGTAGGCGATATGCACGTTTTACAGATATGGATGCATATGCACTCCCAGTTGTTACAGATGGTATAAGTGGTAGGCATACCACTTATAAGGATGTCATTCGAAGATGAGTGCCTTTAGGCACATGTGGAGATGAGAATTTGGTTTTTTGATAATATGATTAAAGTGGTCCTAGCTAAAGTGGAGATTGTTATATATTGGGTATATCGCGACCCACTCTTTACTAGTGACATCACAACCGACACATAATAATACTATATATGCCACACCGACGTATACAATACTATGTCAGCCTTCTTATATATATCTCAATTTTCATAAAAAATTTGGCAGAATCTCCCCTTAAATATTGACCATCATAAACCTAATTATCACAAGCAAAACATTATTCACATTTATCAAACCACACATATCATTATCATAACTCACATATCAACACATCCAACATCTCATTGCGTCATAATCCATTAACATAACATGCACCCCACACCCAACTAGATGATACATATATATATATGATAACTTAAAATATACGTATTCATCTCAACACGTACATCACAGAGCAGAGAATCAACTACTCCTCACGAGCCTTCCCCTTTCCTTTAGGGTCTTTTCCTGAAATGTTTAGAAGATAAAGTGAGCTACAACAAGCTCAGTGAAAAATTTTAACAATGGCACTATATATACAGCAATAAACAAAACATGTATGCTAAGCAATTCAATTTATAAATAACATGAAACATGGAAAAAAATACATACATGATCATCATAATTCCATTTTCAAAAGATGCAATAATAGATTAAAACATTTATATTCATCTCCCTCATTCCAAGTAATAGAGTGGGTCCAACCTCTCATTTGGCAGCAACAAGAGTAGCCACAGTTCTCTCATTACTCATTTTCATATAATCATCAATTCTGGGTTATTACTCCAACCAGGACAATCCTCTAGTACGTGAGTACAAATCCAGTTACTCACATAGGACTAGTTCTTGAGGCTTACCCATGAATCAACCTCATGATGTTAGTCTGCTCTTGCAAATCTAACACATGTTTCATTTTAAAATCATTTTATGAATTCAACTCATGCACAATAATCATAACATGCTTATCAAATTAAAAGTACTTTATATCTATAATGTCATATATAGAATGGCCAGAGTAAAGAAATACTCACAGTGATACTGTGTAAACCTACTCTCTATAACCACTCTACTATCTGTATCAACTCAACAATATAATCCTATCATATATTCATTCCCAGATAATTCATAATCAGTTAATTAGTCATTTAATTCTAACTCTCCAATTAATTCTCATAATTCCGTTTCGGTCTAAAAATGCACGTACCGGCGTCCCAAATATTTTACACAGCATTCACAATTATTTCTAAGGCAATGAACAATACTAATATCCAAGTTTGTCGTAGTTACCGAATTCATTCAAGCGAATATTAAAAATATTAATCGATACCCAAAAATTATAATTTTTGTATCAAAATGTTCAGAATTCAGTTATCTATAATTTGATGGTTTTAAATTGGAATTTCACTGGAGTTTGACATGGTTCAAAAGCCTCCAGTGTCAAATTTGGCTTTCGGTAGCTATACCGGCACCAATATTATACATGAATACAAACAAACCACATATCTAGTACCTACACAATCATAGGAGTGATAATATATCATTTTTATGTGTTTTCACTCAAAGTGGGTCAAAACCCTATTTTTGGAAACACGATAAAACATCTCCTATAGCAAAAATTATACCGGTAGAAACGTTGTACACTAGTTAAAGATCAATTTTGCGACAAAAGAGAGTGAAAATGACTTACCGGCATTACGAATCGCCGCAAAACACGTCATTGTCCCCGATGCCCTTTTTTCTTTCTCTCTGCAAGTTCTTCTTTTACAATTTTTTTTTTTGTTCTAAAACCAAAACGCTAGAAAATCTGAGAATAAGATGAGCATCCAAAATTTCAATCCCATGCTACCAATATCATTTAGTAAAACAACACCCCCATCTTATTATGTAATTCATTAAATCATTTAACTTTAATTCATTTATTAAATCACTTAATTATCAACTTCATTTAATCTTAATCATCAACTCAATTCACCTAATTGAATTTATATTATTCATTTAATAATTTTATTTATTTACTAATATCCCTTAAATATAGCATGTATTTTCATACACACGTATATTTGCCTCCTACATATAAAATATGCATATTATACATCTCGGTATGCGTATAAGTCAACGTAGGTATTTGATTAAAACTACGGGGTGTTACAATCTCTCCAACTTAAGGAATTTTGTCCTCGAAATTTAAAAGTAAGGTGAAATATACCACAAGTAGCGAAAAGATCAGGAAATGTCTCCAGCATCTGGTCCTCACGCTCGCAGGTCTGCTCCTCATCATCATGAAATTATCATTTGACTCTGACCAAAGAAACTTCCTTTTTCCGCAGTTTCTGAACCCTTTTGTCAAGAATCTGAATGGGCTTCTCATCATAAGTAGCATTCTCCCCATCTAAAATATGTGTCAGGTCTGGATACTTTGCGTACGATATTTCCTCAACATAAAAACATGAAATACATTATGAGCACAGACCAACTGAGGAGGTAAAGGAATTTTGTACGCTAGCAGACCAATCCTCTCTAAGACCTTGAACGACCCAATAAAACACAGAGCTAATTTTCTTTTTACCCCAAATTGCATCTGACTTTTCATTGGAGAGACCCTCAACAATATCATGTTTCCCACTGCAAACTCTAAAGGTCGATGTCTATTGTCATAATAACTTTTCTAACAATCCTGGGTTGTATTCATCTTTGTCTGATCTGCTTAATCTTATCTGTGTGATCCACAACAATTTTCGGCCCCAATAGTTGTGACTATCCAACTTCATACCAGCAAGCTGGAGATCTACATGGCATGTCGTACAAAGCCTTGAACAGTGCCATGCCAATACTAGCCTGATAGTTGTTGCTATAAGAAAACTCACAGGCCTGAAGTACACCGCAGATCTCTATTTGACACAAAAAAAGCATGCATCCTATGCAATCTCACAATCTCATGTACATATAGTTTGCTCAATCTATCAATCGAGTCTTTGGTGTTCATTGGAAGAAAGGGCACAAATTTCTTCAATCGGTCAACTATCACCCAGATGGCGTCATATCTACCCTGAGATCTGGGCAAACTTGTAATGAAGTCCATAATAAATGCTCCCATTTCCATTTAGGAACAGATAATTGTTGCATCTGACCTCCGGGCTTCTGGTGTTCAACTTTTACCTACTGACATACCTCACATGTTTATACATACTTAGCTATATTTTTCTTCATCCCATGCCACCAAACTGTTCTTTTCATATCATGATACATCTTGGTAGACCCTGGGTGATTAGTATACTGAGATCTATGTGTTTTCTGAAGTAACTCAGCCCTCAAGTCTTTATCTACAGGAACTCATAATCTCCCCTGAAAACTCAAAACACCATCCGGACCTCTATGCCAATCAACTTTTTCTGCCCTATCAGCCCACAAGTCATACATACCAAAATCAGGATTATGCTCCTACAGATCCTTAATCCTCTGAATATGAGAATCTGTCAGCTGAATATGCATCTGAGATCAGATATCCACATGTGGTGTCGTAGAGAGGACACTCATCATAGTCACTCTCTCCAAAGGTCGCCACTAATGGGCCATTTGAAAAGCACCACACTAGTCTCAATCTATTTCCTGCTCAATGCATCAGCTACAACGTTGGCCTTCCCAGGATGATACTCCAATGTGAAGTCATAATCCTTCAGGAATTCGAGCCATCTACGCTGCCTCATGTTCAGTTCTTTCTGGTCAAATAAATATTTCAGACTATTATGGTCTGAATACAGTGTGAACTTTTCACCATGCAGGTAATGCCTCCACAATTTCAAAGCAAACACAACGGCTGCCAGCTCCAAATCATGCACAGGGTAATTCTTCTCATGCACCTTTAACTGTCTAGATGCATAAGCAATCACTCTACCCTCTTGCATTAGTACAAATCCTAGACCAGAGTGTGATGCATCAGTATAAATCACTAACTCCTTTCTCGGCTTTGGAAGTACTAGAACTGGTGTTGTGGCAACTTCTTTTTCTGCTCAGTGAAAGCATTTTCACAACCATCAGTTCACACAAATGTCATATTTTTCTAGGTCAACCTAGTAAGTGGAGCAACTAATATGGAAAATTTCTCCAATAACTTTCTGTAATAACCTGCCAAACCCAGAAAACTACAAATCTCTGTCACAATGGTCGATCTTGGCTAATCAATAATTGCCTCAACCTTAGCAGGATCAACAGAGGTACCACCCGTACTAACCACATGACCTAAGAATCTTACTTCATTTATCCAAAACTCACATTTACTGAATTTAGCAAACAACCTATGCTTCCGTAGTGTTTGCAATGTGATTCTGAGGTGTTCCTCATGCTCTTCTTTGGTTTTCGAATAAATGAGAATAGCATCAATAAATACAATAATAAACTAGTCCAGATAAGGTTTAAATACCCTTTGTATCAAGTCCTTGAACATGGCTGGTGCATTTGTTAGTCCAAAGGGCATCACTAAAAATTCATAATGGCCATATCTTGTTCTGAACGCAGTTTTAGATACATCTTCTTCCCGTATCCTCAACTGATGGTACCCATATCGCAGATCAATCATAGAAAAGAACTTGGCACCATTCAGCTAATCAAATAAATCATCTATACGTGGTAGAGGATATTTATTTTTTACAGTCACCCTATTCAACTGACGGCAATTTATACACAGTTTAAGACTACCATCTTTCCTTTTCACAAATAACACAAGCGCACCCTAGGGTGACATACTTGGGGCAATAAACCATTTTTCCATCAACTCATTTAATTGCACCTTGAGTTCTTGTAACTCTTTCGATGCCATTCTATTTGGTGGAATGGAAATAGGTTTAGTATCAGGCATCAGCTCTATAATAAATTCAATCTCCCGTGGTGGCGGTAACCTTAGCAAATCATTTGGGAACACATCAGAATACTCACATACCACAGGGATATTTGACAGCTGAATACCCTTATCCTTTTCCTCCAATGGCAATATACTTGCTAACATAGCAGTCTTCTTATCAGTAGCTAATCTGCTTCGGGTAACAGGGGTCGAAGTATTCATACCTCTATACACAAATGATGGTTGTCCAGGTATCTGAAGCACTACTCATTTGGAAAACAATCCACATGAGCATGATATGCGGCCAGCCAATCCATACCCAATATTGCATCAAACTCGAGGAACTCTAAAATCCTAAGGTTCACAGACATTTCATGTCCTTCAAATTTTACCACACAGTTTTCATAAATCATATTGGAGTATATTCTCTCCCGTTGTTGTACTCAATATCAAAAGTGTACTAGCTCTAACAGGAGTCAAGTGTATTGTATCCACCATACTACCAGATATAAAGGACAAGGTAGAACCAACATCAAACAAAACATAAATATAAATATTACATATGTTGATCATACCTTTTATTAGAGTTTTATTGGTTGTTAGGTCCGACTCTGTAACTGCTCGAGCCTACTCCCTCATGCCAGCTGGTGTTGTGCCAGATGGGCCAGTAGGTGGCAATGCTGGTTGGAAAATGCACTGTTTCACTTTGTGCCCCTTGAGTCCACATCTGAAACACACTATTGGTAGTCAAGGTGCAGATGAAGCAACTTGGGACTCTGAGCCCAGAATGGGTAACCAACTGCTTCTGCTACCAGGTTCTCCAGGCCATTGCTACCTGACAAAAGAATCCTAACTAGGTGGCGGGCTCACCGAAGGAAATGCTCTTCTACCTGCCGATGGTACTACAGGTGTCTTGCCCTGATAGGGAACTGTGGGCATCACAAAAATCTCTATCCAAATAGGTGCCTCTGCTGGTTTCTTCTTTTGTTCAGTCCACCATTTCTACCCTATCTACTCATTTTCTTTCCAGAAGAAGGAGCTTGGTGTTGTGGTTACTGCTCAATCAGTGTTGGTTGTGCCGTTGGTAACATATATACCGGTGGTACCATTGGCATGCCAACAGTCTCAACGATCTCATAATCCATCGCTTGTTGCATAGCCTGATCATAACTCTGAACTTCAGCTAAAGCCAAGCCCTGGCTGACAGGATCTCTGAACCCATCTCTGAGCTGCCTCAGAGTCTCATTTCATTTGTCTGAACCAACTCAGGTGCAAACATAGACAATTTATTGAATTCATGCTCATACTATCTGACTGTCATGTTTCCCTATCGGAGGTCCATAAATTCTCTACTACATTTCTCACGCTCAACTCGAGGATAATATGACTCATGGTGCAAGGATTTAAATCTATCCCAAGTCATAATGGGTCCATGTACCCTATCTATGGTTTTCCACCACTTCTGCGCATCATCAGCCAATTTAAATACTGCAAGTCTCACTCTATCACTATCAGAGACTTGCATATCCTTAAAAATCCTTTCCATACGGAAGAATCAATTTTCTGCCATTGTGACAGACAAACCACCAACAAAAGTGGGAGGTCCACGCCTTTGAAAGGCTTTCATAACATCTTCGTACCTTTTCTTCTCTTTTGGGTCACAACTAATATCTTGCACTGGTATCTCAAACTCAGTGATGGCCTTCTCAACTTGTGGTTCGTTACCAGATGCACTTGCACTGGTTGCTCCCACATCAGGTACTACAGGTGCCTCAGGCCTCTGCCTGTCCTCTTGTAGTTTTGCAACAAGTTCCAATAGTTGGGCATTCTGCTGTTGTTGAGTAGCGACTATTTCTTCTAATCTCTTGACCCTTTCATCTTGAGGATCCATAACTTTATCTGATTTTTCTCTTCAAATCTGTAATTAACAGAGCAAGAAAACATTAGCCAGATATTCAATTATTCAAACATAATTTAGCTACCCATCAATATACTAATAAAAGCAAGCATAATATCATCAAGCTTTTATTTCTTTTTAAGGATTTTAAACCTATGTCTCTGATACCAATGTTGTCGCGAACCATTATGTACTAGTGACGTCACGACCGACACATAATACTATATACGTCACACCGACGTAGACAATACTATGTCAGCCTTCTTATACCTCAATTTTCATAAAAGTTTTGGCAAAATCTCCCCTTAAATATTGACTATCACCAACTTAATTATCACAAGCAAAACATTATTCACATTTATCAAACCACACATATCATTATCATAACTCACATATCAACACATCCAACATCTCATTGCGTCATAATCCATTAACAGGAACAGGAAAAATCAATGTTATTAACATAAGTTATAGATTTTCAACTAAAAATTACACGAGGACACCTTTACTAGATTTGGCAATACCAAAAGTGTGGTTTGGCGACCAAGAGTGTGGTTTGGCGATGGACTTAGTTTACAACTGACTGCCAACATTGTATCTTCATTGCCATGTATATATTGATCAAATTTAGGAGATCACAAGAATTAAAATGAGTGAAACTCTCGAATCATTTCTCATCAATCTCTCTCTCTCTTTGTCATGTGAGTATATCGAAACCCCAGTGCGCTTGGAGACATTTTAATTTTAACCCTTTTTCCTTTAATATTTGTATTCAAATTTAGAATTTTATGAATGTTGAGCCATTTTGATAGACATACCGAGCTGGCTCCAATTCAGCTCTTCCCTTTGTCCACATGTCGCATAAGAATAAAACAGACTTAATATCTGCTCGACCCAAACGCTGGCCAGCCACTACCGAGCAGAGTGAAAAGATACAAGCAACACGACACGAACAGAAGGTAGAAACTACGTGGAAACATGGCGGCACCTATCGACCTGTTCCAGACTACAACACCAGGAGACGATTTTTGACATAAAATACAAAGTCCCATGAACTCGTTACACCCAACTCATAAAGGGAATAAAAGGCAAGGCGTTATGTAAGGCAAAATTCGCGGATCTACGACGTAATGCCAGGGATACTGGGCGTACATCACGACAAGACAACTACTTACAAATTCTGGCCAAAGGGACCAACCTCTATAAATACTCCACATTCTCCATCGACAAGGTAAGCAATTCACGACTCCAAAACTAGTGATTTCTAAATATATTCAACTCAAATATGACTTAGGCATCGGAGGGTCTTTGGCCAACACCACACCGGTGCTCCTCACGATAACTAGCTCTTCCCCATCTTTCTCTTTCAGGTCTGAGGCACCGAGCAGGGGAGTCACCACCAGCCAGGTTCCAACTCAACTCATTCCCTTCACGTCATCATTATAAATTGGTGTTGGTCAAATCTTGCACCAACATTTGGCGTCATGTGTGGGGATGACATCTTGAGCCTAAATCAACTCTGACACCATGAGCCAAGAAGCAAAACGTCTGATCGAAGTGGAATCGACAGCATCGGTTGATGCAACTAAGAACAAGAGGGAAAACCACTGAAGAACAACCTGAAGAACTCAACCCAGAAGCAGAAAAGCTCTCTGTTGAGCGCTATTGAGAAGAACGTCGTGAAGATGTCACAGGCAGTGTTGGAACAGCAGCAGGTGCTGAGAGAGCTATTCCCCGCCCCACACCGCTCCCCCCCCGCTCCCCCCTTTCGCCAACCACCTTACAACCCCCAACCTCAAAGAGAGGAAGGAAGCAAGTGTAAGAGTGTCACCTCGAAGAAGAAGTTAGCTCAGACAATACCGAGCTCTAATTGCAAATCTCTCTCTGTTGGGGACATGCGTCATTCTTGGGATGTCAAGAAGAAGAGGCAACAGCTGGACATCGTCTCATCCCAAGTTGGTATCTGCCAGGAAGGATAAGGTAAGAAATGCCTCGACAAAGGTCGACGTCCAAGAAGACCTTTATGTATAGAAGAACCGACTCAGCTAAGTCTGGTGGAGGTGATGTCTCGTGACATTATCCGGAGTACAATGAACTTCTTTCTCCATTTGTTGATGAGATCCACAGCACCCCACTACCCATAAATGTCAAGACAGCTGAGGTGAAGGAGTATGATGGGAAGGGAGATCCTCGACATCACATTAACAAATATAAGAGCTGGATGGAGTTCAAAGGTTACGATGACGCGACCATGTGCAAGGTTTGGCATTGCCCTCAATGGACCAGCTTAGAAGTGGTATACCAATCTGAGAACTGGGTCCATCTACTCGTTTGGTCATCTAGCTCACCAATTTATTGATCACTTTGCTAGACGGAAGGAGTGGATCAAGCTGGTAAACAACCTGCTCGCCATCAGACAAAGGCCCAAAGAAAGCTTGAGCAACTACCTGGACCGGTTCGATGTGGAAAGAGTCCTGGTCGATGACTACGACGACAAGACTATAGTGACAACCTTCGTAACAGGTCTGAGAGCGGGTAGGTTCCACTACTCACTTGGGAAGAAGAAGGCCCATATGTACAAAGAAGTCCTACATTGATCTGAGAAATTCATCAACGCAGACATGCAAAATGATGCGAAAGGCAGAAAAGACTATTCCCATATGAGCTTGAAGAAGGACAAGAAGAGAAAGAGAGAAGAAGACGAAAAATTGAAAGGAGATCACAAAGGTAGAAAGAGGTAAAGCCCCAACCACTGAGATCAAAGAAGAAACAGGATCCCCCAGAGTGTCCACTCTACCTACACACCTCTAAACACCTCTCAGGAGCAGGTGTTGCTAGAAAGCCAAAAGAAAGAATATGTGTGTTGGCTAAAGAAGTTGCAAGCACTAGCGGGACAGCGAGACAGGAATAAATACTGTCAGTATCCCAGGATCATGGTCATGACACCGACCAGTGTCACGACTTGAAGGAGGAGATTGAGACGTTGATCGGTAAGGGTCATCAGAAGGAGTTCGTGAAAGATGCCAGACTAGAAGAGGAGAGATGCTCCAAAACAAAACAGAGCCAAAGTAGTTAGAGAGATCAGAACCATTTTCGGCAGAGAACTGGTCAGTACCTCAAACAGAGCCAGGAAGGCTTATGTCAGAACAGCCAGGACTGAGGTCATGAACCTCGGATCTCGACTTGAGAAGTAAAAACGAAGTGATGTTGCAATCACTTTCAGTAAGGAGGAAGTGCAGGGTATGCTCCGACCACATGTCGATTCCTTGGTAGTAGCCATGAACGTGAACAACTACAAGGTCCACCGGATGCTGGTTGATAATGGGAGTTCGGCCGAAATCCTCTACTGGCCAGCCTTCGAGAAGTTGGGTTTGACCAAGGAACGGCAGCTTAGCCGACGTGCCATTCATTGGGTTCACGGGAAACAGGATCATGCCAAAATAAAGGATAACTCTTCCAGTTACAACAGGAGATGCAGAGCACAGGGTCACGGTCATGACCAGCTTCTTGGTGGTCAAGCGCCTTACGGCCTACAATGCCATCATAAGTCGACCTCTACTCAACAAGCTCAGGGAAGTTGTATCAACTTACAGCCTAGCACTTAAGTTCCCAGCTAAACGAGGTGTTGGTGTCAGGAGGAATCCCAAGACTGGCCACAACCATGAAGAGGAAAATAGGTCATGCCGATAGTCCCAGAGTTGCAGAAGAAAGCTTGATGCAGCTGGAAGTTCATAACAACTCGGATCCTGACCCACGTGGGATAGTCCCTGCATTGGAAGCAGAAGGCGAGTAGACAAAGGTGCAAATTACTGACGACCTGGCAAGGACTGTGAAGGTGGGAACCAGAATGAGCTCAGACCTTACCGAGTAGATGATAAACGTGCTACGAAAAAAGAGATGTATTTTCATGGTCTCACAAAGATATGCCTGACATACCGACCAATGTCATTGTGCACCGCCTTAGCGGCAATTAAAAGGCAAGACCTGTTCGGCAGAAGAAACAAAAACTCAGTCAAGAAAGAGCTCAAGGACTACAGGAAGAGGTCAACAAACTCTTAGTGGCTGGCTTCATAAGAGAAGTGCAATATCCCGATTAGTTGGCCAACATTCTTATGGTCAAGAAACCCAACGGGAAGTGGAGAACCTGTGTCGACTTTACAGACCCTATCCCTAATAGTCAGTAGGTTAGTGTGACTCAAGTTGTCCCAAAGAAGTCTGGCATCACTGTAGTTAAAAATAATGATAATGAGTTGATCCCTACTAGGGTCACCACAGGTTGGAGAGTTTGCATTGACTACAGAAAATTGAATGCAGTAACTAGAAATGACCATTTTCCCTTGCCTTTCATAGACCAAATCCTAGAAAGAGTAGCTGGCCACCCATATTATTGTTTTCTAGATGACTATTCAGCGTATAACCAAATAGAGATTGCACCTGAGGACCAAGAGAAGACCACCTTTACTTGCCCTTTTGAGACATTTGCATATAGGAGGATGCCATTTGTGTTATGTAATGCACCAGCCACGTTCCAAAGTTGCATGTTGAGTATATTTAGTGACATGGTTGAGCGAATCCTTGAGGTATTTATGGATGCTTTTTCTATGTTTGGTGATTCCTTTGATGAATGTTTAAACAATTTGAAAAAGGTGTTGGCATGATGTGAAGAGACCAACTTGACTTTGAATTGGGAAAACTGTCATTTCATGGTTTCTAAAGGGATTGTACTTGGACATATTGTTTCTTTTAAAGGAATTGAAGTAGATAAGGCTAAAATTAAGGATGTTAGATCCTTTATAGGCCAAGCAGGATTTTATAGAAGGTTTATTAATGACTTTAGTGTCATATCCAGACCACTTTGTAACCTTCTATCAAAGGAAAACTCATTTGATTGGACAGAGGCTTGTCAAGAAGCTTTCATAAAGTTGAAGAATATGTTGACTTCCTCACCCATAATGCAGCCTCCTGATTGGAGTTTACCTTTTGAGATCATGTGTGATGCTAGTGACTATGTAGTTGGGGCAGTTTTAGGGTAAAGAAAAGATAAAAGGCCTTATGTTATCCGCTATGCCAATAAGACCTTGAATAATACCCACATGAACTATACTACTACTGAAAAAGAACTTCCAGAGGTAGTCTTTGCACTTGAAAAGTTTAAGTCCTACTTGATAAGATCTCTAATTGTTATCTTTACAGACCATGGTGCTTTGAAGTATCTTGTGGCAAAGAAAGGATTTTACCTAGACTCCTTAGGTGGATTATACTACTCCAAGAATTTGATTTACTTATCAAGGATAAGAAAAGAGTAGAGAACGTAGTTGCAGACCACCTATTTAGGCTTGTGGTATCTGATTTCTTGGAGACATTGCCTATTAATGATTTTTTCCCTGACGAACATCTTTTCACTATCCCTCAGTTACCTTGGTTTGCTGATATTACTAAGTATCTTGTTACAGGTAAAATGCCTATTCATTGGAGTAAACAAGATAGATTGAAGTTCTTGTCTGAGGTAAAACATTTTTTCTGGGATGATCCTTATTTGTTTAAATGTTGCTCAAATCAAATTATTAGGAGATGTGCTCCTGAGAATGAGTTTTCTGGTATCCTCTCCTTTTGTTATTCTGAAGCTTGTGGTGGTCATTTTTCTAATAAGAAAACTGCTGCAAAGATTTTGCAGTGTGAATTTTATTGGCCAACTTTGTTTAAAGATGCTCACGTTTTTTGTAACTGTTGGGGTATTGACTTTATAGGACCTTTTCCACCTTTCTTTGGGTATTCATACATTCTAGTAGCTATTGAATACATCTGAAAATGGATTGAGACAATACCAAACACACATAATGATCACAAGGTGGTTATTCGATTTTTAAAAGAAAATATTTTATCTTACTTTGGTGTCCCTCATGCCATTATCAATGATCAGGATAAGCACTTTTGTAATAGGCCTTTTGAGTCTTTAAGGAGAAAATATGGCATTACCCATAAAGTAGCTACCCCATACCATCCACAAACTAGTAGCCAAGTCGAGCTTGTCAATCAGGAAATCAAAAGAATCTTAGAGAAAATGGTGGACCCAAGTCAAAAGGATTGGTCCCTATGACTTACTAATGCATTGTGGGCTCACCATACTGCATTTGAATCCCCGATTGGTATGTCTCCCTATCGCGTGATCTATGGGAAACCCTGTCACTTGCTTGTAGAATTGGAGCACAAAGCGTATTGGGCCATAAAGACTTGCAATTTTGATCATAACGCTACCGCAGAGTTTCGAAAACTTCAACTTAATGAGTTGGAGGAAATTTGAAATGAAGCTTGTGAGAGTGCCTGGATATACAAAGACAAAATGAAAGTTTTTCATGAAAAACACATTTTGTGAGACTTTTGAGTCTAATCAGAAAGTTCTCTTGTATAATTGGTGTTTGCACTTGTTTCCTAGAAACTATATTTTTAAGGTTAACAGTCAACGATTAAAGCCATTTTTGGAGACCTTTGTTCCAAAGGATGCATCCACACCTTTGGAGGATCTTGTTTATCAAAATTAATTTGGTAATTTTCATTTATTTCTACTTAGTGTAGGCATGCATTTTCTTTCATGTTTTGTAGTTTGTATTTTTTTTTTAACAGGGGTTATTCATTCTCATCTCACATATTTTAGGTAATTCTCTTTCCTCCTATCATTTCTTTATTTTCTCCTTTTTTTATGATTTATGCTATTTTTCTAAACTTTGAGGACAATGTTTCATATGGTTGGGGGGTAGGGGTTGAAGTCAAAGTTTACATTAGAATAGCATGAGCATTAGATTTAGTCATGTATTAATTATCTATAACACCCCGTAGTTTTAATTAAATACATACGTTGAATTATGCGTATATCAAGATGTATAATATGCATATAATACTTAGGGATACGTGTATGCAAGTATATGTGGTTGTATTTCTATAAATTTCAATTAGATTATCAAGATCAAAACAATATGTATTAAGTAGATGCACACACACACACACACACACACACACACACACACACACACACACACATATATATATATATATATATATATATAATTATTTAACTTAAGCATGGGGAGTTAGAAGTTGCATGAGGAGCATGGAAAGAAAAAAAAAATCTCTCCCTTCTAATCTCTCTTTCCACGTTGTGAAGGAAGAAACAAAAAAAGAGAAAGAAAGGAAGGAAGAAGGAACGAAGAGAGGAGAAAGGGGAGAAACACCGAATTTCTGCCAAATCGAGACCTAGGGTAAGTGATTTTCACTTTATTTCTCTGTGAAATTGATATTTAAGCTAGATGTAACTATTCTCTCGAAGTAAATTTTGCTATGGGAGCCGTTTTATGGTGTTTCTGAAATTGGGGTTTTAGCCTAACTTGAATGAAAATTTGCTCGGAAGGTTGAAAAACACTTCCTAAATTGTAGAAGCCCCGAATATGTGGTTAAATTTCATTTATTTGTTCATTTGAAATTTTTATGGTTGTTGGAAGTTAGATTTGATATTGGAGACCTTTTGAACCCTATTAAAACCCGATGAAACTCCGGTTTGAGACTGTAGAAAGATAAATCTATCAATTTCGAACAATTCGATGTTAAGATCATGATTTTTGGATATGATTTGATTTTTTTAGTAACTAAATATAAGGTTTTTGTGAGTAAAATTGACTTTGGATACCTCCGCAAACATGTAAAACCTTAGTGAAATACCTGTCGAAGGTGGTAAAATGATAGTATGATTGATTCTACACATGTCGATGTGGACAGAATAATTTTAGGAATGTTTTATATTTTTAATAAAACTAATATATGTTTCCAGTAGAAAAATAAAATTGAGAACTAGTGAAAATATTATTTGGAAATCTATTTTCATTGTTCCTTCTCGTGGAAATATCTAGATTGATCGTAGAAATGGTAGAGTAGCATTTTCAACTGCTTATGAGTCCTAAATTCAGTTGGAATTTAAATTCATGAAATGTGTACAATATTTTTTAGGTTGCTAAAGTAAGAATTAGTGGTAAATGAGAAAGACTTTGATCAAATGAAATATATTTGAATGAATAATACATGTAAGTATAGTTAAGAGAAATAGATTTGAATTATACATGAATTGCAAATGTCTATTGGTGATTTGAAGTGAGTTGAAAAATTAAATATGTAAATGGAAACTGAGTAGTTACACTTAAAATAGATATGAATAAATAAAATTGAATTATGGAGTGGTTGTGACAGGTTGAGTTAGTTGGATTGAAATTGGAACTAAACTCGAAAGTGACGGTGATTGTATTTAAGTTGGAAAGTCTTGTACTGTGAATACATTTCTTAATTTTGGCTCTTGTATGGCATTGCATTGATATGAAATGTTTAACTGTAAGCATGCTATGTATATAAATGCATTGTGTTTTATTGATCATTCATAAAAGATTTTGGCATTAGAGTATGCGAGACGTGCGAGGGCAGATCGCATATGATATCATTTCGTTAGGAATTAGTCTCGGATAAGTGTTACGCGTAACCTCATTGTCAGTAAGGCTGTCCTAACAAGGATTTTAGATCCTTGAAATAATTGTGAATTGGGTAATGGGAGGTTGTGGCTACCTTGTAATGGTCATACAAGGGTTAGACCCGCTCTATTACCTTGAAGGAGGGAGATTGTGGATTTCGATGAAAACTCTGCATTGTTTTATTCCTCAAGCATAAACTTTATATTGCTGGCATGTATGTTATCTTTGTTGAATAATGCATGCGTGTTTCATAAATGTTGTGAATGACTTTATATGCCATGTTTCCCTAAATGTATATGATTGTCATATCAAGATATATATTCACTGAGCTTGTTGTGTGCTCACTCCATTCCCTCCAATATTTCAGGTACAGAATCTAAAGGAAAAGGGAAAGCTAGATAGTGATTGACACTTGATCCAGATCCCTATCTTGTTTATGTATGTATGTTTGGAGGAATGGTTTATACACATTTCATTTTGCTATGTATAATTATCACCTGACTGTGTATATAATATTACATAAATGGGATGGGTTGTATGGTAATGGATTATAGTTGAATATGTTGGTTTGTGAAATATTTGGTGATGATGTATATAATTGTGTGATTAAATGGTAGATAGGATGGTCGAAATGGTTAGATGCATACTTGGGATAAATGAATGAATGAGATGAATATTGTGGATGATTGCATATATATATATGTATTGAATTTTATTTGTGGTATATCATAGAAAATGTGAGATGTCCAAATTTATGGGGACATGCTATCGAAATTTTTTGAAATTTTTTTAAAATTCTGTTAAGGCTGACAGTGTATTGTATATTGTATACCTGGTATATACAATGTATAGTACACTTCGCCGGTCATAACGTCAACCTACGTCAGGAGCGTCGTGACATTTTCGGTCTTTGTTTCCATCTTCATAGGTTGTTTTCATCTCTTTCATTCAAAAACAACAACAACAACAACAACAAAAAAAAAAAAAAAAACTAGATTGTTTAGGATTGTTTAAGATAGTGTTCACTATTACAAATCTATTTATTTTAGTGTGAAGATTGTTGATCCAAGGCAAATGGTGAAAATTATTAATTGGTTTGTCTAGTGAATGGTTAATAGTATAAGTCTTTGTCATGAGATTCTTATAATAAATAGAAAGTCTTAGACTCCTAAATTTGCACTCACACATCTAGCTAGACCTAGAATTAGGTTTTTAACCAGCCCCAAAGTGGAAATCCTCAAGCTATGGGGCATAAGGTTGGACTAGGTCTCAAGAACTGGTTTTTCATCTTCATAAGTGGTCTAAAGTATAGTAGTATAGTATTCCAAAAAAAGAAAAAAAAATAAGTTGCAAAAAAAAAAAATGGTGAAAAAAAATGTGTATTAGCTTATGAGGGTATAAGGGCATCTTGAGTTGGTGTGCAAGATGTGTACATGGCATTATCTTAGAGACTCTTTTTGGGACTCTCTCTCCCTCTTTTTTTGAGACTCTCTCTTAGAGATTTTCTTTGCGGTACAAAGCGGTTCTGCTCGGGAAAAAGCGCCAGTTTGGAAAGAGGTTTTATCTGAAGGTGGGGAACGAAACATAGGTTTACGTGACTTATGACTTTTATTAAAGTTTTCATTCATTTCTCATTATGTCTATTATTCATTTACACTGCATTATTGCATATAATGTTCATACATGTCATACTTATACCTTTATATTTGCAGTCCATGTATTACACTGTTACTACGTCAGATTAGTAGTCAATTTGATTCAATCAGACTCAGTCTTGTCCACAGTAACTTTGAATAGTGAACGGGAGGCAGCTTGCTACTCTAAAAGACATAGTATTTAAATGGACCTTGTGTCCCACCTCTCGACCTGGGGACTGGTCTGGTTGGTCCCATTGAAAGTTATTTGCTTGTATAAGTAGTACTAAACATCCTAATAACGCACGCGGTGATGTTGACTCTGATAAGCATCACCGGACGCTACTAAAATCCTATCTAAAATTAGGAAAAAATCGGACTCGCACATGCATAGTCATCATAGATGAAATAATAACCACCTATGGACGTAAGTGGTTTGTGATCTATAGAATAGTTATTGGAGCTATGCTCACTATTATCAATGTTTCCCCTAGGGAGGGATGTACAATGTGAACCCAGGATTACGTGGGGATGGACATCTGTACATGAACCTAGGTCGATGAACGATCACAAAACCATTACGAGACGGTGTTATGCATTCATTCTTGTTAAGCCACGTTGTACTGTTTATGATGCTATGTTGTGTATATATGATGTTTGATTGTGAAATTTTCTTTGTTAATTGTCATATTCACTAACTATTTTACCCATTGAGCAATAGCTCACTCCCGTTGTTAACCATTTTTAGAGGAGACTAGGGTAGATTGGGTGGAGGTGTTTTAGGCCCTTATTTTGTACCCCTTGCTTATTTATTAGGGAGATTTTGGGAGGATGTTCCCTCAATTACATTTTCTACAAAAATACATTCTGAAATTAATGAAATCAGATTTGTACTCAATTTTGTATCTGTATACTCAGTAATTGTTATAATGCATTCGCACCCCGGCTGTGAGTGTTCTGCCGATTTAGGCTTGTCAGACGGGGTGTGACAAAAATGCATAAAATAAAGCACACTAGGATTTATAGTGGTTCGGTCGCGCCTACATCCACTACCTAATCTCCTGATTAGGATTTTCTTAATCAACTAACTGATTCTCTTACGGGTGAGAACCAAACTGTTACAACTTGCCCTTTTACAGGTTCAAGGAAAACCTATCCTTTTACGGGCTAAGGATGAACCGTTTCTCTTTTACAGGTTCAAAGATAACCTATCATTTTACAGGTTAAGGACGGATCTTCCCTTTTACTGGCTGAGGAAGAACCATGATCCTTTTACAGGATAAGGAACAACTGTATTTCCTTTTTCCGGGCTGAAGAAGAACCCATGTTCCTTTTACGGGATAAGGAAGAACCATTTTCCTTTTAGGGGATAAGGAAGAACTGTTATCCTACTTATAGGTGAGGATGAACCTTAACATGATTTCAACCATGAAATCATCAAGTGAACTACATTCACTTGTTCTGGTTGTTTCATTCCCAAAACACACCAGCATACCACATTATGAAAATAATATTGGTTCTAACTAAGTAGAACACTTTACAATTAAGCTCATTACATAGCATTACAAAGATATGTAAATTTATGTACGTAATGCTAAGATAAGATAAACTTACAGTCCTATACCTGTCAATGTTCGGTATTGCTCAAGTGCAGTTTCGAAAAGCATGAATGATATGTCATTTAAATCAATTGAATGCTTCTTCGAAAACTTTTCATACCATTTAAAACATTGAAGTTGAAAATGCAGGACCAATGTAAAACATAACCTCAGACAGTCTTCAAAATAGTTAAAATATATAAGCGCGAAAACTTCTGGTTCAGTATTCAGTAATTAGTATAACTACTGATATAGTTTGATACAGTACTAGGATATGAAATCAAGTACAACTGCATCTCATGAACTATCTCTCAAATTATTTGATCAACAAGATTGATGTTAAGTATAAATCCGAGCTGAGAATTTGAATAGAAACCAATTCTATATAATTCCAATAGATTTTCAAAGATAGAATATAATTTAAGCTCAGTATGAAAATCTTTTGAATAAGTAAAGTATCAGTGAAAAATACTTTGAAAAATTAAAACAGTTGAAAACTTTTGAATGATTGAAAAATGACTAACATTCAAAAAGTTTTCAGCATAATAAAAATTATCGACGAGATGTTTGATTGAAAGTGTTAGTATTTATAGACTTAGTAGACAATAGTCGTTAGATATTTGAATTTAAAATTCAAGGTGAACGATTACACACAACGGCTAGAATGTTATATGAAAATGGCAACTACAATCTTTACTAACGTTCTGGTTCTTTTCAGATTACATGAATAAGGAAGGTTTCAGGAAACTTGATTCATACATCAGAGAAAATCTCTAATAAATCTGAAAAGGATTATATGCAGAGATCCGTTCTGAAAAAGTATACTGATATAGTGTACTTGTCAGAACAGTGACAGTTTTTGAATTAGCGTCCTGATTTCCTAATCAGCGTCCTGACGCATAATATCAATTTTGTCATTTTGTTCCTTGAGGGCGCTCATTATGCATAAGCGTCCTGCTGAACAATAAAGTGAGGGCACTACTCAATCATGAGCGTCCTAACTTGCTTTGCGACAAAAACGACTCAACTTTGAGGGCGTTAATGCACAGTTAAATTCCTATTTTGTTTTAAAACAATTAAATACATGAAGGCGCTACTTCTGGGAAAGCATCCTATCTTTTAATATAAAAAACACAAGGGCGTTACTACTATGTAAGTGTCCTAACATTTTAAAACATTTTTCAAAACAATACTAAGTGCGCTGAAGGACAATCAACGTTCTGAAAGTTATTTAGTTGGTTCTAAAGATGAGGGCGCTCCTATCCAGGTAGCGTCCTGATAGTTTATCCAACTTATAACTA
Organism: Paratinospora sagittata; assembly: GCA_035771175.1. Lineage (NCBI taxonomy): Eukaryota > Viridiplantae > Streptophyta > Magnoliopsida > Ranunculales > Menispermaceae > Paratinospora > Paratinospora sagittata. The sequence continues at coordinate 44,720,583 of CM069602.1, read as the reverse complement.
TCAGCTTCCTCAAAGATAAGATCTTTGAAGAACTAAGAGATCTTTCAGCGAGCTGATTTACAATCGGCATCCTGACAACTTCAAAGGTTGACTAAAGGGTGGCCGCTACTTACAAATAAGCATCCTGATGAATCAGTTCAAAATCAACCTTGAATGTTATCAGCGCCTTGACTTATCAAGTTCAGGAGAGCGCTGCTGAATCATTAGTGTCCTGAAAGACTCTTGAAAAACAGTTTTTGATTTTTGATTAAAACTCGACAAATACGATTAAAGTCTCGGTCAATTTCAAATCAAATTAAACATGGAAAATTAAATCATTTGAAATACCTTAAAGTGTATGGATCAAAACATGCAAGAAATATATAAGATTTTGAAAAACGTATGCAAGTGATTTGTGCATTGTTTTGAAAAAACATTCAAGCAATAACGAATAATGAAAGATACCATAAATTCTTTGTGTATCCTTCTCATAATCTTTAAATTCAACTCTTTATTATAATATCTTCAGTGTAAACTTCGCGTTTGAGTTGAATGTCGTGAACGTTGATCGAATGATCTAATCGTGAAGCCCTTGATTGAATCGTTCGTGAACGTGTGGTGTGATCTTGAAGACCTTGATTGAAATGATCTTGAACGTATGATATGATCTTGAATTCCTTGATCGAATCTTTCTTTGGCTTTTTGCTTTCTTGAGGTGTTGAGATAAGTTCTTGATTGAAGCTTGTTAGCACCGAAAAAGATTTTGTTTGTGATCATGAAAATATAATTCATCAAGTATACTTAAAAGTGTGCTAAGTGATAAACCGCTTAGGTCAACACCTCTGATGTGGTTACGCCTTCGCCTCTGGGAAGCTTTGAGATGGAGAAATTTGGAGTTTCGGTCCCCTGCTTGAAGCCAGAAAGCTTTAGCCCTCTGATACCAGTATGTTTCCTCTTTCTCCAGGAGATTGTCCAATGAGAGTCGTCCTCATGAATCCTATCTGCAAGATCTGGCTCATATACAACTGCATTTTGGAGACAGGAAAGTTGCTCCTTTTTGGCTTTAATTTCCTTCTTGCTTTTCTTAACAGACCACTGGTTCTATTGTTTCAGCTTCATAGCACATGATTGTAATTTCTCTGATACAATCTGTCCCTCCATCGTTGCCTTCAACCAAGTCATAGCCACTGTCCATTTGAAATCTGCCTCCTTCAACTAGATTTCTTCAAATCTAAACGATTTGTGTTTCCCCTCTATCATTCATTGTTCCAGCTTCAGTTTGATAGGTTTGTGGTCCGGAAATCAATAGTCCAAATTGAAGACTTCTGCTTGTGAGAATAGATTTAGCCATCCGGTTTTGCATAACCATCTATCAAGTCCCTTTGTAATAAACTGATCAGCACTCCTCTTGTTATAATATTTCATGTAAAAGTAGGACCCTTACAACCCATGTCCTTGAGACCACGAGTAATTAACAGTGAAAATCATCGATCATCGATCCCCACCTTTCGGTCAATATGACTATGATCTCGAGGATCATCGATGGTTATGATTTTATGAAGATGTCAACATGACATTGGCTGAGATATTGCACTGAAAAACTATTTTCAAATTTGCCTATTTTAGTCCAACAAACATCCACAAAGTTCGATTAATGTTCACAAGAAACGGTGCTTAATCATTGCTTTTCAGATCACTATATATAATAAGTGAAGCAAAGATGAGTTTCATCTTGCATACCACGGAGATGTCAAATGGGGAGTTTTAGGTGTTTAATTATTTTTCTTTCTATTCTTCTCTTCACAATAACTACTACTACAGTTGCTTCATCAAACTCATCCATTCATGAGGATTTCCTTCAATGCCTTGCCTTGAACAATAATTCCAATTTGAAACTTCTGGTATACACACGACAAACTGCCTCTTACACATTAATTCTCATATCTGCCACACAAAACCTAAGATTCACATTACCCACCACCCCAAAACCTCAGTTCATCCTCTCTCCCTCCCAAGAATCCCAAGTTCAAGCTGCAACTCTTTGTGCGAAGAAAATTGGCCTCCAAATCCGAGTCTGAAGCGGTGGCCACGACTTCGAAGGCCTCTCCTACACAGTGGACGTCCCATTCGTCATCATCGACCTCATCATCCTTTGAACCGTCACCGTCAATATAACAAATAATAGTGCAACTACATGGGTTCAAGCCGGCGCAACGCTCGAAGGAACTTTATTATGGAATCACTGTGAAAAGTCTAGTTTATGGTTTTACAACAGGGATTTGCCCTCCTGTTGGTGTTGGCAGGCATATTAGTGGAGCTGGGTACGACCGGATGACGAGGAATTATGGCATGGTGACAAATCACATTGTGGACGCGCGCCCCATTACTAAGCGCCATAGTTGAGATTTTTGATAGAAAAGTCATAGAAGAAGATCTTTTTTGGGCCATTAGAGGATGTGGCCCAAGTAACACGTGCCACCTTATATATTGAGATAAGTTTTTATGATATAATAAACTATCATATCAAATAAACTATACCCTAGTTATCACGGTTTTGCCGATATTTTAAATAGTATTCAAATTCGATTGTTTATCGTGATTATTCGGGAGAGTTTTCCTAGGATATTGATTATTTGACAAAGGCGACTAATCCCCGTCCTTTGAAAATGGATCAATGGTTAGAAAAATTTATCCAAAACGCCTACGCGACTCCGTCATCACACATTGGCTCATTTAAAAAAAAAATTGATTCATAGATTTACAAATTGACACTTTTCCTAAGGAAAATAAGCAATATATGATTAGCTATTAAGTCGTCGATTAATCGGTTACTCAGATTTGATTTTAGCATCATATAGCAAAATTGTATTTCAAGAAAGATAATTTCAGTATAATATCCTACTTATACTTTATATGCATTTACGTGCATTTATGCATAGTTTTCCGCAATTTATCGATCACTCGCATATTGCTGCATTAATCAAACTTTCAAATGATAAAATGTGATTAAAGATAAAAAGAATGGAGTGATCGGATCCTAGGATACATGTTTGCGTGATAGTCATAGACACGAGGGTCACGTCGACCTTGGGTGTCTAGAGTATCTGTAGATGTCGTATAACCGTCTGACCAGCAGACAAGTGGGTCAACCATCTGACCAGCGGTTTAGTGGGTCAACTGTTTGACCAATGGATTAGTTTATTCCCGATCCCTCCCGTGCATACATCCAGTAGGAGTTGTGCTACTTGGATGTTGAGTTGATGGTGAGGTGATGATTGTTAAGTGCGTTTGGCCAGCGGAGTGGGCCACGAGCGCTTTATGGGGAAAAGTTGAAGCTAGGAGTAATGGTGTCTTTGTCCATAGGTAGATAATTCAAAATTATAATGAGAACCTCCTCGCTCAATTAATGCGAGGAACAGAATACCCTGACTGGGGTGTTGTATAACCAGTCGTATAGCTAGTGGTCCAAAGAAACTAATTGATGGGATGAGGTTCTCATCGTGGATAAAGTAAAAACTTAAATAAATTCTAAGGGATCGGACCCCAAGGCATGTTATTGATTAGCGTGCTTGATATTAGGAGGATTCATGAGGCACACTGTGTATGGGCGCAGATGTTCTAACTTGTCTCCTTTGTATTATCACTGCAATTTTTATTATAATGGTGTTAAATTGGCAAATTGGGCATGCGTTATTGAGGTATTTTGATTATTATTTCAACATCATACAAAATTATAATTCTTTTACGAATTTTATTTGCTTGTTTAATTCTCATAATTGGTAAATAGTAAATGATGGTTTTCTCTGTAAGATATTGAGAAATTAACCTGCTTATTGGCATAAATCTTGAGATTTAGAGAATTTAGGACAACACCAAACATAGATTGAGAAAAGAAAAATAATAATAATAAAAATATGGATATAGAATCCAAAATTGAGGTACTAGTAGAAAAAGAAATAATACCTAGAATCATCTTTCATGAATTAAAGGCAGAAATAAATTTAACAATGAAGACTTCACAAAATCTGTAATTTTCCCTTCCATCCCCCAGTGAGTAGGTTTTGGAAATGGCAGTTACTTGCGAGCCAAGTGGATTTAGGCTCACCCTTTTTTTCCATATTATCATTTTTCAGATGTGGTGACTGAGACTCAAGAGGTTGAGGACCAGCCGCTTGAGATGGAGGCACTGGGCGACTTTTACTACTACTATCAGGGTGAGGAGGAGCTAGTTGCAGTTGCCGACTACGTCGATCTACCGCTTGAGGAGTAACGTGTAGCAATTTGACTTCTCTTTTTAGGTATAGATACCTATTGATTCTTTTTGTAACTATGGTGTCGTGATATTAGCTTTTTCCTTGCCACCATAAGACCGTAACATTGAACTCGATCTTAATTATGGTACCATGTTGCATAACTACTTTAGATTCCGCTGCATATGATTCTTAGTTTATAATCGTACTCTTGATTGGAGATATGGCATGATGGGATTTTATGCTTATTGCATGTGGATGTGGATGCACATACAACGCCGCGCGGACTAGTGGAAAAAAAAAACCCATTATTAAGAGCAGTCTGTGACATGATTCACCGTGCCGGTGCACAAATAAATTTGGGTTTATTTTTTTGGATCATTGTAACATAACTCAAGTATTTGTTCTTAAATTTCTTAAATAAAAAAAAGTTACGTATTCTACTACTCTTTTAAGTTAGCTCATTTTGTTCTACAACTGTTCTGCAGCTGCTAACTAGCATTAACACTTTGAGTTGAGATATTGCTTTCATCCCCTCTCAAGCTAAACTTGGAGGAAGAGACAAGATTCAGTTTGAAAACCAAAGCATTACAATGAGAAGCAACAAGAGATTTTGTAAAAACATCAGCAATCTAATCATTAGTGGATATATATCGAACATCCAAATTTCTAGCAGCTACTCTATATCTGACAAAGTGAATATCAACCTCGATATGTTTAGTTATGGAATGAAATACAAGGTTCTCTGCCAAGGCCTTTGCACTGGTGTTGTCACACCAAAGAACAAGACATTTAGAAGAAGAGATACCAAGCTGAGACAAGAGAGATTGCAACCAGATGATTCCAACTAAAGCATAAGCCAAGGACTTGTACTCAGCTTCAACACTACTACGAGCTACTACAGACTGCTTCTTTGAGCTCCAAGTAACCAAGTTGCATCCAAGGGAAACACACAAACCACTAGTTGATTTTTTATCATCAACTGAACTTGCCCAGTCAACATCACAAAATGCCTCAACATACAAAGATGGGGAAGCTTTAAAGAATAAACCAAACTAAGAAGTGCCCTTGAGATACCTTAGTGCCCGTTTACAAGCAGACCAATGAGTAGAAGTAGGTGACGATATGAATTGACTTAGCTTGTTTATAGCAAAACTAATATCAGGTTTTGTATTAGTTAAGTATTGAAGTGTGCCAATAACACTTCTATATAGAGTAGCATTTTCGAACGGAGTTCCATCTGTAGCTGATAACTTTGAACTGAAACTTAGAGGAGTTGAACAAGGCTTATAGTGGAGCATATTAGTTTTGGCAACCAGATCATTGATGTATTTTGATTGAGTAAGTAACAGTCCCAGAGAAGACCGATAGGCTTCAAACCCCAAAAAATAATGCACTGACCCTAACGTTTTAAGTGAAAAAGTGTTGTTTAGTTGTTGAATCACTTGTTGAATGTCTGAGGAGTTGTTGCATGTGATTAATATATCATCTACATACGTCAGAAGGAGAATGTATGAAGAAGAAGTCTTCTTAATGAACAAGGAAACATCAGACTTAGAGTTGTTAAATCCCCAACTGAGAAGAGCTGATTTTAACTTGCGAAGCCATGCCCGGGGGGTCTGCTTCAAACCATAGAGAGCCTTGTGCAAACGACAAACCATGGAGGAATTATTTTGATCAACAAAACGTTCAAGCTGCTTCATATAAACCACTTCTTCCAACTTACCATTTAAGAATGTGTTATTGATATCTACTTCTTGGATATCCCAACCTTGAGACACAGTAATAGAGAAGATAACTCGAATTGTAGAGGTTTTAACTACAACACTGTAGGTATCAAAAAAATCCATGTCGGGAGTTTGGTGGAAACCCTTTGCCACCAAGCTAGCCTTGTATTTAGATACATATCCCTCGGGATTATACTTAGTTCAAAACACCCATTTGCACCCTAGGATATTCATATCGAGTGAGTATGTAACAAGAAACCAAGTATTGTTTTTAACTAGAGCAACATACTCCTCTTTCATAGCTTGAATCCATCTAAAATCCTTTAAAGCAGCATGAACAGAAGTAGGTTCTGAAGCGGCCAAAATAGTGTGACTAGAAGTATACACTTTCGGCTTAAAAATGCCACTCTTGGCCTTGGTTTGCAGAGGATGAGAGGAACTCGTAACAGAAGCAATCATGGGAGCACACTAAGTTGCAGTAATTTCAATAGGCATAACATGATTTGGGACTGATGATGGTGAATGAACAGAGATTAAAGGGGATTCATGAGGCAGAGATGCAGTCGATTGGATAGACACAGGTGGAGCAGATTGTGTAAGTGTATGAAAGGCTTGAGAAATTGAATGCAAAATGGACATAGGCAAAACAAATGAAGTAGAAATAGGAGTTGGATTTGAGGATGAAAAAAGTTGAATATAAGGAAACTCGAGCTCATTAAACACTACATGTCTAGGTACGTAAACTTTACCTGAAGGATGAAGGCAAAAATATCCTTTGTGTGTATGGCTATAACCAATGAAAACATACTTAGTAATATGAAAATCAAACTTGTGTGAAGAGCAGTATCTCAAATATGGAGAGCAACTACAACCAAAGGTCTTGAAGGATGAGAAATTAGGACTTTTGTGATATAACTTTTCAAATGGAGAAGACATATTGAGCAAAGGAGAAGACAAGTTGTTGATAAGCAGTACTACAGTATGAAAAGCCTCTACCCAAAACTAAAGTGGCATCTTGGCATGAGTAAGAATAGTAAGACCAGTCTCAATAACGTGCCTGTGTTTTCTTTCAGAGATGTCATTTTGTTGATGAGTGTAAGAACAAAAGGAACGAACTTGAATGCCATGCTCAGATAAAAAAGGAAAAAAAAGCTTGACATTCTCCACCCATATGTCACAACCCACTATACGTGACGTCATGACCAACACGGAAACCTCCAAGTATACCCTCCGTCGGTACACCCGGCGTCCCGTCAGCCTAAACCACATATACAAATCCCCCAAATCAAATACAGGACAATCCTAAAAACATCTATCTAACATGATCATAAATGAAATAAAATATTGCATCTCCAAGTTACCAAATATAAAATTTCAAAGTTTACAAAATACTACTAACCCAACACATCCCAAATATGTGTTAATGATACATATACTAGGTGTTATCATGTACATAATTATCAAATTACGAAATTAAATGTACAACACCTACATGAAACAAAAACAAGAGACGCTCCGCAATCAAGCCTTCCCTTTCCTTTTTCTATCACATCCTGAAAGAAGGTGAGGTGTGAGCTACAACCAGCTCAGTGAATGTCATTTATAAGTGGCATGTACGTGCATTTAATAAAAACATGATAAGATCATAAATCATTAAAATATCATGATGACGAAATAGATTACATACATGCTAACATAATGCATCAAGTCATACATAAGACGATGCATAACATTTGTAGTCATGTTCATGCAATCCTAACACCTCCTGAGGACGGGGGTTTCAAAGCCTAATGCGCTACACACAGCGCCCGAACACACACACAATACTCATATCCTAATAGGATTTCTGGGGTTGTACAGCACGTAGGATTAGCCTAAACTAACCTACCCATACACAAGCCATAAAACCCTCTGTTGGGCACACAACTAGGATCGCCGCTAGACTTACGAGAATTTCCAAAAAAAGGAAATTCCAACTAGGAGCCTCAACCCAAATTGTCATCCCAATGAATTATGCTTAAATGTATTTCATGGAATATTAAAACATGCATACCATTATACATAAGCATTTAAAACATTTCTATAATACAATGCCACATATAAAATAATCCAAAAGTAAAAGAACACTCACTCTTGATTGGCTAAGTCTAGCCAATCCAACCACCAAAACTCTCCAATTGACTAAACGGGTTCAAGATCAATCACAAGACCTGGAAATAATATGGTTCACACAACTGAAAATCAGTCATAAAGTGTGTCAAAACCTCATGTTCAAACCCAATCTAAAGTCAATTAGATTCTAAATTGGTTACCCCCTTGAGCCAATTTCCATATTGCCCAATTTGATCATTAAGACTCAAATAAACCAAGATTGACCTAAATTGAATGTAATTGGGTGATCCCATGATCCAACCACTAATATACATGACATTCAATTATAATTAGGGTCAATTAGACTATACATCAAGTCAATTTCATCAATTGACTAAGTCTTGGTCAAAATCTCCAATTCGGCCAATATAAAACATAAGGTCAAAATGAACTAAGTCATATCAATTTAACATAGGTTCTAGCATTTTAAACCCATGATTCTACTCAATTTGGGACCAATTAAACAATCCCCAAGTCAATTTCATAAATTGACTTGATTTGGGTGAAAAGTCCCAATTTGGGCAAAATTCCCAAATTACATGTAAAATTGTCAAAGTACATGGAAAATACCAAATACTTAGCCTAGGTCAAAATTAGTCAACCCTAGGGTGTCTAGTATGAGAACCCATTGAATTCTATCACCAACAACCCTAATCATGCCCCAAAAGACCTACATTGCATAATTTTTCAGATTTTCAATCAAGAGCATCAAAAGCCCCAAATCTAGAGATTTTCATACATAGGCAATATTGCCAATTTTACACTAGGCCACCATACATAGCCACAAAATTTACTGAACTTGCACCATGGGATCATCCACCATGGCTACTAGGTCAACATAATTGACATGCAAAGCTTAACTTTAACCCTAAGTCATAGATCCAAGTGTAGGCCATTTGAACTAAACTACAAGATTTCACCATGGAAATCTCTAACCAAAGGCATGGATCAGTTCTTGGTATTCATAGGTCTAACATACGTGACATGCAAACACTTGGAAAATTCTAAGGCCATGAACAAGGTATAGGTCCATTTACAAAGAGTTCCACCAAATCCAAAAGAGAAAATGGGTAAAATGGCACCAATGGCCTCCAATCAACACTAGGGTTCATAAAAACATGCATGTAATGGAACCCTAAGTCTGGAACAATCCTCAACTGAGAATCCATGGCATATCTTAGGTCAAAATACAGCTTGGAAGCAAACCTCATGGAGTTCTTGAGCAAGAACCTCCAAACCCTAATTTTCCTCTCATTTTCTCTTCTCCAGCTTTTCTCCCTCTTTCACAAGTGCAAAATGTGCAAATGAGCTGAAAAAATCGAGTCAATAGCTTATATAGAAGTATTTGGGCCCACAACTAAAAGTTGCCAAAAACTATTAAAAATTAGTTTTCTTGTTGCAATACTTGCACTTAGATAGTCAATTTCATGCAAACTACGCACCAAATTAACATCATAACAGTTAAAGGTTGCATGAGTCAGTTACCAACAGTCTAGAAAACTTTCAACTCAATCCAACGGTAGGATTGCGAGATTCAACCGTTTGATCAAAACTGCGTAATAAAATCTACAAATCAGTGAAACAGTGTTTGGAGTCTTATAACTCACAGTAAGTAACTCTGATCAAGATCTTCACCGTTCAAATGAAGCTCTATCAGAGAAAAATGAGCTGACAAAATTTCAGCTCAATCAGACCACGGATCTAAGAGATCAAATCATTGATGTAATTTGTGACAGAAATTTCTTCCTCCATGGAGTGAGCTCCACTGCATCCAAAACACCATTTTCGACATGTTTCGACGTCGAACGGGTCTCCGATGGTTTTGAAACTTCATGCGCACTCTCTATGTCCTAAAATCATGCAAAGACACTCGAACTTACATGCGTCGAGCATCAAAATATATATACACATATGTATACGGGTATACTATGGGTCAAAATGACGTCACCTAAAGGCACAGGTGCTACACATATCTGTTTAAAGTGCCTTTATCTTGCAATCAAATTCAAGTTCAACGGTCTTCTTGAATGTTTTAAAAACTGCTAAGGCATCAAACTTAAGCTTAAGAAGATATAACCAAGAAAATATGGTGAATGCATCAACAAAAATGATATAATATCTATAACCAACAGTAAAAAGTATGGGTGAGGAACCCGCCCATAGATCGGAGTGTATAACCTGTAAGGGAGCAGTTGTTGTTATTTCATGCCTTGAGGAAGGTAACTTGTGTTGAATCAATTATCCTTATGTCCCTTACGAGAATATGTCTCTATTATGAAAGATTTTGATAATTACAAAACTACATTATGTTCATGATATTACTGCACATATGGCATATCTAATCTTACTTGAAGGTATCAAAGATTCAATGATGCATGGCGAACGTATTAAAAGATCTTCTTGAAGACCATGATCATTTGAAGATGTTTATTTGTATAATTAGATTATGATAGGTTGTAGGACGTTCTATGCCATGTGATTTAGCAATATGCATGCCTGCATGTTTTAATCGATTGGTTGCATCTTTAATTTAATTCGGTTACTTTATGTCTTATTGTGTTTTAATCGAGAAATCAAAAACTACTTTTATAAAGTCTTTCAGGACACTAATATTTTAGCAGTGCCCTCCTGGACTTTATAAGTCAGGACGCTGATAAAATGTTAGGACGCTCAAGGTTGAATTGAACTGATTAATAAGAACAGTTACTTGTTAGTAGTAACATTTCTTTTACCAACCTCTGAGAATGTCAGGACACTGACTTAGTTTTAGCTTGCTGAAAGATCTTTTTATCATTAAGTGATTTTTTATCTTTAAGGACATTGATAAGTTATAAGTTAAATGAATTATCAGGACGCTACTTGTGTAGGAGCACCCTTATCTTTAGAATCAACTTAAGTAACTTTCAATATGCTCACCGTCCATCAACGCGCTTAAACATTGTTTTAAAACTGCTTTTAATAGTTCAAGACACTTACTCTTGAGTAGCGTCATCATATGTTTTGGGTTTTAAAACATAGCAGGACGCTTACTGCAAAGTAGCGCCCTCATGCTTTAAGTCATTTAATTGTCAAAGCAAGTCAGGACGCTTACTACTTAGTAGCGCCCTCACTTCATTGTTCAGTAGGACGTTGATGCTCTATGAGCGCCCTCAAAGGAACAAAACGACAGAAAAGATATTTTTGTTGTTCTGACATTACTGCCATTTCAGTTATCCTTTGTCAGAAACGTACGAATACATTTCAGAACTTTTCAGAATCGTACAACAACTTTTCAGAACTTTTTGAAATGTTCTAAAACTTTGTCAGAACATTCCTCTTTCATGAAAGGATCAGATGATTCAGGTGCGATCGTCGTAATATGCATTAAGCTGAATCGATCTATTTCTGGAAAAAATGTTAACGTTATATTTGAAATAACTTAGAGCGCCAAAATTACCAAGTCCATTACGCCTCTATTATTCCTATATATACGTGCTGCCTCAGAGCAGAAAAACTAACTAATGAAATACGAAACTGATATTCATTCTAAATGTATTGACAATTTTTGTTTGCGCCAAAACACTTTTTGAAAGTTAGTCTTCTTTCACTTGTGTTTGATCTTATGATCTTTTGAAAGAAAAACTTCAAGTCTTCTGGGTTGATCGATATTCTTTTTCATTATTTCAAAAACCCATTAACGAAGATAAAAGCTATTTAAACCTGTTTTCAGCATAAACTTCATCATACATATTTTGTTGAATATGTGGCAACAGAAGGTTCAATCCAAAGCGTTGTAAGTATCACTTTGATTCTGAGTAAAGGGAATCATATCTCATTCTGTAATCAGATTGTAGTGATGGGTAAGTCACTGAGTGTAATACACTAGGTTTGCACAAAAAAAAAATTCGGGCAAGGTGCCTGAACATTCGAGCGCCCTTTTTTCCTATTTAAGGAACCCCCCTTCTCATTTCTCACACCAAAATCACTTCTCCTTGTGATTTTTCTTCTCTTTCTCTCACTCATTTTGAGTTTTTGCCTTCTTTTTTGAGACTCTCTTCGCGGCGCAACGCAGTTGTGCTCAGGGGAAGGCGCCAGTTCTCGAAGGAGTTTTTATCTAAAGGTGGGTAATGAAACATAGATTTGCGTGTCTTATATATTTTATTAAAGTTTACATTCATTTATCATTATGTCTACTATTTATTTACATTGCATTATTGCGTATAATGTTTATACTTGTCATACTTGTGCCTGTATATTTGGAGTTCATGTATTACATTGTTGTTTGCCAGATCAGTGGTCAATCTGGCCCAACTAGACTCAGTTTTGTCCTCGGTAACTTTAAATAGTGAACGGGAGGCAGCGTGCTGCTCTAGAAAATTGGTATTTAAGTAGACCTCGTGTCTCACCTCTCAACTGGGGACTGATCTGGTTGGTTTTATTTGAAAGCTATCAGTTTATACAAGTAATATTGAATGTCCTAACCTTGCACGTGGTGATACCGACCCTGATAAGGATCACCAGACATTGCCAAATCCTATCTAATGTTAAGTAAAGACCGGACCAGTTTATGCATTAGCATCATATATAAGCACCACCTAGGGACGTATGTGGTTTATGATTCATAGAATAGTTAGAAGCAATACTCACTATTCAATATATTTCTCTAGAGAGGGACATACAATGAGAACCCGACTACTCCTGGGGAGGGACATCTGTACGTGAATTCAGAGCGTCGTTCCTGAGGAGGGACGTACAAGGAGAACCCAACTACTCCTGGGGAGGGACATCTGTATGTGAACTCAGGCGACGTACAATCATGAAACCAATACGAGACGGTGTCATGCATACATACATGTTGGATTGATTATGATGCTCTGATGTATATTTATGATATTTGATTATGAAGTTTATTTTATTAATTGTTATATTCACGAACTATTTTACCCACTGAGCATGTAGCTCACCCCGTTGTTATCTAAGTTTTCACAGGAGATTAGGGTTGACTGAGTGCAGGTTTTTGGGCCCACATTTTCGTACCCTTTGTATTATTCATTGGGGATTTTGGGAGGATGTTCCCTTAACTATTTCATGTACAAATATATTCTAAAATTAGTGAAATCAGACTTGTACTTAATCGTATTTCCACACACTCGGTTATTGTTATAATGCATTCGCGCCCTGTCCGTGAGTGTCTCACCAGTTTAGGCGCATCCGGGCGGGGTGTGACATTTAATGGTATCAGAGCATAAGGTCCATGGCCCGCCCAAGTCCACCAAATTAGGGGAAGAAAGTTTTTATTAGATATATATATATATATATATATATCTTTAGAACTATATATATACAAATTATATATAGTTGAGATTTATATTAAATATATATCTAGAAAACTATAGAGTTTTTATATAGTTTAGATTCAAATATATATATAGTTATGATTAAATATATATATCTATATATCTATGTATATATGAGATATATATATATATATATATATATATATATATATATATATATATCATATTGCTAATGGAAATTTTGGATTAAATGATGGCATACACATCAAGAGAAAAATAGAAAATATTGTCCAACGGACAAGGCATAAATCTTAAAAATGTTAGGAATATATTTTGTGTATTTTACAAGTTTATCTTCTTTTCAGCAAGATAATGGCCTCAAGTAAGGGAATGACTTCCAGTAGTCGGGAACCAATTCCCACCAGACTCACGAAACTGTTCGAAAGGGAGGTTATGACTATGAGGAGTATCAACAATAGAGATCTCCACCTCCGTTCGATCCTTCACGAAAAAATCGCAACACTGGGGTTGTTGAACATAACAAAAGTTCAAGGTTACGTCTCTTTCAACTTTGTGAAGTCCTTCTACGAGGCCATGAATTGCGTGGGACTTCAAGAAGATGGAATCAGCCCTATCTTGGAGACAACGGTCAGGGGAACAAAGATTTCTATCAACGTCAAAATTATTTCACGACTTATGGAGATCCCGATTGGAGATAGAATCATTGTTCCGCATGAACCCCAGACAGTTGAAGAGATGGCAGAGCCCAAAGAAGAGTTCTTCAATTCCCTCGCCAAAAAGTCGTACACCCAATTGACGTACGCCCACCTCCAAAACAATCTCCTTAAACCACCTCTTGTCGGCCTTGGGAAGATCGTATTTGGCAACATCTTGCCGAAAAAGGTGACTAGAGGTGCTATGTCAAGGGCTCAACTTCTTGTGTTATATTGCATAGAGAAGAAAATTAAAGTCTCCCTACCTCACATCATCATCCAGCAAATGTTGCGGGTGATTCAAAACCCTTCAAGAAAGGAACTCCTCGACTACGGACTCTTGATCATGAGGATGCTATATGAGGCAAACATCAACACTTTTGATGAGTCTTTGAAGCAGATCACTGAGGCGGTTACAACATCCTCTATCTTCAAGACGTTTGTCACAAGTGGAGGGGTGACTGACGAGGAAGTATTCAACGCGACTTTAGGAGGAAATGGCAAAAGAATTGAGGCAAAAATGGACGTTGTCAACGAAAAAGTCGGCGCAAGATTTCTGTTTGGGAGGCACCAAATAACGAGCCAAACCAGAACCCTACGGCAAACCCAGCCCCGAATAATGGTCAAACAGATCATCTATTCTCCGAAAAAGATTTTTTTGCCAAATTAAATCAACCTCAACCAAATCATGATGGACAGAGAGTTCCAGCAAATCTACCTTCCTGGAACATACCAACTCAAGGCAATACTACGTACCAAAGGTTTCCAACTCCTGAGGTACCGTATCGGCCAATTCCACAAGTTCCTGTGAAGCAACAGCAACAGAATTGTGGGCACCAAATTTCGAAAGACAGGATATCCCAATGAGTCCATTGTTTCAAGACTTTTCGACTCAAGCATATCTAAATGTCCAAGAGATTTCAATTAAGGAATCCCCATTCAATCAAAACAACTACCCTCCACCTATAAGTCAACCATACGGCCAATACTTTCCACCAATGCATACGGCCTACCCTCCACCTATGGGACAGTCGACCTATCAACCATCGATGGGGAAATCGACTAACCCATTCAAGCAGTTAAATGTGATTGTATCTAGTATTGCTCGGATGGAGGAGACTCAAAATACTATGTTAACACGTATGTAAAACGTCGAAGAACAGCGAGCAACTTCTCAACTTTCTTCTAGTAGTTTTTCTATACCTAGCATGAGGTCTAAGAGGAGCGGTAGTAGGCAGGAAAATCAGGAATGATTACTGGCATTGTAAAATTTATTTTATATATGAATAAAAATGTTCTGTTTAAGACTATCTTTAGTGGGCCGACTTACAACCATTCTTTCTTTTGTATCACTAACTTTGGAGTGGTATGGGACACAACAAAATTAGAAGATACTAAATAAAAAGTGGAAGTAAGAAAACCCACGACCTTCTGTGAAAAGAAACATTTGGGAAAAGTGTATTACTAACATTATCACTAAGTTTACACGGTATGGGACGAGTAAACTTAGACGATACTATTAGTAAACTCCTCTTCAGCCGATGTTTTATAGATACCGTGTTCATACAACTTAACTTGGTTGACACCCTTATTACCAAATTCATGTGGTATGGGACACACGAATTTGGATAATAGTCGAAAAGACTAAGTGAAAGAGTTTGATTACATAAGATTACAATAAAACGTTAGATCAGGATATTTACCGAGGAAAATCTTAGAATTTTTATGACTCGTATGGATTTTCAATGAAATATATATGTATGTTCTCAAAAACAAGAACCCAAACATTTGAAATACTTGCAAAGTTTTATACTTATTCTATAAACATTTTAACCTTGTTTTACACCATGGCCAAACATACGAGGCACATAAAATTCTTTGATTCCTCAACAAAAACCTTACACTATACTTAGAAAGATAGGTGGTTTTTATATTGCAGTACTCTCAAACTTATTGCTGAGAATATCATAACATTATACTTGGTTACAGTTCCTAAATCATGGCTTTATATTCTCCTTTCCAGTGAGAAAATGCAAACCAGGAGGAGAGGAAGGCCACGTACTGTCCGTTCAACAGAGGAGGCGCCTCCTGAGATTCAGAACCAGAAACCGCCGCCTCCGACGAAAACGCAGGCCACACCCGACACTGCCACTACGTCTGGGCAGGCAGTGCCACCCCAAACCACATCCTTTGCCATGCCTTCGAGTATGGAAGCCTTTTTCGCCGGATTTATCGAGGCGATGAAAGTAACTGTTCAGACAGTCATTTGTGAGACCACGGCCAATCAAGTTGTCACTGTTCAGGCACCTATTAGATCTGGGTCGAAGACTCAAACCGACCAGATTACGAAATACAAGAGGCTACAACCTGTTACTTTTGCTGGCACCATTGTTGCGGAGGAGGCGCAGAAATGACTGGATGAGTCGAAGAAGGCTCTCGATGCACTGGGAGTCGATGAGGCTCGAAAGATTCCACTTGCGTCCTACCAACTTATTGGTGGAGCAAATACATGGTGGATAACAGTGAAGGAGGTCCCAAGAGTCAACACCACGGACATGACATGGTAACAGTTCGAGTCATTTTTTATTTATGAGTACTTTCCTAGTGCTATGAAGAGGCAGAAGCACCATGAGTTCACCAAGCTATACCAAGGTGACATGACAGTCAGGGAGTATGCTATCAAGTTTAAGGAATTATCAGTTTACTCTCTCTCCACCATCTCAACGGAGCAAGATAAGACTGAGAAATTCTACAATGGCTTTCATCCTGACATTCGATAAGCCTTGTCGATCTTGGATCTCAAGATTTACAGGGAGGACGTTGACAAGGCCATGAGCTTTGAGCAGGAAAAGATTGTACAGGAGCAAAGACTGAATAGGGGAAAATGACCTGCAACGATTTCCCAACAGGGCTCGCAGCAGGGCAGCAAGAAGAAGTTCTACTATAATCAAAACCCAGCTCTCCCAGCCCCTATTCAGTAGAATGAGGCCACGGCACCTACGGCTGAATCGTCTAACCCTGGCCATCAGGGTTTTTGCAATCATGGCCGAGAAGGCCGTAATGACAGGGGTGGTCGTCGAAACGGTAATGGCAGAGGTGGTAGTCAGCAGCACAATCAGCATGGCCAACAGAACCATCAGCAGCAAAGGCTGACGTGTTTCAACTGTGGTGCCATGTAAGAAATGTCTGTCCGCACCTTCAACAACCTATTCCTGTTGTTCCAGTCCAACAAGCCCCACCTGCTGCTAATGCCCAACCCAGGCAGAAACAGCAGAACCAGGGGCAACGGAACCAGGGCAGAGCATTTGCTATCGCTCAACAGCTCCTCCCAGACAACAATGTAGTCGAAGGTACATTTTTCTTGTTCAATACATTGGTGGATGTCTTGTTCGATTCGGGTGCTACACATTCTTTTATATCGTCTGCATTGGTAAGACATTTAGGGTTGCATCCTGAACCCACAGACATCACAATCCATGTCACATCACCTTTAGGATCTAGTACTGACATGAATTTGCAGTGTTCTCAATGTGAGCTACGAATGTTAGAACAGATAATATATGCAGATCTTTTTGTGATGAACATTGAAGACTTCGACATCATTCTCGGCAAGGACTGACACACACCACTGAACACAAAGATCAATTGTATGAAGAAGCAAGTTCAGTTAACCTTGCCCACGGGGCATTTTGTCAAGATTCAAGGAACGAGGAAATGGATACACAACTCGACTGTTACACTTCTCAAGGCATAGCTTCGAGCTCTATCCCTTGGTGATGAAAATAAATCACCAGCATTGTACCCTCTCGAAGTACACAATGTCCCGATAATATCTAAATTCCCAACAATTTTTCTAAATGACCTCTCTGGTCTACCTCCGGCTAAGGAATTTGATTTTGAGATCAATCTCATACCTAAGACCAGGCCTATCTCAATTCCACCATACAGAATATCCAATGTCGAGTTGGTCGAATTGGACAAACAACTGAAGGAATTGGAGAGTAATGGCTTCATCAAGAAAAGTTCATCACCCAGGGGCGCTCCAATTCTATTTGTTCGGAAAAAGGATGGTTTGTTACGACTTTGTATCAACTATCGCAAGTTGAATAACGTCACCATTAAAAACAGATACCCATTGCCCATGATCGATGACTTGTTCGACCAACTTAGAGATGCCAAATACTTCTCTAAGATTGATTTATGATCCGATTATCATCAACTCCAGATCCGAGAGTCGGACATTACCAAGACGGCATTCAGAACTCAGTACTGTCACTACGAGCTCTTCATCATGTCATCCGGTCTAACAAATGCACCTGTTGCGTTCATGAATTTGATGAACCGCATCTTTAGGTTATACTTAGACCAATTTGTGGTGGTCTTTGTGGATGCTATCTTGATATATTCCTCAACTGAGGAAGACCATAAGATACATCTGAGGATTGTCCTCCAGATCTTAAGAAGCCACCAGTTGTATGCAAAGTTGAGTAAGTGCGAATTTTGGGCGACGCGAGTTCAATTCCTAGGCCATGTGGTTTCAGGCAATGGCATTGAGGTGGATCCTTCTAAGGTTGAAGCGGTTTTAAACTAGAAACAGCCTACCACTGTTACTCAGATTAGGAGTTTTCTTGGTTTGGCTGGTTATTACAGACACTTCATCAAAGACTTCTTAAAGATTGTTGAACCTATGACAAAGCTCACTCGGAAAGACGTGCGATTCATCCAGAATCCCGCCTATGAAACATCATTTTAGAATTAAAGAAGCACCTCACGACAGCATCAGTACTAATCACTCCAAGAAATGCACTTGGATTTTCACTATACACCGACGCCTCTCTCTAAGGCTTAGGTGTCGTACTAATGCAAGAAAACCAAGTTGTTGCATATGCTTTGAGGCAACTGAAGATTCATGAGGGTAATTACCCCACGCATGACTTGGAACTTGTAGCTGTCATATTCGCACTGAAGTTAAGGTGTCATTACCTATACGGCGAACGGTTTGAGGTCTTCTCGGATCACAAGAGTCTTAAGTACATCTACACCCAGAGAGACCTAAACCTCCGCCAAAGACGATGGTTGGAGTTCTTGAAAGATTATGACTTTCAACTCTAGTACCATCCCGATAAGGCCAATGTTGTGGTTGATGCTCTGAGTAAAAAATCTTATGTTGCTTGCACTCTTAACTTCGAGATGGAAAAGTTGGCGACAGATATGAAAAATTTTTACCTACAACTGATTGAGGAGGGAGCAAGATTACGACTCTCTTAATTATCAGCCAACTCTGAGCTGGTTCGAAAGATTTCAGCAGCTCAAGCCAACGACCTTATGTTAATGGAGAAACGAGAACCACTACTCAGCGAACAGGACCTTCCTCACTGGTCGATCTCTGAAGACGGAGTCGTATTCTATAAAAAACGTCTCTGTCTACCGAACGATCTTGAGGTTCAGAAAAAAGTGCTCACTGAGATGCATTGTTCGAGGTTTGTTATGCATCCTGGGGGTAACCAGATGTACAAGGACGTCAAGCGACAATTCTGGTTTTTTGGAATGAAAAAAGTGATTGTACACTTCGTTGCTCGATGTCTCGTTTGCCAGCAAGTTAAGACAGAACGAAGACTTCCCTCTAGACTTCTCCAGCCTTTACCTATTGGAGAATGGAAGTAGGAGAACATTGCAATGAATTTTGTTACGGCCTTGCCTCGAAATAATAAAGGACAAGATGCTATCTGGGTTATCATTGACAGACTTACAAAGTCTGTACACTTTTTTCAATAAAGTTCATGAATAACCCCGCCAAGCTTGTCGAACTGTATGAAAGAGAGATCGTACGTCTCCATGGCATACCACTCACGATCGTCTCTGATCGAGACCCTTGATTCACATCAAAGTTTTGGCAAAGCTTCCAAAGTAGATTGGGCTCTAGGATCACCATGAGCATAGCCTTTCACCCTCATATTGATGGGCAGTCAGAGCGTTTTATCCAAATCTTGGAGGACATGTTACGGTGCTGCATTTTGGACTTTCATGACAGATGGACAAAACACTTACATTTAGTTGAGCAACAACTGCTACCAAACTAGTATCGGCATGGCACCATACGAGGCCTCTACGGTCACCCTTACAGATCTCTGGTATGCTAGTTAGATATGGCAGATCAACCGCAATTAGAGCCTGAACTAGTTCAAGAGACTTCTGAGAAGATCACACTAGTAAAAGAGCGACTTCGTGTTGCACAAAGTCGACAGAAGAGCTATGCTGACAAGCGGAGGCAGCCTCTAGAATTTGATAACGGGGACTTGGTTTTTCTAAAAGTTCAGCCTACAAGAGGTTTCAAATACTTTGGGATCAAAGGAAAGCTTTCCCCACTGTATATCGGTCCATTTCAGATCATTGAACGTATTTGCAAACTTGCTTATCGTTTGTCCATTCCATTGTCCACGTCTAAGGTTCATGACGTTTTTCACGTATCCATGCTTCGAAAGTATCGTCCTGATCCTTCACATATCATCCCTCTGGTCGAGGTTCGGGTTGAGGAAAGAAATAGGTATCAGGAAAGAGCGATACAGATTCTGGATCGAAAAACTCAAGAACTAAGGCGACGTAGCATATCACTAGCGAAGGTGTTCTGAGATCGCCACGGAGTAGAGGAAGCAACATGGGAACTAGAAGCAACAATTAAACTGAAATACCTTGAATTATTTTCTAGTAATAATTGATGATGTGATCCATTGCACTATTTCACTTATCAATAAAATGATGGA
The DNA here is from genome assembly GCA_035771175.1 of Paratinospora sagittata. Lineage (NCBI taxonomy): Eukaryota > Viridiplantae > Streptophyta > Magnoliopsida > Ranunculales > Menispermaceae > Paratinospora > Paratinospora sagittata. Next base: position 44,699,726 of record CM069602.1, on the reverse strand, counting down.
ACTTTGTTTACAAATATCTTAATACATTGTTTCACTTAAATAACTATATAGATGTCTGAAAATAATACCGATGGATGTAGTGATGCACACATGCAATGGCCTCTTTGGCAGCTAGTGGCGACTCCTTCAGGGTCTGAGTCAAGTCACAACTACTTTGCATCACCAACTCCATCACCTTACAGACAACGAACCTTATCGCCAGAGCGTGCGTGGCTTTTTCGTAACAATTTTGCCTGAAACAATCCTATGCCCTCATCTTCGCAGGATCTTCTACTAAAATTTCTAGGTGGCCGGATTTCGAGCAACAGCACGAAAAACCATCCCACCGCTCAACCTACCTTCCTTTAAATGATGCAACCAGCAGAGCCCTACACCACCATCTGTTAAGCAAAGGTCAAAACCTTCTGAGAACAAATCCAACTCCATTTGTTCCCCATGGTTTCATGACGTTGAGGATTCCACCAGCCACAGTGCTATTCAGGGACTTACAAGCACTACCCTGAACTAGCAAACGATGACGACGACGGTCAATCTCACGCTAATAGCAATCATGACTACTTGGACTGATTTCAAGGGAGAAATCCTTTTAAGGGGGGTAGAGTATAATACCCTAAGTTTGCACAAAAAATAAAAAATAAAAAATTCGGGCAAGGTGCCTAAACCTTCAGGTGCATGCCCGAACCATCAGGGGCGTGCCCGAACCTTCGGGCACCCTTTTTTCCTATTTAAGGAACCCCCCTCCTCATTTCTCATGCCAAAATCACTTCTCCTTGTGATTTTTCTTCTCTCTCTCTCACTCATTTTGAGTTTTTGTCTTCTCTTTTGAGACTCTCTTCGCAGTGCAACGCGGTTCTGCTCGAGGGAAGGCGTCAATTCTCGAAGGAGTTTTTATCTGAAGGTGGGGAACAAAACATAGGTTTGCGTGTCTTATATCTTTTATTAAAGTTTACATTCATTTATCATTATGTCTACTATTCATTTACATTGCATTATTGTGTATAATGTTTATACTTGTCATACTTATGCCTGTATATTTGGAGTTCATGTATTACACTATTGCTATGCCGGATTAGTGGTCAATCTGGCTCAACCAGACTCAGTCTTGTTCTCAGTAACTTTAAATAGTAAATGGGAGGCAGCGTGCTGCTCTAAACAATTGGTATTTAAGTAGACCTCGTGTCTCACCTCTCAACTGGAAACTGATCTGGTTTGTCTTATTTGAAAGCTATTAGCTTATGCAAGTAATAATGAATGTCCTAACCTTGCACGTGGTGATACCGACCCTGATAAGGATCACTAGACGTTGCCAAATCTTGTCTCATGTTAAGTAAAGACCGGACCAGTTCATGCATTAGCATCATACATAAGCACCACCTAGGGATGTATGTGGTTTATGATTCATAGAATAGTTAGAAGCAATGTTCACTATTAATTATATTTCTTTGGAGAGGGACGTACAATGAGAACCTGACTACTCTTGGGGAAGGACATCTGTACATGAATCCAGAGCGTCGCTCCTGAGGAGGGACGTACAAAGAGAACCCGACTACTCCTGAGAAGGGACATTTGTACGTGAACTCAGGCGACGTACAATCATGAAACCAATACGAGATGGTGTCATGCATACATACATGTTGGATTGATTATGATGCTCTGATGTGTATTTATGATATTTGATTATGAAGTTTGTTTTATTAATTGTTATATTCATGAACTATTTTACCCACTGAGCATGTAGCATGTAGCTCACCCCGTTGTGGACTGGGTGCAGGTTTTTGGGCCCACATTTTCGTACCCTTTGTATTATTCATTGGGGATTTTGGAAGGATATTCCCTTAACTATTTCATGTACAAATATATTCTGAAATTAATGAAATCAGACTAGTACTTAATCGTATTTACGCGCACTCGGTTATTGTTATAATGCATTTGCGCCCCGTCCATGAGTGTCCCGCCGGTTTAGGCGCGTCCAAGCGGGGTTTTACACTAAGTCAGAGCAAGTGTTGCTCAGAGTTGTAAGCGGTCTTCTCACACCAGTAAGTTGAGAAAATGGTAGTTCTCACACTCATAAGTTGAGAAAGTGTTTCGGTTTGATCTTCACCCGTAAGAAGGTCCATAGTGGAGTTTGAACAAATCCTAACTAAGGAGGTTAGGTAGTGAATGTAGGCGCGGTTGAACCACTATAAATCTTGCTTGCATTGTCCCATTTACACTTACTGTATCTCATTGTTATACTTTGTTTAATCTGCTTCCATTATTCTGCACAATTTAAAGAAATGTTAAAATTTTCTAAGTGTCCAATTCACGCCCCCTCCTCTTGGACGCATCTGGGTGAACAATTGGTATTAGAGCAGGTTAACCATCAAAGTATCTAACCATCTTTTATTGAGTATGGCAGGACAAAACGAAAGAAGCACTTATCTCTCAGGTAAAGGAAACTCCATCAACCGACCACCACTGTTCAAGGGAGAAAACTATTCACACTGGAAAATTAAGATTAGGTATTACCTTAAAGCCCAGGATCTAGATATGTGGGATGTTGTGACACACGGTTGTCCAACGCCTATTAAAATAGTTGATGGTACTACTTTCCCAAAAGATATAGACGAATGGAGTGCTAAAGAAAAGAAAAGAGAACTATTGAATAACCACGCGGTAAACATTCTGCTTTGCAGTTTATCAGTCGAAGAGTTCAATAGAGTTAGTAGTGTGAAACTGCTAAGGAAATCTTGAACAAATTAGAGGTCACCCACGAAGGAACTTTGCAAGTTAAAAAGGTAAAGTTCCAACTGTTAGTTGAAAAATATGAAACTTATAGGATGAAGGAAACTGATTAGATAGTTGAAGTTATTGCTCAGTTTACAACAAACATCAATGAGATGAAGAACCTAGGAAAAATCTATGACCAAGAATAAACTGTTAGAAAATTTCTAAGAGGTCTACCCAGAGCATGGGAACCCAAGGCCACAGCCATAGAAGAAGCCAAGAATTTGGCTGAATACACTTTTGATGAACTGTGTGGTTCATTAATGGTTCATGAAATGAAGCTAAAAGAGACAATGTGTCCGATCAAGATTGAGGAAAAAGAAAAGAAATTAACTGCTCTCGATGCTTAAACTAGTTCTAAAAATGATTCAGACTCAGAAGATGACATGGCTATGTTATCCAGAAAGTTCAGTAAGTTATTTAGGAGAAAGAGTAAGAATAGCTCTTAGTCAAGGTTTCACAAAGGGAAGAAACCTGAGTCTAAACCTATAGAGTTAATATGTTACGGTTGTAACAAACCAGGTCACATAAAGAGTGAATGTCCCATAAAATATAAGAAGAACACCAGCTCTTACAGAAAAGACAATAAAGTTCTCAAAGCCACATGGGATGATTCAAGCTCAAGCGAAGATGAAGTGGATTCAGATCACAAGGCTGCATTATGCTTAATGGCAAGCACAGAGGTAAAAACTGAACCTACTGACAAATCGCATGAATTCAACATTTTTATTTAGGAGCTTAAGTCAAAACTTAGTAAATAGATTAGGAAGAATGAAAAACTTAAGCATAGTCCTGAAGAAGCTCTTGAAGAAATTGAATTCCAACAAGAAGAGCTAGATGGACTATCTCTAGATAATAAACAACTTAAGAAAGTTGTTGGGAAACTAAAAAATGAAAATGAAACTCATAGAAAAGAAAAGGAAGACCTGCACTGCACAGTGATTAAATTCACAAATGGTCAAAAGATATTTGACATGATGTTAGGATCACAAAAATGTGCATTCGACAAGACTGGACTAGGCTACACTCATGGGTCTAAACAAAAGGAGTATGACACCATACTGACCAAGAAACCAAAATGCAACAAATGTCATAGGGAAGGTCATACAATACTCAAATGCAATGTCTTACGTAGAAAGAAAAGAAAATATGCATGGATTGAAAAATATGTTCTTACTGATGCTAACATGCATGGACCCAAACAAGCATGGGTACCAAAGTCAAAAATATTTTATGTTGTGTAGATATGCAGAAACGAAGATGTATGGTATCTAGACAACGGCTGTTCCAGGCACATGTCTGGAGATAGATCTAACTTTATGAGCCTTGAAAAGAATAAAGGAGGAAAGGTCACCTTCGGAGACGATAGAAAAGGTGATATTGAAGGCATTAGAACTATTGGTAACGATTCTCTATCCATATCTGATGTACTTTATGCTAAAAGGCTGAACCATAATCTCTTAAGCATAAGTCAATTATGCAACAAAGGTTATGACATTTCATTTGAGGCAAATAGGTGTATCTTTAAGCATGCTGATAAAATTATTGCATTCATGGCATCTAGATAAGAATGTGTATTGCACAAACTTCAATGACATGAAGAAACAAAATGTAACATGTTTAAGTGCTATCTCTGGTAATGATGCATGGTTATGGCATAGGAGATTAGCTCATATTAATATGGACAACATATCTAGGATTGTTAAACATGATCTGGCCACTGGAATTCCGAAAGGAACTTACTCGAATGACAAGGTTTGTGAACCATGTCAACTTGGCAAGCACACCAGATCATCATTCAAGAGCAAGAGGCATCAGTCAACCTCTAGAATTCTTGAACTGATTCACATGGGTCTTTTTGGACCAACCAAAACCCACAGCTTATGTGGTAAATCATATGTGTTTGTGATTGTTGATGACTTTACTCGATTTACATGGGCATTTCTATTAGCTCATAAATCTGATGCTTGTGAAACATTTATAAAAATTTTTAAATGAGTCAAAAATGAAAAGGGGTACAAAATCAACATAATTAGGAGTGATAGAGGTGGTGAATTTGTCAATAAAAATCTCAAAAAAAATTGTAACAATCAAGGTTACACTCACCATCTATCAGCCCCTAGAACACCACAGCAAAATGGTGTAGTTGAAAGAAAGAACAAAACTCTACAAGAGATGTGTAGAACAATGCTCAATGAGTATAACACTGCAAATCATTTTTGGGGTAACGCTATAAACACTGCCTGTTATGTGATGAACCGAGTTCTGATTAGAAAATATTTGAATAAAACTTCATATGAACTATGGAAGGGTAAAACACCCAACATCAGTTATTTCTGAGTATTCAGATGTAGTTTTATTCTAAATGATAAAGTCAATCTAGACAAGTTTGAACCTAAATCTGACATAGGAATATTCTTAGGATATTCTTCTCACAGTAGAGCCTACAGAGTCTTCAACAAATCAAATCAAACTGTAGAAGAATCAATTCATGTAAACTTTGATGAAAGTGTTAATAAGAAATGTCTTGAGGATGAATTTAAGCAATTAAATTTTGATGACGATGAACCTAAGACAACCAAGGTTATAGATCTTGAACCTAAACCATCTTTAGAATCTTCTAAAAACTCTAGACTACTTCAAGGTCTATCCAAAGATCAAATTTTAGGAGATTCAAGGAAAGGTGTATCCACTAGAGCCTCAATTCAAAAAGATCAAGAGCTTGTTGCTTTTGCATCACAATTTGAACCAATTAAAGTGGAAGATGCACTGAAAGATGAAAACTTGATTCTTGTTATGCAAGAAAAACTAGGACACTTCGTGCATAACAAAGTATGGGAATTAGTCCCTAGACCTTTTCATCAATCGGTAATAGGAACCAAATGGATCTTTAGGAACAAAAAGAATGAACAAGGCATCATTGTCCGCAATAAGGCTAGACTGGTTGCACAAGGGTACAACCAAGAAGAAGGCATAGACTTCAAAGAAGCTTTTGCCCCAGTAGCAAGACTAGAGGCACTAAGAATGTTACTTTCGTACGCTTGTTACAAGGATTTTCCCTTATACCAAATGGATGAAAGAGTGCTTTTCTAAATGGTTACATCAATGAAGAGGTATATGTGGAACAACCTCCAGGGTTTGAGGATGCTCAAGACCCGGAATATGTGTTCAAACTCCACAAAGCCTTATATGGATTGAGACAAACTCCAAGAGTTTGGTATGATCGACTGAGTTCATTTCTTTTCAAAAAGAAAAAAATTGATCCAACTTTGTTTTTCAAACACCACAATGATAATATGCTCATTGTTCAAATATATGTGGACGATATCATTTTTGGTGCATCAAACAAAGAACTATGTGATGAGTTTTCAAAATTAATGCAGAAGGAATTTGAAATGAGTATGATGGGAGAACTTACATACTTTCTCGGCTTACAAATTAAAGAAATGTCGAAATGCACGTTCTTAAGCTAATCAAAGTATGCTAAGAAAATGGCTAAAAAGTTTCAAATGCACAATTTGAAATCGATTGACACTTCTTGTACTTCTGCAATCAAATTAGATAAGGATGAAAAAGGTAATCAATTGATTCAAAACTTTATAGAAGCATGATTAGAAGTCTTTTGTACCTAACAGCAAGTCGACCTGACATTATGTTCAGTGTCTGCCTATGTGCAAGATTTCAATCTGAACCGAAAGAATCTCATTTAAAATATGTCAAATGAATATTCAAATACATAAATGGCACAATAAATTTAGGAATTTGGTATTCCAAAGGTATTACTTTTGATCTTAGAAGTTATATAGACTCTGACTATGTCGGCAGCCTAACTGATAGGAAAAGTACCTTCGAATTTTGTCACTTTCTTGAAAATTCTCTGATTTCTTAGTTCTGCAAGAAACAACATTCTATGGCACTATCCACAGCTGAAGCAGAATATGTTATAACTGTAAATTGTTGTTCTCAGGTTCTTTACATGAAACAACAACTTCAGGATTATCAAATATTTATTCAATGTGCTGAAATTTTATGTGATAATACTAGTGCTAATAACATATCTAAAAATCTTGTATTGCACTCCCGAACTAAGCATATTCAAATAAGACATCACTTTTTACAGGATCATGTGCAAAATGGAGAAGTCGTATTATCTCATATTGGCACCATAGAACAACTGGCTGACATATTTACTAAAGCCCTACCAAAATACCAATTTGTTCGTATTCGCAAAAAACTTGGAATGTTCTCTGAATCCGATTTGTAGCATTTTGATGCTTACCTTCATATGGGGGAGATATATTTCATGTTACTTTACTTTTTTTGAAATTTCAAAATGGGGAGAAAGTACTATCATTGAAGCATCATAAACTGAGGGGGAGTCTTAGTGATAGTTTATGTACATTCCTTGCTAATACACTCATATCTATGAAACAAGGAACATTAGTACTGCATCTCATGCATACATACATCACTTTATTAGTTTTCTTCAAAGCCTACAGTAATGTGTTTGAAATCATCAAAAAGGGGGAGATTGTTGAACAAATTACACTCATGTCCCTTACGAGAATATGTCCCTATTATGAAAGATTTTGATGATTACAAAATTACATTATGTTCATGATATTACTGCACATATGGCAGATCTAATCTTACTTGAAGGTATCAAAGATTTAATGATGCATGGCGAACGTATTAAAAGATCTTCTTGAAGACCATGATCGTTTGAAGATGTTTATTTGTATGATTAGATTATGATAGGTTGTAGGACCTACTATTCCATGTGATTTAGCAATATGCATGCCTGCATGTTTTAATCGATTGGTTGCATGTTTGATTTAATCTGGTTACTTTATGTTTTATCGTGTTTTAATCGAGAAATCAAAAACCGCATTTATAAAGTCTTTTAGGACGTTAATGTTTTAGCGGCGCCCTCCTGGACTTGATAAGTCAGGACGCTGATAAAATGTTAAAATGCTCAAGGTTGAATTGAACTGATTAATAAGGACGATTACTTGTTAGTAGTGACCTTTCTTTTATCAACCTTTGAGAATGTCAGGACGCTGACTTAGTTTCAGCTCGCTGAAAGATCTTTTTATCTTTAAGTGATTTTTATCTTTAAGGACGTTGATAAGTTATAAGTTGATTGAATTAACAAGACGCTACTTGTGTAGGAGTGCCCTCATCTTTAGAATCAACTTAAGTAACTTTCAGGACGCTCACCGTCTGTCAGCTCGCTTAAACATTATTTTAAAACTACTTTTAATAGTTCAGGACGCTTACTCTTGAGTAGCACCCTCATATGTTTTGCGTTTTAAAACAAAGCAGGACGCTTACTGCGAAGTAGCGCCCTTATGCTTTAAGTCGTTTAATTGTCAAAGCAAGTCAAGATGCTTACTACTTAGTAGCGCCCTCACTTCATTGTTCAGTAGGACGTTGATGCTCTATGAGCGCCCTCAAAGGAACAAAATGACAGAAAAGATATTTTTGTTGTTCTGGCATTACTGCCATTTCTGTTAACTTTTTTCATAAACGTATGAACACTTTTCAAAACTTTTCAGAATCGTACAACAACTTTTTAGAACTTTTTAAAATGTTCTAAAACTTTGTCAGAACATTCCTCTTTCTTGAAAGGATCAGATGATTCAGGTGTTATCGTCGTAATATGCATTAAGTTGAATCAATCCATTTCTGGAAAGAATGTTAGCGTTATATTTGAAATAACTTAGAGCGCCAAAATTACCAAATCCGTTGCGCCTCTGTTATTTCTATATATGTGTGTGCTGCCTCAGAGCAGAAAAACTAACTAATGAAATACGAAAACTGATATTCATTCAAAACGTATTGACAGTTTTCGTTTGTGCCAAAACACTTTTTGAAAGTTAGTCTTCTTTCACTTGTGCTTGATCTTATGATCTTTTGAAAGAAAAACTTCAAGTCTTCTGGGTTGATCAATCTTTTTCTTCATTATTTCAAAAACCCATTAACGAAGACAAAAGCTATTTGAACATGTTTTCAGCATAAACTTCATCATACATATTTCGCTTAATATGTGGCAACAGAAGGTTCAACCCAAAGCGTTGTAAGTATCACTTTGATTATGAGTAAAGGGAATCATATCTCATTCTAAATCAGATTGTAGTGATGGGTAAGTCACTGAGTCAGAGCAAGTGTTGCTCAAAGTCGTAAGTGGTCTTCTCACACCAGTAAGTTGAGAAATGGTAGTTCTCACACCCGTAAGTTGAGAAAGTGTTCCAGTTTGATCTCCACCTGTAAAAAGGTCCATAGTGGAGTTTGAACAAATCCTAACTGAGGAGGTTAGGTAGCGGATGTAGGCGCGGCCGAACCACTATAAATCTTGCTTGCATTGTCCCATTTACTTTTATTGTATCTCATTGTTATACTTTGTTTAATTTGCTTTCATTATTCCGCACAATTTAAAGAAAGGCTAAAATCTGCTAAGTGTCCAATTCACCACCTCCCCCTCTCCCCTCTCTTCTTGGACACATCTGGGCCAACAACTTGTGCATTTTTTCAAGCTTACAGGACTCACAAAATGACTTATCAGAAGATTGAGATTGCAAGTTCAATTTATCAAGAACATGCTTCAAGATTGACATGGAAAGATGTCCAAGCTTTGCATGCCATAGACTTAAATTTGTCTTGACTGCAACCTGAGCAATTGGACTTATTTGAAAATCATCAGTAATAAAATAACACAAACCAGAATTACCATTAGAACAAAAATTAGTAGCGGGAGAACGAATGGCACAATTATTAGAAAATGAAGATTGTATAGACCATCCTTGAGCATCCCTTTGAGAATAACTCTCACCATATTCTTGTCCTTGAAGACACATGAATAATCAAAAAACTCAACTGTTAGATTGTTATCTTGAGTGAGTTTTGAAATACATACCAGATTCTTTTTAATATGAGGATCACACTATATTTGATTAAGACGTATGCTTGTAGCAGGATCATCAGTATTATAGATAGAAGAAGTACCTATATGAGTTATAGGAAGTAAGTTACCATTGCCAACTACTAGTTTCTCATTTCCTGTGTATGCATTGTTGATTGCAAGGTTTCTAAGATCTGTTGTCACATGGTTTGTAGCTCCACTATCTACATACCATGTTGGATCATTCACGACATCTGGAAAAGTAAGAAATGCTGCATAGAGCAAGATTTGCTTGAACTCCTTGAGCAGCAGCTGTAAACTGATTTTGTGCACCTTGAACATAGTTTTCTTAAGGTTTATTTTGAGCCTTGTAGTTCTTATTTCCTTGCCAAGATTGATCAAACCTCTTGTAGCATTGAAGAACACCATGACAAGGCTTTTGACAGACCTGGCAATACACCTTTTGATTGTTGTTCCACTTGCAATTCCTTCCTCTCTTCTACAACAACCCTGCGACCAGAACCTTCACCTCTTGGATTTTGAGTACCATTAATTTGTGCAACATAGTTTGTAGAAGTAACAGTTAAATGAACTTGAGAAGCAACATTTAACTAAACAATCCTTTGTTCATTTAACATAAGGGAGTATTGAACCTGAAACTACATAACTTTGGCATTATGTGACACTAAAACCACTACCGGATAATATTCATGACCCAAACCATTAAGAACACTCACAATCATCTCATATTCAGAGATTTCTTGACCAGCAACCTTGATTGAATCACCTAGATTCTTGATTTTTAACATGTAATCACTGATTGACATGTCCTCTTTCTTGATGTTCTGCATCTGATGCTTCAATTGCATCACTCGAACCATAGACGTCTGTGCATAAATCTTTTCCAATATGTTCCAAGCTTCAAAAGCTATTTTCGAGTGATTTACCTGTCCTATGACAGATTCACCAATTGTTGACAACAACCAACCTAACAAAAATCAATCAGCTCCACCAAGCTTTGTATACTGGATTGATCTGAGTATCAATCACAACACCTTGACTGTCAAACTTTTCAATTACTTTAGGAGAAGACACATTTGATTCTGAGATAAAACTCTCAAAGCTCCAAGCCTTGAATTGTTGCTAACACTTGAGCTTCCCAATTCACATAGTTTATCTTGTCTAGTTTTATCGAAATATTGATATTCAGTGCTCTTGCCAACGACTGAAATTCAACATTTGACATGGCTGAAAAAGAATCAAATTGTTGTGCATGAGAACCAAGATTAATCGAAGAACTTGTAGCCATATTGACGTTTGTCAATAAGCTCTGATACCATGTAAGCAAACAACATATGATCTTTTAGATCATCAAAACAAAGCTTGTTACTCAAGCAAAAGAAAGAACTGAAAACAAGAAAGAAAAAGTAGAACAGAGAAGGAGCAAAAACTTGATCTTAATTCTATTGCAGCTCAAAAGGTACACTTCACATAAAGGATCTCAGTCATTCACTAATAACAAACTTAATCAGCACTGTTAGATTTATAACTAACTCTTGTAACAATAATCCACCTGTACAACTAACTCTCTAACAACCAAGATAGTTATGATTAAGATAGTTAACCGTATAAACTGTTCTGCAGTTACTAACTAGCTTTAACACTTTGAGTTGAGATATTACTTTCAAGTGTAGTATTACAAGCATTAAATTAAAAAATAAAAGTTGAGAACTTGGATAGATAGAGAGAGAAATCAAAAAAAGAAGACAAAAAAAAGGCGAGTTACTGGTTTATGGGATGAAGTGCTACTGCTTACAGCAGGTTGGACTGCTTCTTCGAAAATTTTCAAGTGGTTTCACGGTAGCGGATTGGTATCAGAACTGGCGATATCGTTTGTTGTAATTTGTGTTATAATCCCTTTTAGATGAGCTTTAAAATGCTCCATTTTGGATGTAGATTTTACATTGTACTTTATACTTAATAAAATTTATTTCTTCAAAAAAAATTTAATTTATTAAAATTATTATGATCGGCCGGCCCTGGGGGAAGGCCCACAGGGCTACGGCCCAGGCCCCACATTTTACATTAATACATATATATATTAACTCATTTGTAAACTTTATTTAATTAAATTATTGGGGCCTCAAATTTTGCTCCAAAATTAATACACACACACACACGCACACACATATATATGGGTAATTTGGTAATAAATAACTTAGTCTCTTTTTATTTATTTTTTGGTAACTTTAACTTCTCCTTTTATTCTTATTTCTTTTTTGGTAACTTTCAACCCTATTTTATTCACCTGCAACGCACATCCTCGTGCTATGAGAAATGAAGAGAATATTCAGTAAAAAACGGCTATATTCTGGTAAGTGGTTACCATTCAGCAGGTGCATCTTCAAATCAATCCTCATTAGATGCTAAATGGAAATAAGTGTGGAATCTAACAATTCCTAATAAGATCAAACCTTTTTATAGGAAACTACAACACAATTGCTTTTCAATAGGAGGATAGCAAGCATAGGGCGTTGTATGGTGTGCTTGAAAGATTTTAACACTCTGCAACATGTTTTTTCTCTGTGTCAGGTGGCTTAAGAAGCGTGGCATGTGTTAATGGGAGAATCGGCCAAGCTGGGAAGAGCAAATATTATAAGTATGATTCAATGCCTTCTACATATAGGTTCCCTAGGGTATGAAAGGAAGATGGAGCAAGCAATCGTGTTACTATGGAAACTGTAGAACAATAGAAACGCAGTGTTTCATGGAAGGCCAGGCAAATTAGGAGCAAAGCTTGCGAGAGGGGTCATAGCTTTTACAGTGCAATTCCAAGAAGCAATAAATGGAAGTCGCCTAACAAGCCTGCAGTCGTAACGGCCCTACACACAGTCCACCATTGGATTCCAGGCAAATTAGGAGCAAAGCTTGCAAGAGGAGTTGTAGCTTTTACAGCACAGTTCCAAGAAGCAATGAATGGAAGTCGCCTAACAAGCCTGCAGTTGCAACGGCCCTGCACATAGTCCACCATTGGATACCCCGCCCCCTCCCCAAGCTAAATATTGATGTTGCAATTGATAGAGAAAATGACACAATTGGGGTGGGAATGATAGTCCGCAATGAGAGGGTTGGGGGGAGATAATGATAGCAGCAGCGAAAAAGATAGCAATGTTTGTAGCAACAAAGTTGGCTGAATGTGTGGCAATAGGAGAAGGCATCTAAATGGCGGTGGAGTCATTTTACTTTCCTCTATGGGTGGACTCAAATTCATTGGGATCCATCAAAACAGTTAACTCCCACAAATCAGCAAGTCGACGCAATTCTATTTTTAATTTTTAAATTTTTTTTAAATCATTTTAAAATTATTTTTAATTAAATTATTGTTTTTACTTACTGTCCATGCTCAAAATCTTATCATAATCTAAAATTCTAAAATGTAGAAACAACTACGATTTCAAATAAGAAATCTGGCGACAGCAATAACGTAACTAGCGACGAAATCTGACGACGACGATCCCCTAAATCTTATAGCAATCCAAAACCTTAGATTGTCAAGAAAACTAAGATTTTAAATAAGAAATTCGGCGACGGCGATCCCGTGATTGGCGACTCCCTCTTCTTCTTCTCTTTTTCTGCTCTGTATAGCCTGCAACTTCTTCTTCTTCTTTTGCTCTGTCCTGCCTACAACTTCATCTTATCTTCTTCTTCAAGTTATGTTCCATCCAATTCGCCAACCACTTGTTTTTATTTTATTTTTATTCTTTTAACTACTTTTATACTACAATTCAATCATATATTTTGTTTGCCCTTTTCACCAACCACTATCTTTGTCTGCCAACCCCTATATTTTTTATTTAAAAAAACATAACTACTCCTATAATTCAACCATATTTTTTTTTTTTTCTAATTTTGTATTTGATGTATAACAATTTTATTAATAAGCATAAATTTAAAGTTGTTAAAATTATAGACCGGTGTTTTCTTAAACTTGTTACTATCGGATATTTGTGTGAAATTTAAAATAATTTTCTATTTGTGTTGATTTTATAGTTTTATTGTATTGATTTTGTGACTTTTAATATATTCGCAATATTTATAAAAGAAAATATGTAGATAAAAGGGTCTTATTTTATATACCTCGCCCCGGCCCCCAAACAGTCAACACCGATCTTGATCCATCATTTGTTGTTTTTTAGGAAACAAGCTAGCCATTTGAGAAAGGGATGGGAATCATGAGAAACCAAGAGAGAGAGTTTGATCTGCAGAATTCTCTGGCTCTTAGAAGCAACTTGGTGAAAAGGAAAATCAAAGTGGATAAATCCTATCCCATTTGTAACTCGGCCAAGGAGGAAGGCGAACATCTATTTTTTAGATGTGAATTGTCAAAAGTCTTTTGGTTTGGTTCTCCCCTCTGTTTAGATAGTACTTCCATTCCAGGTTCCTCTTTTTTGGAGATTTGGTAAAATTTGTGGAAGTCTTTCACAAAATATGGTAATAGTAGTATGCTTCTTGCATGGCTCTCATGAGGGTTGTGGCAGCTATGGAAGAATTGAAACAATGCAGTGTTCAAGGGGGAAGTTGTTTCACCATATAGGCTTATAATCACCATGCAAGCTCTTTTTTTATGAGTTTATGCAAGTTGGTCGTGCACAAGATACAAATGAGGCAAGCTTGAGTGGAGGTATATCCCCTGTCAGGTTGGAGCATGATATGGGGTTTGCTCAATTGTTAGGCTGGAAGTTTTCCATAGATGCAGCTTGTGATCCAAGAATGCATAGAGCTTGAATAGGTTGGGTCCTGATGAATGTTGACAACAACATCAAAATGGCAAGGTGCAAAACCATTGGTCGTACTTTGTCCATGGAGCACGCAGAAGCCATAGCCATTTGCTTGGGTCTTGAAGCTTGTCAGAGTTTTGTTGGTGGTATCAATGTTGAATATTTATCTTATATGTGGGCCTATATATATCATTAATTATGTATTCTAGGCTATCAAAAGAATTAGCCCATTTAAAGTGATCTAATAAAGTTTAAGTTATTGGGCTTAATGACATCTCCCATGGTAAGAGTTTCATAATGTATAGATACCAAAAGTCTTATTTCTAATTTTATGATTGACCAAAATAAAATTAAGAAAACTTAGGGTTTTATAAATGGTTATGGTCCCCAAATTATGCGTATGATTCTTTTTCGATATCTAATCATTAAGAAAAGGGAGAGCCCCTTCTCTAGAAAATCCATATATATATCAATTTGGAAGATCAAGAACTGTAAGAACCACAATCAATATCGTTCCCATGGATTCAAGTATGCTTCTTCATTTAGTTTATTCTTCTTGATGATTGAACATGAAGGATCCAAGTTTGATGATAGTTTTCATAAAGTTTAAAGTTTTATCCAACAAATGGTATCAGAGTCTCTTCATGTTGAATCATTGAGAAGCAAGTTTCTCAATTTGATTTGTGATGTGATTGTTTGAGAATGGTTCTTGAATCCAACAATTTCCAAATTTGATTTGTTATATTTAAGAACAATTATGGTTGATTTGTTATATTTGTCTTTATATGACATTGAGAATGGTTCTTGTCGTAAAGTTTATTCTTTTGTTATAATTTTTTAAGGATCTCAAAAGGATATATGGATTTGAATTCATGAATTGAATGTATGTGATTTAGATTTGATTTTGTTTAAATTAATTCATGAATTCATGTCTATGGATTAAGAAATCTAGGTTTGGTCTCTTGTCGGCGACCATTATAAAAAAGGGGGTCAAAAATGCATTCTGCAATAAATAAATGGTTGATTTCATTTTTTATTTTTCTTTTGCTGAGGGAACAACAAAAAAAAGTTGTTTTTTTTTTTGCAAATGAAACAACAAAAAACTTAAAAAAGATTTAAATTCAAATTTTGGTACAATTATTTCTTATGGATGTCTGTTGTTCTAAAATAAATTGATTGAAACATGTTACAAAAGTAAAATACAAACAACCACTAAAACCACATATCCTCAAGAGATATAACACCTATATAAGCGGTGTGCTCATGAAAGACCTTGGGTGGTAATTCCTTAGTAAGTGGATCCATAACCATGGAGTTTGTCCTGATGTGTTCTATAAATATTTGTCCATTCTGAACTCTTTCTTTAACAACTAGAAACTTGATGTTTATATGCTTCGACTTCGTTCAGCTCCTGTTGTTGTTGGAATACAAAATTTTTGACTTATTATCACAAAATAACTTAAGTGGTCTTTCTATGCCATCCACAATGCGCAGCCTAGTGACAAAGTTTTGTATCCATATTTCATGGTTGGATGTCTCATAACATGCTATAAACTTCGCTGCCATTGTGGAAGAAGCTATGAGTGTCTGCTTAGCACTCTTCCAGGAAATAACTCTTCTAGCAAGCAGGTAGATATAGCCCAATGTGGATCTCATATTATCTTGGCATCTAGCAAAATCGAAATCAGAATAACCAACGATCTATAACTGATCCGATCTCCAGTATGTGGGCATGTAATCTTCTGTTCTCTGTAAATACTGCATGACCTGTTTCGTTGCTTTCCAATAATCCATTCCTGAGTTACTTAAGTACTTCCCTAGCATCCCCACAATGTACACAATATCCAAACGCTTACAAACATAAGCATACATTAGGCTCCCTACAGCTGAAGCATAAAATATCTTCTACATTTCTTTAATTGCAAAGTCATTCTTGGGGCATTGACTTAAACTGAACTTATCTCCCTTAGCCAAAGGAGTGTCACCTGTTTGCAATCCTGCATGCCAAATATTTTAAGAACCTTTCCGATATAGCTCTTTTGTGATAATCCAAGAATACCCGAGAGAGATCCCGGTGTATCTGTATCCCTAATACAAAAGATGCGTCACCAAGATCTTTCATTTCAAATTTTTTTGATAGAAATTTCTTGGTTTTGTGCAATAAGCCTATATCATTGTTGGCAAGCAGTATGTCATCGACATATAAAATCAAAAACATGTGCTTACTCCCACTGAACTTTTGGTATATACAATCATCAACTGCGTTCATCTCAAAACCGAACGAGATGATAACTTGGTGAAATTTGTAATACCATTGACAAGACGCCTACTTAAGTCCATAGATGGATTTCTTTAATTTGTAAACCATTTACTTTGCATCGCCCGATACAAATTTTTTTGGCTACACCATATAAATTGTCTCCTCAATGTCACCATTGAGAAACGTAGTCTTAACATCCATCTGATGTAACTCAAGATTAAAATGCACCACCAAAGCCATTATGGTCCTAAAAGAGTCTTTTGATGAAACCAGAAAGAAAGTTTATTTATAATCGATGTCTTATTTCTATGTGAAGCCCTTCGCGACAAGACATTTCTTGTACCTCTTCACATCGCCCTTTGAATCCCTCTTGGTCTTAAGTATCCATTTGCAACCAATAAGTTTCGCAATTTCAGGCAATGGGACAAGATTCCATACGTCGTTGTCCTTCATGAACTTGATCACTTCATTCATGACATCAATCCACTTTTGAGAGTTGGAACGTTTCATGGCTTGACGAAAGGCTATTGGATCATCTTCCACCACTCTAATGTCAACCTCATGTTCTTGGAGAAATACGATGTAATCGTCTGAAAGCACACTTCTACTCTCTCTGGTGGATCTCCTTAATGACATTGGTTCTTGAGGTTGTAGAGTTTGTTCTTCTGGAACAACTTCTTGAACTTGAACGGCAGGCTCAATGACATTATCTTGATCCGGAGTTGCTTCTTGAACAATGTCACAAATAGAAATTTGATCCTGATCATTGTCAATAGCAATTGGAGAAATATCAACATATTTCTCTTTAAAGACAAGATCTTTAACCCTTTCTCTCCCCACAAACTCAACATCCTCACAGAAACAGGCATTTCCAGTCTTGAAAATTAATTTAGTTGTGGGATCATAAAACTTGTAACCCCTGGATCTCTCAGAATAACTAACAAAATAGCAATTGATCATCCTTGAGTTCAGTTTCTTTTCATTTGGCCTATAAGGCCTTGCCTCAGTTGTACATCCCCAAATGTGCAAGTGCTTCAAACTAGGCTTCTTACTCGTCCAAAGCTCATAAGGGGTCTAAGCAGTTGCTTTAGTTGGAACTCTGTTGAGTATATATGTTGCAGTTTTTAAAGCTCCCCAGAGTAATTCTAGCAAGGTAGAATGACTAAGCATACTCCCCACCATGTCTTTAAGTGTTCTATTTTGTCTTTCAGTAACACCATTCGTGCTAGGCGAACCTGGAATGGTGTACCGTGGGACGATACCGCATTACTCTAGGAATTTAGCAAATGGTACTGGACATTGTTTCCCTGATCTGTCATATCTGCCGTAGTACTCACCACCGCAATTAGATTTGATACTTTTAATTCTTTTGTTGAGTTGGTTCTCAACTTCAGCCTTAAAATTCTTGAACATGTCCAATGACTGTGATTTCTCATGGATGAGATAAAGGTAGCCATATCGTGAAAAATTGTCTATGAACGTGAACGTTAGACCATTCCAAGAAGCCGTAGGGAATGGCCGACAAATATTTGTGTGTACAAGTTCTAAGACGTCTAAAGTCATGTTGGCACCTAATATCCTAACGTTTGTCTATTTATCCTTTATGAAATTAACACACATCAAAATCTGTACAGTCAAGGGGATCGAGAATTTCGTCGGACACATGTTTCTCAATTCTCCTTTTGGAGATGTGACCTAATCTCTTGTGCCACAACGCAACAGAATTCTCATTGGTTAATTTATGTTTTACACCTCGTGTACTTATATGCAAGGATTCATTAAAAAAGCCAATTGCGTCAAACAAATATAGATTATCGTAACCTGACAAAGAACTGGTACCAACCAATTTTGAATCATGAAAAAGACTAAATATCCCATTTCCAAATGAACAACAATATCCAAACTTGTCCAAAACAAAAACATAAATCAAATTCTGTCTAAATGATGGTACAACGAAAGTCTCATTCAAATCCAAATAAAATCCATTTCTTAACAATAATCGAAAAGTTTCTATTGCCTCTATTTCCACCGGCTTGTCGTCATCAACATAGATGTATTTTTCTCCATTACTAAGTTTTCGGCAACTCAGGTAACCCTGCATAAACACACTAATGTGATTTGTTTCACCGGAATCTATCGTGCATGTCTATAGCTGAAAAGCATCCAAATACAAACTCCCACTAAACCAACATATCATCAAATGCTTCAACACCCATATGAGTAGTGTGCTCATGAAAGACCTTAAGTGGGAATCCCTTAGTAAATGGACCCGCAACCATGGAGTTAGTCCCAATATGTTTTATAGACACCTAACCACTTTGAACTCTTTCTTTAACAACAAGAAACTTAATGTTTATGTGCTTCGACTTTATAAAGCTTCTATTGTTATTGGAATACAGCATTGCCGACTTATTGTCATAATATATCTTTAATGGTTTTTCAATACCATCCACAACACGCAACCCAGTGACAAAATTCCGCAACCATATACCATGATTAGATGACTCATAACAGGCTATGAACTCAACAGCCATAGTGGAAGAAGCTATGAGTGTCTACTTAGCACGCCTCCAGGAAATAGCTCCTCTGGCCAGCAAATAAATATAGCCCGATGTGGATCTTTTACTGTCTTGGCATCCAGTAAAATCAGAATCAGAATATCCTTTGATCTCCAAATGATCTTATCTCTGATAGGTGAGCGTGTAGGCTTTCGTTCTCTGTAGATACCGCATAGCTCGTTTGTCTGTTTCCCCTTTATACACTCAACACAAACTTGAAAGTATGTTAAATCAAGGGGATCAAGAATTTCATTTGACACAAGTCTTTCAATTCTTTGTTTAGATATATGACCTAACCGTTTGTGTCATAATGTAGCAGAATTGTCATTGGTTAATTTTTTCTTTATATGTCGTGTACTTATATGCAAGGTTTCATTATATGAGGCAACCGTATCAAGCAAATATACATTATCAACAAGCGATAAAGAACTAGTACCAATAATGTTTAAATCTTGAAAAAAAAAAAAAAAACACTTGCTTGTTGTGTAAAACCTTAAACTTTTTGAAAACTATCATCAAACATGGATCCTTCATGTTCAATCATCAAGAAGAATAAATTAAATGTGGAAGCATACCTGAATCCACGAAAACAATCTTGATTGTGGTTTTTGCAGTTCTTGATCTTTCAAATTGATACGCATGGATTTTCTAAAGAATGGGTTCTCCCTTTTCTTGATGATGGGATATCAAAAAAGAATCATACGTATAATTTGGGGACCATAACCATTTATAAAACCCTAAGTTTCATTATTTTTTATTTTGGCTCATCATAAAATTAGAAATAAGGCTTTTGATATTTATACATTATGAAGCTCATACTCTATGAGATGTTACTAAGCTCAATAACTTAAACCTTATTAGATAACTTTAAATGGGTTAGTTCTTTAGATAGTCTATAACACATAATTAATGATATATATAGGCTCACATATTATATAAATATCCAACAATCAGTGTGCTTTCTCATTCAAAGCTTATCATCCAGAAATTGACAGATGGTTTTTGTGAACTAGATCCATTAGCTCCAATTTTGGGTGATATAGAAGTTTTATGTGATACTGTTAATTCTGTTAATTTTTATTATATTTCTCGTTCTCAGAATAGGAGAGCTCATATCCTATTCTAGCTTGAAAACCTCTTAAATCCGGGGTATCATGTTTATGGGAATTCAGTCTGTTGATCTGTGGAATCTTTTGATTCTCTTATTGGCAATGAAATTCGATTTCTTCTTTTGACCAAAATAAAAAATAAAAAAAATGTACGTTTTCACTAAGGGACCCGCAAATCTAAATTCAATTTTGCGATCTGAATCACATTATAAGCTGCTCTTATATATTCAAACCAATTAAAATTCACATATATACGCGCAACCAAACTTGGAGGTCAAGGGTCAAAACAAAAAAAATAATAATAATATAAATAAAGTTTTGGACACGGTAATAATTCAAATTATGTTATTATATATATATTGATTGATTGAAGTGATTGACGTACAATATTAAGATAAAATTATTTGTTTATTTGTTTAATGACTGATTACCTCAACAACCAATAAAGTTATATACGTAACTCGAATTAATCAATCATTTGGAATTTTTGAAGTTTGAACTTGCTATAGATCTCTTATAATTAATATATACTCCCAACTTAATTTCTATGCTTTATTAATTAATGAGTTGCCCATTTATCAGGATATATTCTAGCTACCCATTAATATTTTTGTGAACTATATTTATATCATATAATATATATATGTCATAATAGTAAGAATATTTTGACAATTATTGGTGAAGACTCTGTTTTTAAATTACCCAGAAAAGCTGTTGTAAATATATTTAAATATTACTTATTGATATTTTATAGCCTCCTATTTATTATATGAGTCTTGTAACTTTAAAATTGGTGATAGAATTAACTTTGTAACCAATAGAATTAATTTTTTAATTATTGGATTTATGTACTAAACCCCCCATTATGGTCAAGAGCCCTATATATAAGGTGGTACTTGAATTGTAAACAACATATACAAGATTTATATATAATTTAGATAAAATATGAGATTAATATGAAAATAAAATTTCTTCCTATTTCTCTATTTCTTGTACTTAGCTTGTCTTTTTTTTATTTGATGATTTATAGTAATTTCCCTTTCATTTTACAACAAATGCTATGTTTTATTGGAAAAAAGTTATTTTTCAAATGATGACAAGGGTAAATTAGTATTTTTAGTTTTTAACTAATTTCCACTTCCTTGCATATCTAGTATTTTATTATATTAAAATAGTTTTAAGCGAAACACTCAAGCGGTGAGTGTATCCGGTACTTGTTTATTTTCCTTTTTCTATTTGATGACGTGGTGATAAGGAAACTTGTTACATCAGCATGCAGGGGTATTATTTTGAGTCATTTTGGCAGTCTCCTTGTCATATTTAAAAAGTTGATCAAAACTGAACCGAATCATACTTACGTTGCTTTCTATTTTTTTAACTATTTGTAATAATTAATCTTTTTTTTATTTTTTTTATTAATGGTTATTTTATTTGAATAATAATACTTTGATTATGATACGAATTAATTAAATTGGGACGAGCATGATTATAAAGTATGCTTAACTTATTTTTAATTTTTATTTATTTTATTTATTTATTTGATGTGTAGATGCATAATTATTAACTAATTTAGAAAAGAAAAATGTTAATCTAACTACAAAAAATACAACTACACATTTATATTTATTTATTTTAATTAACGATTTTCTGGCACCCGAAAGATGTCCTCATTCCCTTTGAGTGAGACTAATCCTCCCGAACTCGGGCATGCATAGAAGTTTGAGCTGGCCCTCCTGACAGGGGCAGATAAATGGGATCACGCTCAGGCTCAAACTCGAGACCTGAACCTCAACCTCCACTTATACTCAGTTCTTCAACCAACTAAGCTACCACTTGTTGGTTAGATTCATATTCATTAGATCATTTATTACATACCTCGAGATTTCTATAGCATACTCATTCAATGAACATATTAAATGAAGTTAGATTAACATTTTCCTACATTAAATGCAGGCTTTGATTTATTAAATTTGTGTACAACATATTTTTTATATATTTATTAAATAGGAAGATGTTAACGCTTTTAATATGATGGAATATTACAAAGTTTTTATTATTGGTGTCCTAAATGATCCAGATTGGTATCTCAATCTCAATCCCCATCTATTCTCCCTATAATATTTGGGATAGATACAAATTTCCTTTTACCTTGTTTGATCTTTTCTCTGATGTGCTTCTTTCTTCATCATCTATTAATCTATTATGGTATCAGAACAATTTTATTCTGGAGGTTTCGTGTTCAGACCTCCTTACAAACATATTTACTTGTTTATTTTGTTTATTAATCATATCTTTCCTCTCTAGTATAAATCTAGTTCATGTGTCATCATGCATAAGAGGGGAAGTGTTAATATTTAATATTTATCGTGGCTTTATATACATAATTGGGTCCTTATCTGACAAATATAAATTTTGGATTGAGTGATTTTTAACATGATATATATAGTGTTAATATGTATTTCAGGTATTATTTATATATGTATAATGTACAAATTCTTGAATGCAAATCGATCAAATCAAATTGAAGCAAATTGAATTAATTTGGTTATGTTTCGATTTTAGGTCAAAACGGAACCGTGCACGCCTCTCTTTTGATGACTAAACTACTCGTACAGTTTTCCACAATCAGTTGATGAAGACCATTTCCAACAAAATTGCAATTAAAAAAAATGTTGATCAATAAAAGATTTTTAAAAACAACACTGGAGAAAAGAAAAAAAAAATTGAATAAAAAAAAAATTTTGGTCAAGTAGCTGGAAGTTGGAACGAGATGGATCAAATTAAAATAATGACTTGAAATGACATTCTAAAATCATATATATATATTAGGAAGTTACTCATCACCCACAAGTAATTAACAGTGAAAATCATCCCCACCGTCCGCCGTCCAGTCAATTTGACAATGATCTGGAGGATCATTGGTTGTTAATATTCTATGAAGATGTCAATATGACATTGGCTGAGATATCTATAGAAGGGTGGAATCAACAAAAATTTGACCATTGCACTGAAAAAACTATTTTCAAATTTGCCCATTTTAGTAAAGCCAAGGTGAGTTTCATTGCTTAATCATTGCTTAATCATTGCTTATCAGATCACTATATATAATAAGTGAAGCCAAGGTGAGTTTCATCCTGCAATACATAGAGATATCAAATGGAGAGTTTTAGGTGTTTAATCCTTTTTCTTTCTATTCTTCTCTTCACAGTTACTACAACAACTGCTGCTTCTTCATCAAATTCATCAACTCATGAAAATTTCCTTCAATGCCTTGCCTTGAAAAATAATTCCAATTCAAAACTTCTGGTATACACACCACAAACTGCTTCCTACACATCAATCCTCCTATCTGCCATACAAAACCTAAGATTCACGTCACCTACCACCCCAAAACCTCAGTTCATCCTCACTCCCTCCCAAGAATCCCAAGTTCAAGCTGCAGCTCTTTGTGCAAAGAAAACTGGCCTCCAAATCCGAGTCCGAAGCGGTGGCCACGACTACGAAGGCCTCTCCTACACAGCGGACGTCCCATTCGTCATCATCGACCTCGTCAACCTTCGAACCATCACCGTCGATATAACAAATAATAGTGCAACTTCATGGGTTCAAGCCGGTGCAACGCTCGGGGAACTTTATTATGGAATTGCAGCGAAAAGTCCAGTTTATGGCTTTACAGCGGGTGCTTGTCCTACTGTTGGCACCGGCGGACATATTAGTGGAGCCGGGATCGGCTCGATGACGAGGAAATATGGTGTGGCTGCGGATCATGTCGTGGATGCCCGATTATTAAACGCTAAGGGCGACATTCTCGATAGACAAGCCATGGGAGAGGGTCTTTTTTGGGCCATTAGAGGAGGTGGAGCAGCTAGTTTTGGTGTAATTCTTGCATATAAGATCGAATTGGTTCCTGTTCCATGTATTGTGACTACTTCCTTCATTTTTAAAACCCTAGAACAAAATGCAACTGAGCTTGTTCACAAGTGGCAAACCATTGCTAGTAATAAGGTTCCTAAAGAACTTTACATTTCGCTTCACGTCACTTTGGTGAATAGCACAACTCCAGGAAAAGGAAAAACTGTGCAGGTTGCTTTCCAAATCATATTCCTAGGACATGCTTGTAACACCCCGATTTTCAAGACTAAATTTTTTTTTGTAAAACAATGAACAATTAAATTTTATATAAAATATCACCGAAAATCGAGATGCTACACGTATCCGTCTATCTTAACCCACCACCATTTTATAAATAATAAAATTTGTAAAACCATGAGTTTATATTATTCCAGTCTACTTACTGGTTAAGATAAACGAATACATTTACTTCTTCATACAATCTTTATTTTCATACGATAGTATTTGCTCTTGTCCATCCATTATGGACACAACATTAAATACAATCATTCCATAGAATTAATGAATTCTATTCCAGGACATTCACACGTGAAATAAATCACAAGTTCTTTACTGACCATAATAATATTCATTGAATTCTAATCATCAATACAATTCGTCCGAATAATAAACCTTTAAAAATTAAATGAAAACATTCAGTCTCATAATACTAATTAATTAACCCACCCTTACTACTTGCACTATATCACGAACTCGCAATTTTATTCTCCTAAGCACCTGCATATAAAAATTGGGGTGAGCTTGAAAGCCCAATGGGTCATCTAAACAAATCACAATATTTTATTGTGATACATACACAAGAACATTACAAACAAGTTTCACACATTAATCGTTGCAACATTAGATTGTTTGAGTCTATAGTTTCATCACGTTCCAAATCACGTACCGTTCAGGGTGGCACAGCCCAAAAATAAAAATTGGAACATTGGCGATATTCCTTAGAATAACTGCCCCATATGTGTGATTCTTATCTTAATCGTGTTCTTTAGTGATATCACGCCATAAGTACGATATAAACACGATATTAAGTGTATTCGTAGAACATATTCAACTTCAATACATATGGCATCATGTCACAAAATTAATTATAACAGTATTCACGCATTCACTATGCCAATATTCTAAATCATACATTTCATTATCAGACAATTTATAAATAAATTTACTACCACGTGAATTTCATGCATCCAATTATCATCTGATCAGAATAAAAATTATGTTAACACACACATCATCATGGCTAAACAATCACAACATTGTATAAATATAATCATGTACAATAGGCATGCGTAAGCAATTTAATAATACTATGGACCTAATTAATTTAACATTCCTATCTATATATCAAATAAACTATTGTGAAGGCCTAGAATCATTCCCACCTGGATCGCTAAATTCCAAATTATTTAATTTCCTCGTCACGCGTGGTAATCAACCTGTACACATATATTACTTTTGTTAATATAATTATTCAATTATAAGTGTAGAGATATATACATATACATGTATATATATATAGTGGTTGGGTGTTTAAACTAAGTATATATATATATATTATATGACATTTTGGTTGTTAAAAATATTAATAATATTTGGTAAAAAAAAATGTATGATACATGTAAATATATTACATAATATCTTGATTTCAAAAAAATAAATAATTGAGTTGCAATGGTTAAAAAAAATAATAATAATAACTTATTGTATGTATGATATTTATATATAAGTATATTACATAATATTTTGGTTGCTTAAAAATGATAGTACTTGAATTGTCATGTAAAAAAAAAAATTAATAACACTTGGTTAAAACAAAAAATGTATAACACATATAAATATATTGTACAACATTTTGAATGCTTAAAAATAATAAAAATAATAGAGTATACTTGTATGTGTGATATTGTATATATATATATATAAGGTGTAGTGGTTTTAAAAAAAAAGTGATATATAATATAATATATAATATGTGTTAATATTTCATAATATAATATAATGTGTGGTGGGTTTGAGAAGTGTAATATATAATATACTATATAATATTAAAATAAAGTGATATGTGATATTGGACGTTTTTGTATGTATATATATCTTAAAATAGAATAATGAAGTGAAGATAGAATAATGAAGTGAAGAATATATTATTAAAATGAAATGATATGAAGTGAAGAATATAATATATGGTATTAAATGAAGTGATAGGATATAATATATCTATAACCTAAAAGAAAAGAAGAAAAATACAATAAAATAAAAACAGAGTTTCAGGCGGAAGGAAGTTTCAGGCGGAAGGAAGAACAGGGGAGGGAGAGAGAAAAAGAGGGGAAGAAGAAGAAGAAGGAGAAGAAGAAGAAGAAGAAGAAGAAGGAAAGAGTGAAGGTGAGATGGAGACGGCAGAGACCGAAGGATCGGAGGCGCGGCGAGAGATTGGCGAGTGCAGTGGCGGAAAAGAGAAGAGGAAGGCGGCGGAGGCGAGATCCGCGGCGGAGGAGAAAAGAGAGGGCGGCGGCGACGGCGAGATCTGGAGGAGAGAGCGGCGGTGGTGATCTGCGCTGGAAGAAGGAAGAGAGAAGAGAGTTTCGAAGCTTGTGCGTTTTTTGGCGATTGAGTTTAAAGGGCGAGAACGAAGGAGTTTCAGCGATTTGGGTTTAAGGGGAGCGAGATCCGAAATTTCGGCGAGATCTCGGCGATGTTCCGGTGACATGTCGGCGAGATCTCGGCGAGATTCCCGGCGACATGTCGGCGGGATTTTCGGATCTCGTTTGACATCTTTTTTTTTTTTTTTTTTTTTGTTGTTCTTCTAGTCCTCTCCGTCTCAATTTTTTTGAAAATTTCTGGGTATTACAATCTTCCCGTCTTAAAAGAAATTTCGTCCCGAAATTAAAGTATAAGCTTACTTACTTGATGATGTTCAACTCTTGCCACTGTTGACCAGTTGTATCCCAAAACCTAGAGTGTTCTTTGGAATAAGTCGGCGTATTTGGCTTTCATTTCACTTTCAGGTTCCCAAGTTGCTTCTTCAACTCCATGATGTTTCCACAATACTTTAACTAATGGAATGTCTTTGTTCCTCAAGCTATGAACTTTCCAATCTAGGATCTGTAAAGGTCCTTCTTCATAGGTGGCATCAGCTTGTACTTTTACGTCTTTCCAATCGATGGTGTGGGAAGGGTCTGGTTCATATTTTCGCAACATCGATACATGGAATACGTTGTGAATGGCAGATAAACTAGTTGGTAATTCTAGTTTGTAAGCATTCTCACCAATTCGATCACTGATTTCGAACGGACCGATAAATCGCGGCGATAACTTCCCTTTCTTACCAAACCTCATGATGCCTTTTTGAGGGCTTATTCTCAGAAATACCTTATCACCTTTTTGGAACTCTAAAGGTCGACGCCTCTTATCTGCGTAGCTCTTCTGCCTACTCTGTGCAGTAACTAACCTTTTCTGGATCAACTTCACTTTTTCATTCATTTCCATGATCATATCAGGTCCTGTAAGTACCTTATCTTCCCAATTGGCCCAACACAGTGGTGACCTACATGGTCGTCCATATAGAGCTTCATATGGAGCCATTTGTATGCTTGCCTGATAACTATTGTTATAAGCAAACTCTGCTAGGTGTAAGTATTTACTCCAATTTCCCTTGAAATCTAGTGCACAAGCTCTCAACATGTCTTCTAAGATCTGAATAACCCTTTCAGATTGACCATCTGTCTGGGGATGATAGGCGGTGCTCATGGTTAACTTGGTTCCCAATTCCCGCTGTAAGCTCTGCCAGAATTGAGATGTGAATAAGGCATCTCTATCTGACACTATCGATTTAGGTACTCCGTGTAGCTTCACAATCTCTTTCACATACAGCTCACCCAGTTTACTAATCGTATCGGTGGATTTAATAGATAAGAAGTGTGCCACTTTAGTAAGTCGATCCACAATTACCCAAACCTTATCTTCACCTTTCTGATTTCTAGGAAGAGCTCCGACGAAATCCATTGCTATGTTATCCCATTTCCATTCAGGGATTTCTAAAGGTTGTAACAATCCAGACGGTCTTTTATGTTCGGCCTTAACTTGCTGACATGTAAGGCATTTAGACACATATTTGGCCACATCTCTTTTCATACCTTTCCACCAGTAGTTTTTCTTCAAATTTTGGTACATCTTATCTCCACCAGGATGTAAAGTGTATTTGGTCTGATGTGCTTCATCAAATAAGATCTTTTTAATTTCTTCAATTCTGGGTACACAAATTCGATCTCTGAACCTTAATAACCCTTCTGAATCGATCTTGAAATTTGCATTTCCAACATTGGCTCTTGCATCTGCCACCCATTTTATCAGTTTTCTATCCTGAGCTTGACCTTCCTTAATTTGATGTAGTAGGTCTGGCTTGCAGCTCATATTATATAAGAAAATCTGATTGTCACCTTGTTGTACGCCCAAATTATGATCTTCAATCAATTGGTACATCTGGGCTTTTTCTGCATCGTTCTTATACGATTTTCGACTTAAAGCATCTGCGACTACGTTGGCTTTCCCTGGGTGATAATGCAACTGAAAATCATAATCATTCAGCAATTCCATCCATCTCCTTTGCCTCAAATTTAACTCCTTTTGTGTATAAATGTACTTCAAACTCTTATGATCAGAGTACAGATCAAATTTCTCTCCATAAAGATAGTGTCTCCATATCTTCAAGGAAAATACAATAGCAGCCAATTCTAAATCATGAGTCGGGTAGTTCTGTTCATGAGTCTTCAGTTGCCTAGAAGCATAAGCAACCACTTTACCTTCCTGCATCAGAACGGCACCAAGACCATTTCTAGAAGCATCAGTGTAAATAACATAACCGACTCCGCTTGCAGGAGTGATCAATATTGGGGCTGTGGTTAATCGTCTCTTCAACTCCTGAAAAGAATTTTCACATTTCTCATCCCAACTAAATTTGGCATCCTTCCTTGTCAGCTTCGTCATAGGCTCAGCTAGTCTCGAAAAATTTAGAATAAATCTTCTATAGTAACCAGCTAGTCCCAAAAAGCTTCTAATTTCTGTCACTGACTTTGGCTTTTTCCAGTTCATTACTGCTTCAACTTTTGTTGGATCTACGGATATCCCTTCTGATGACACTACATGGCCCAAAAATTTGACTGACTCCATCCAAAATTCACATTTTTCAAATTTGGCATACAATTCATTTCGCCTCAATGTTTCCAAAACTACTGTAAGGTGTTCCTGATGTTCCGCACGGGTCTTCGAATAAACCAAAATATCATCAACAAATACCACCACAAATTTGTCTAGATAAGGCCTAAACGTCCTATTCATTAGATCCATAAATGCTGCTGGTCCATTAGTGAGTCCAAATGGCATGACTCTGAATTCAAAGTGTCCATACCTAGTCCTGAATGCTGTCTTCGGTATATCTGACTCTTTGATTCTAAGTTGGTGATAACCGGACCTTAGGTCGATCTTGGAAAAACAAGTTGCTCCCTTCAGCTGATCGAACAAATCATCTATTCTCGGTAAGGGGTATTTGTTCTTGACTGTGACTTGATTTAATTTTCTATAGTCAACACACAGTCTCATCGACCCATCTTTCTTCTTAGCAAACAATACTGGTGCTCCCCAGGGTGACTCGCTCGGCTGGATAAATTCCTTTGCACTAAGATCATCAAGTTGGGTCCTTAGTTCGATTAGTTCGCCAGGGGCCATTCTGTAGGGTGACATGGCTACGGGGGCTGTTCCAGGGTACAGTTCTATCTTGAACTCTACTTCCCGCTTAGGAGGTAATCCTGGTAATTCTTCGGGAAACACTTCAGGGAAATCTCTAACCACCAAGTACTCTTCTAAATTCCTTAAGGGCTTTAGAGGATCGGCTTCTGTTAGGGTTTTGAATTCATCTTTCTGATTCACAGAGTTGAGAAGTGCGGACATGATATTCCTTGGGATTTTGTTTCTATCCCCATAAATTTTCAACAGCTCTCCCGAAGGTAGTCGCAAGGTAATCTTCTTTCGAAGGCAGTCAATCTGGGCTTGGTATTCAGATAACCAATCCATACCCAAGATTACATCATAATCATTAATGGGTAAGAGTATCAATTCAGCTGAAATCAGCTTATCATTAATTCTAAGGTCACAACTACATTTTTCAGTTGTTTGGACGTTTACTCCTACTGGAGTTGAAATCTTCATAACGACAGATAAAGGTACAGTAGAAAGTTGTAGTTTCCTGGCTAAGTTTTCAGAAATAAAAGACCTTGATGCTCCAGAATCAAACAAGACTTTAACTGTAACATGAAATAAAATGAATGTACCTTCCACTACTTCGTTTGCATCAAATTCTTGCTCAGGATTTCCTTCTGTCATTGCAAAGACTCTGCCTTGATTTTGATTTTGGGGTTGGTTCTGATTATGACTCGGACGATTGGCTTGGTTTCGTCCTTGCCCATTGTTATTATTCTGCCAGTTGCCCGGACGAAAATTTTGTCGAGTTCCTTGTGCAGTGCAGTTTCGTGCCAAATGACCCGGTCGGTTGCATTTGTAGCAAAGTCTCGTATCTACTACTTGATTTCGATTTTGTTGGGGTGGACGAATATTGTTTTGCTGCATCTGTTGTCCACCATTATGCCTAGACCCTCCTGATCCGTTGTTGGGATTTTGTCCCCTGTTCCACTGGTTCCCATTGTTGAAAGTGTTTCTGTTCCACCTATTACCATTGCCACCGAAATTATTCAGATTCTGCCTCTTGTTGTGATTGCTCTGGTAATCAGAATTTTGTCCTTGCGGCCTTTTGTTCCTATTCCGTATTGTTTCTTGTACGTTCAGTTCTCTTTCTACTAACAGGGCTCGTTCAACTACCTCTTTGTAAGTCTCCAGATTCATCGGAATAACCATCTTTCTAATCTCCAATTTGAGACCTTCTGCAAATCTACTAGCTTTCATCTGTTCGTTGGCGACCAGTTCACGAGCAAATCTGGAAAGTTCGATAAACTTCGCCTCATATTCTGCCACTGTCAGGTTCCTCTGTATCAGTCTCACAAATTCAGATTGTAGTTCTTTTCTGTTTGCTGTGGGAAAGAATTTATCATAAAATATTTCTTCAAAAGTCGCCCAGGTCATAGTGCTTACGTCCACTGTAGGACTTTCTTTAACCATTCTCCACCAATGTCTAGCCTCACCTATGAATTGGTGAGTCGCAATTGCCACCATTCTTGGACCAGTTACGCCCAGAACTTCCAAGTGTTCCTGAACCTCTTGGAACCACTTGTCGGCTTCCTTTGGATCCGGTTTTCCTTCAAATTTCGAAGGATGCATACGTTGGAAGTCTTTCAATTGATTTGCCCATTCTTTTTCTTCAGGTCTCCTAATGTTTTGAGTTCCTGTTTCATTCTGTACCACAACAGTTGGATTCGGTTGTGGTTGAGGCAGCTGTCTGGTCACCTGTTCCACGACTTGCCTCACAAATTCAGCCATCAGTTCTGGTCCCAAAACAATTCCAGGGGTTGGAACTGTTGTAGGTTGGACGTTCTCTGTTCCAGCAGAGTCAACAGTCACTGTTTGATTTGCATGTCCTTGCTCTGTTGGCTGAGATTCGGATGTCGATTGTGTCTGCTCAGCAGGTTCAGTGTCCCTTATGAGATCACTCACAGACCTGGTGTTCATTCTTCGAGGTGGAGCCATCTACAAAATTTCAACTCATCTTTAGTACTACATGAGATAATTATTTTCGATTAGGGTGACTCTAGATTCAGAATTCTAAGTTTTCGAAAATAAAATGATCCTATTGATTCAGTTTCTAAGTTTCATAAAATTTTGACAATCCATGATTGTCACAGGGTATAAGATTTGGTTTTGATACATGTAAACAAACGAGCAAACAAACAAACAACATACCACACAACAATGGTATAAAGAAAATTCCCAAGCTTTCACTTATACCCTCCGTATTCGAGTGTCCCATACCACTCTAGCTCGGTGATATAAGCTTCCACAAGGAAACTTCAATACACCCAAACAATGCGCAAATGTCCTACCAACTAAGGCTTCCCAGGTATCCTCTATGTTCAAGCTGTCCCATACCAGTTGAACGTAGCGATACAAGCTCGTCCAGAGTTGTTTAGTCATTCACCAAACATGGCCTGCTAGTCTCCAAGATCAAGACTCTTCAAATACCCTTAAATTCCTCCACGTCCCATACCGCTTTGGAACCAAGAATAAAAGATTCATCCTGATCTCAGATTCTAACCAAACAGTTTTCAAACAAGTTCTCGTCTCTAACCGATGTCCTAAAAGCTTTGAGTTTGTTAGACCCACTGTACTTTCATTCTTGATATCATGTTATAAAGTTTATAATTGACACATTTCTCTAGTTCAAGTTGACCCCTAATCTCATAAAGATTTGATACCTACTCACTGATACTAAGGTTCTCAAAATTTGTTGTAACACTTCCCATGATCTGAAGCCTAAAGCTCTGATACCAAACTGTAACACCCCGATTTTCAAGACTAAATTTTTTTTTTGTAAAACAATGAACAATTAAATTTTATATAAAATATCACCGAAAATCGAGATGCTACACGTATCCGTCTATCTTAACCCACCACCATTTTATAAATAATAAAATTTGTAAAACCATGAGTTTATATTATTCCAGTCTACTTACTGGTTAAGATAAACGAATACATTTACTTCTTCATACAATCTTTATTTTCATACGATAGTATTTGCTCTTGTCCATCCATTATGGACACAACATTAAATACAATCATTCCATAGAATTAATGAATTCTATTCCAGGGCATTCACACGTGAAATAAATCACAAGTTCTTTACTGACCATAATAATATTCATTGAATTCTAATCATCAATACAATTCGTCCGAATAATAAACCTTTAAAAATTAAATGAAAACATTCAGTCTCATAATACTAATTAATTAACCCACCCTTACTACTTGCACTATATCACGAACTCGCAATTTTATTCTCCTAAGCACCTGCATATAAAAATTGGGGTGAGCTTGAAAGCCCAATGGGTCATCTAAACAAATCACAATATTTTATTGTGATACATACACAAGAACATTACAAACAAGTTTCACACATTAATCGTTGCAACATTAGATTGTTTGAGTCTATAGTTTCATCACGTTCCAAATCACGTACCGTTCAGGGTGGCACAGCCCAAAAATAAAAATTGGAACATTGGCGATATTCCTTAGAATAACTGCCCCATATGTGTGATTCTTATCTTAATCGTGTTCTTTAGTGATATCACGCCATAAGTACGATATAAACACGATATTAAGTGTATTCGTAGAACATATTCAACTTCAATACATATGGCATCATGTCACAAAATTAATTATAACAGTATTCACGCATTCACTATGCCAATATTCTAAATCATACATTTCATTATCAGACAATTTATAAATAAATTTACTACCACGTGAATTTCATGCATCCAATTATCATCTGATCAGAATAAAAATTATGTTAACACACACATCATCATGGCTAAACAATCACAACATTGTATAAATATAATCATGTACAATAGGCATGCGTAAGCAATTTAATAATACTATGGACCTAATTAATTTAACATTCCTATCTATATATCAAATAAACTATTGTGAAGGCCTAGAATCATTCCCACCTGGATCGCTAAATTCCAAATTATTTAATTTCCTCGTCACGCGTGGTAATCAACCTGTACACATATATTACTTTTGTTAATATAATTATTCAATTATAAGTGTAGAGATATATACATATACATGTATATATATATAGTGGTTGGGTGTTTAAACTAAGTATATATATATATATTATATGACATTTTGGTTGTTAAAAATATTAATAATATTTGGTAAAAAAAAATGTATGATACATGTAAATATATTACATAATATCTTGATTTCAAAAAAATAAATAATTGAGTTGCAATGGTTAAAAAAAATAATAATAATAACTTATTGTATGTATGATATTTATATATAAGTATATTACATAATATTTTGGTTGCTTAAAAATGATAGTACTTGAATTGTCATGTAAAAAAAAAAATTAATAACACTTGGTTAAAACAAAAAATGTATAACACATATAAATATATTGTACAACATTTTGAATGCTTAAAAATAATAAAAATAATAGAGTATACTTGTATGTGTGATATTGTATATATATATATATAAGGTGTAGTGGTTTTAAAAAAAAAGTGATATATAATATAATATATAATATGTGTTAATATTTCATAATATAATATAATGTGTGGTGGGTTTGAGAAGTGTAATATATAATATACTATATAATATTAAAATAAAGTGATATGTGATATTGGACGTTTTTGTATGTATATATATCTTAAAATAGAATAATGAAGTGAAGATAGAATAATGAAGTGAAGAATATATTATTAAAATGAAATGATATGAAGTGAAGAATATAATATATGGTATTAAATGAAGTGATAGGATATAATATATCTATAACCTAAAAGAAAAGAAGAAAAATACAATAAAATAAAAACAGAGTTTCAGGCGGAAGGAAGTTTCAGGCGGAAGGAAGAACAGGGGAGGGAGAGAGAAAAAGAGGGGAAGAAGAAGAAGAAGGAGAAGAAGAAGAAGAAGAAGAAGAAGGAAAGAGTGAAGGTGAGATGGAGACGGCAGAGACCGAAGGATCGGAGGCGCGGCGAGAGATTGGCGAGTGCAGTGGCGGAAAAGAGAAGAGGAAGGCGGCGGAGGCGAGATCCGCGGCGGAGGAGAAAAGAGAGGGCGGCGGCGACGGCGAGATCTGGAGGAGAGAGCGGCGGTGGTGATCTGCGCTGGAAGAAGGAAGAGAGAAGAGAGTTTCGAAGCTTGTGCGTTTTTTGGCGATTGAGTTTAAAGGGCGAGAACGAAGGAGTTTCAGCGATTTGGGTTTAAGGGGAGCGAGATCCGAAATTTCGGCGAGATCTCGGCGATGTTCCGGTGACATGTCGGCGAGATCTCGGCGAGATTCCCGGCGACATGTCGGCGGGATTTTCGGATCTCGTTTGACATCTTTTTTTTTTTTTTTTTTTTTGTTGTTCTTCTAGTCCTCTCCGTCTCAATTTTTTTGAAAATTTCTGGGTTGTCACACCCTGGGTTGCACAGCGTGCCCCCTACCCAGGTGTGGGCGCACCCCCAGGGGCGAACGCCTAGCCATAGTACCACATAATATTGTCATATCGCCATGTAGCAACCCAACCGCAGCTGGTCTACATCGAAACGATTATTTGTCTGCCACTATTCATGAATAGTGCAGGGCCTCCCTAGGAATCGAACTCGAGACCTCCCTTAAGGAGTCTAATTTCGCATTCCTAGTAACCACTGAGCCAATGGTTCAGTGGCTACTAGGAATGCGAAATTAGACTCCTTAAGGGAGGTCTCGAGTTCGATTCCTAGGGAGGCCCTGCACTATTCATGAATAGTGGCAGACAAATAATCGTTTCGATGTAGACCAGCTGCGGTTGGGTTGCTACATGGCGATATGACAATATTATGTGGTACTATGGCTAGGCGTTCGCCCCTGGGGGTGCGCCCACACCTGGGTAGGGGGCACGCTGTGCAACCCAGGGTGTGACAAAAAGGCCTGTCGGCGGGATTTTCGGATCTCGTTTGACATCTTTTTTTTTTTTTTTTTTTTTGTTGTTCTTCTAGTCCTCTCCGTCTCAATTTTTTTGAAAATTTCTGGGTATTACAATGCTGATCAGTTACTTCAGTTGATGCAAGAAAACTTCCCCGAACTAGGACTGAAGAAGGAGGACTGCAAGGAAGAAAGTTGGATCGAGTCGGTGGTAAGCTATACCGGTTTATTCCCAAGCGGGACACCAAAGGAAATTTTACTAAACAGGACCATCCAATTCTACAGGTCTACGTTCAAAGGAAAATCAGATTTTGTGAAGAAACCGCTTCCGAAAGCTGCGTTGGAAGGGATTTGGAAGAGGTTCTTAGAAGAAGAAAGGCCGGAGATGGTGATCACTCCTTGGGGCGGGGTAATGAACGAGGTTTCGGAGCACAAAATCGCATTCCCACATAGAGCTGGGAACTTGTATCTGATCAACTATAATACGTACTGGAATCCAAATGATAAAGAAGAAGAGAAAGAGAAACACTTAAGGTGGATAGGAGAGTTGTATAAGTATATGACTCCTTATGTGTCAAAGTTTCCAAGAACTGCTTTCTTGAACTTGAGGGATCTTGATTTGGGACATAACAGTTTTAATGGCACTACAACTTACTCACAAGCAAAGCGTTGGGGTCGAAAGTACTTCAAGTGGAACTTTGAGAAATTAGTACAAGTGAAGAGCAAGGTTGATCCAGATGACTTCTTCAGAAACGAACAAAGCATCCCATCTTTATACCATCTCAAGCATAAGTAAAAGGTAAAAGTGGTCATACATGCCCTGGTCGGAGGGAATATTGAGTTAATTTCTTACTGCAGTAACTCGTGTTATTAGTTTAGTTTTTTCTTCTCTTTGATAATACGATGATGTAGTGATTCACGTTTTATTTGGGTTCATTTCTTTTGGGCTGTTTTAGCATACCTCAAGTATTTGTTGTTGAATCCCTGAATAACAAAAAAAAAAAAAAAAACAATGAATATATATATATATTGCCATTTTTTGTGAAGATATACCCCAAACCATCGCAATCAAACTTTTTATACATGCCATTTGTTATATATTGGGTGGCTTGTTGCAGCGAATAAGTTATTTCTATTTTGTGTATTAGTTTTCTAGTACAGGTGTCTAGTTTAAATTAGAAACTTTCCTATTTATGTTGGAAACTATTTCGAACACTTAGTACTATATAAACTCTCGTTGGGGTGTGTGATAGGTGTGTGCAATATTTGCATTTTCATTTTCATCTTTCATGGACATAGGTGAATATATTCACCGAACCATGTTGTCACAACTCACTCCGTATAAGTGAAGTCACCACCGACATATAATATCGCATACGCCACACTGACGTATATGATACTATGTCAGTCATCCTTATATATCATCAATTTCAATAAAAATTTTGGCATAATCTCCCCATAATTATTGACTATCACAAACCTAATTATCACAAGTAAAAACATTCACAATACAAAATCTAAGCTCATCATAATCATAAACCACATATATATTATATACATAATATCTCATAACATCATAACCCAAAATATCCCTGCATGTAAATACACACAACATTTTATCATAAATAATCATGTACATTCATCCATAATATCTACTCCCATACCCATCTATGATATATATACATAGTATAAGAGTGTGTTATATATACATATGATAACTCAAAATAAATATAAATCTTCTCCAACACCTACATCAACAACAATAGGAGACAGCTACTCCTCACAAGCTTTCCCCTTGCCTTTAGGATCTTTTCCTGAAATGTTGAGAAGATAGGATGAGCTACCACAGGCTTAGTGAATATTTTTAACTATAACATTAGATATGCATTAATAAATAAAACATGATTGCTGAACAATTCCATTTATAAATGAAAATGTAATAGGAAATTAAATAACATACATGATCATTATAGCTCCTGCGCAATCATTTATTATTTTACATATTTATATTCATCTCCCTCCTCCCAAGCAAAAGAGTGGGACCAACCCCTCATTTGACTTCAATGAGGGTAGCTATAGTTCTCCCATTACTCATGTAATACCCTGAAAAAAAAAAAAAAATAAAAAAAAATAATAATAATAATTTCAAACATAATCCTGAAATCACGCCGGAAATCTCGCCTTGAATCTCGCCGAGCTCTCGCCGGAATCTCGTCGACATCTTGGCTAAAATCTCGCTCTCGCTCTCTTTAAACCCAAACGCACAAGTCTCTTCCTCTCGAAACCCTCTCTCTCTCCCTTCTCATCTTGCAGCTGCAACTCCGCCACGGATCTCGCCGCTGCCGCTCTCTTTCTTCTCTTCTCTTCTCATCTCGCCGCTACAACCCCCGCCATTCCCCTGCCCTCGCCTCTCCTCCGATCTCTCAATCTCTCGCTCCCGATCTCTCGCTCTCGGTCTGAATCTCTCTCTCTTTTCTTCTCTCCACTATTCCGTCTCTGCAACTCACACCACACGTCTCCCTTCTTCTCTATTCACTATTCAATTTTTATTATTATTATTTTTTATCCCACACAACCCTTCTCCTTTATTTCACTATTCAATGTTAATTTTTAAAACATCTCACACACCCCTTCTTCTTTATTTCACTATTCCAATTTAAATTTTTTTTTAAACCTCCAACAACACACACATATTATATATTATATTATATATCACACTTTTCAAAACCACCGCACCTTATATTATAATATATCATATTAACACTTATTATATATTATATTATAAATATATCACACTTTTCAAAACCAACACACCTTATATTATAATATATCATATTAACACTTATTATATATTATATTATATATATATCACACTTTTCAAAACCAACACACCTTATATTATAATATATCATATTAACACCTATTATATAATATATCACACTTTTCAAAACCACCACACCTTATATTATAATATATCATATTAACACCTATTATATATTATATTATATATATATATATATATATATCACACTTTTCAAAACCACCGCACCTTATATTATAATATATCATATTAACACTTATTATATATTATATTATATATATATCACACTTTTCAAAACCACCACACCTTATATTATAATATA
Organism: Paratinospora sagittata; assembly: GCA_035771175.1. Classification (NCBI taxonomy): domain Eukaryota; kingdom Viridiplantae; phylum Streptophyta; class Magnoliopsida; order Ranunculales; family Menispermaceae; genus Paratinospora; species Paratinospora sagittata. The sequence continues at coordinate 44,660,673 of CM069602.1, read as the reverse complement.
TCATATTAACACCTATTATATATTATATTATATATATATCACACTTTTCAAAACCACCACACCTTATATTATAATATATCATATTAACACCTATTATATATTATATTATATATATATATGTATTATATATATTATATTATATATATATATATATTATATATATTATATTATATATATATTTATATTGTATTATATCATGTTATCACCTATTATATATTATATTATCTATATCACACCTTTTCAAAACCACCACACCTTATATGGTATTATATTATGTTATACCATACACATCATTATATCATATCACAAGGCACTATACTGTGTTATTATATATATATATATATATATATATATATATATATATATATATATATATATATATATATATATATATATATATATATATATATATATATATATACTTAGTTTAAACATTCCACCACTATATATACGTATATATCTATACACTCATAATCGTTCTTGTGAGTAATTATATTAACAAACGTAATATACGTGTATAGGTTGAGTACTACGCGTGACGAGGAGTTTAAGTGATTTGAAATTTAGCGATTCAGGTGGGGATGATTCTAGACTTTCATAGTATTTTATTTTGATATATAGATGGGAACGTTAAATTAATTAGGTCTATAGTATTATTAGATTGCTTATGCATGCCTATTGTACATGATTTTATATATACAATGTTGTGATTGTTTAGCCATGATGATATGTGTGTCAATATGATTTTATTCTGATCAAATGATAATTGGATGCATGAAATTCATGTGGTAGTTGAATTCATTTATAAATTATAATGCCTGATAATAAAATGTATGACTTGGAATATTGACATAGTGAAGTTCATGCGTGAATACCATTATAATTGACTTTGTGACATGATACCATGTGTAGTGGAGTTTGAATATGTTTTATGAATGCATTTAATATCGTACTTATACCATACGTATGGCGTGACATCACTAAAGAACACGATTAAGATAAGAATCACACATATGGGGCAGTTATTCTAAGGAATATCGCCAATGTTTATTATGGGGCAGTTATTCATGATGAATATCGCCAATGAGTTCTAATTTTTGGGTTGTGCCACCCTAAGTTTGATTTCTTAAAGGTACGTGATGAAAATCTCGACTCAAACTGTAATACCCAGAAAAAAAAATTAAAAAATAAAAAAATAAAAGGGCCTGTCAATATATTCAAAGACACTCTCGAACACCTCATCGAAGGTAGTTGGAGGAAATTGCTGAAGAATTCCAAAAACTATATATAAATAATAATAATAAAAATGTTGCACAAGAAAGATTAATTCGATTAAAACAAAAAATAAAAAATAAAAATGTATCATTATCATAAGGAGATGATGAACAGTGTGTGTGTGTGTGTGTGTGTGTATGTATTGCTAGCAAATTAATCAAATAACGAACTTACGACATTGTGATCTTCCGGGTGGAAACAGGGGTGAATGATCCCATTCATGTCCAGATACAGATTATCTGTAATACCCAGAAAAAAAAAATAAAAAAATAAAAAAATAAAAAAAAAAGATTTCAAACATGATCCGGAAATCTCGCCGACATGTCGCCTGGAATCTCACCGAGATCTCGCAGAAAATCCTTCGCGTCTCGCCTCTAAACCCAATCGCACAACCTCGCTCTTTCGAAACCAACGCACTCGTCTTCCTCTTTCTTCCCTCTTCCTTTCTCCGCCAGCACACACACACCGCAACTCATCGCCGCTGCAACTCCTCACCACCTCTGCTCTCTCGCCAGGTCTCTCTCTCAACTCTCTGCTCAAAACTCCAGTACTCGAAACCCTCATCTCGCCGCCCTCCGCCACAGATCTCGCCGCCCTTTCTCTCTCTCTTCTCCGCCATCCGCCATTTTCCCCTGCTCTCGCCTCGCCTCCGATCTCTCGGTCCCGATCTCTCGAGCTCCCGATCTTTCGCTCTCGGTCTAAATATCTCTCTCTTTTCTTCTCTCCACTATCCCCTCTCTGCAACTCACATTCACACCATCAACGCCCCTTTTCTCTCTCCCTCCCCTGTTTTGTTTTGTTTTTTTTTTTTTTTGATAATTTCAAACCAAGTGTTATTTTTTAAAAAAACGATGCAACTAATATGTATTTTATTTTATTTTATTTTATTTATTTTTTTTCTTTCTTCTCTTTTCTTTTAAACAAATTTTTTTTTTCTTTTAAACAACCAACAGGTTATATAATATATTTATATGTATCATACATTTTTTTTAACCAAGTGTTATTATTATTTCTTTAAACAGTGCAACTCAAGTGTTATTATTATTTTTTTTTAAGAAATCAAGATGTTATATAATATATTTATATGTATCATACATTTTTTTTTAACCAAGTGTTATTATTATTATTTTTTAAAACATTGCAACTCAAGTGTTATTATTTTTTTTTAGCAACCAAAATGTTATATAATATATTTATATATATATCATACATACAAGACGTTATTAATTTTTTTTTTTTAAACATTGCAACTCAAGTGTTATTATTTTTTTAAGCAACCAAAATGTTATATAATATATTTATATATATATATATATATATCATACATACAATACCGCATATAATATATTAGATTATGGTATATCATATTTTACGTTTTTACTATCTAAATCATCATATTATATCAGGTGGAAGTTTATTAGCTAAGTTATATTATATGTATAATGTGACCACCACCATACGACATAGACATGGATGCACATTATATTAATATAATATAATACAAAACAAGTGATTAACGTGTGATTTATGCGTGGATAGGTTGATAACGCCCAACGTCGAGGAATCTCAACACTTTTGGAATTTAGCGATTCAGGTGGGAATGATTCTAGGCCTTCATAATATTTTATTTGATATATAGATAGGAATGTTAAATTAATTAGGTCTATAGTATTATTAGATTGCTTATGCATGCCTATTGTACATGATTATATATATACAATGTTGTGATTGTTTAGTCATGATGATATGTGTGTGTTAACATGATTTTATTCTGATCAAATGATAATTGGATGCATGGAATTCATGTGGTAGTTGAATTCATTTATAAATTCTAATGCCTGATAATGAAATGTATGATTTGGAATATTGGCATAGTGAATGCGTGAACAATATTATAATTGACTTTGTGACATGATACCATGTGTAGTGGAGTTGAATATGATTTATGAATGCACTTAATATCGTGCTTATACCGTACGTATGGCGTGACATCACTAAAGAACACGATTAAGATAAGAATCACACATATGGGGCAGTTATTCTAAGGAATATCGCCAATGTTCTAATTTTTGGGCTGTGCCACCCTGAGTTTGATTTTCTAACGGTACGTGATTTGGAACGTGATGAAGTTACCGACTCAAACAATCTAATGTTGTAACGATTAATGTGTGAAACTTGTTTGTAATGTTCTTGTGTATGTATCACAATAAAATATTGTGAATTGTTTAGATGACCCACTGGGCTTTCAAGCTCACTCCATTTTTTTATATGCAGGTGCTTAGGAGAATAAAATCGCGAGTTCGTGACATAGTTCAGAGTAGTAGGGGTGGGTTAATTAATTAGTATTATGGGACTGAATATTTTTATTTAATTTTTAAAGGTTTATTATTTAAACGAATTGTATTGATAATTGAAATTCAATGAATATTATTACGGTCAGTAAAGACCCTGTAATTTATTTAACGTGTGAATGCCTTGGAATAGAATTCATTAATTCTATTTGATGATTGTATTTTAATGTTGTGTCCATAATTGATGGACAAGGGCAAGTACCCTCATGAAGATAAAGATTGTATGAAGAATTAAAGGTATTCGTTTATCTTAACCAGTAAGTTGGTTGGAAGAATATAAACTCATAGTTTTGTAAATTTTATTATTTATAAAATGGTTATGGGTTAAGATAGACGGATACGAGTAACGTCTCGATTTTTAGTGATGTTTTATATAAAATTAAAATATTCATTATCTTACAAAAAAAAAAAATTAGTTTTGAAAATCGGGGTGTTACACAAACAATCTAATGTTGCAACGATTAATGTGTGAAACTTGTTTGTAATGTTCTTGTGTATGTATCATAATAAAATATTGTGAATTGTTTAGATGACCCACTGGGCTTTCAAGCTCACCCCTATTTTTCATATGCAGGTGCTTAGGAGAATAAAATCGCGAGTTCGTGATATAGTTCAGAGTAGTTGGGGTGGGTTAATTAATTAGTATTATGAGACTGAATATTTTTATTTAATTTTTAAAGGTTTATTATTTAAACGAATTGTATTGATAATTGAAATTCAATGAATATTATTACGGTCAGTAAAGACCCTGTGATTTATTTCACGTGTGAATGCCTTGGAATAGAATTCATTAATTCTATTTGATGATTGTATTTTAATGTTGTGTCCATAATGGATGGACAAGGGCAAGTACCCTCATGAAGATAAAGATTGTATGAAGAATTAAAGGTATTCGTTTATCTTAACCAGTAAGTTGGTTGGAAGAATATAAACTCATAGTTTTGCAAATTTTATTATTTATAAAATGGTTATGGGTTAAGATAGACGGATACGAATAACGTCTCGATTTTTAGTGATGTTTTATATAAAATTAAAATATTCATTATCTTACAAAAAAAAATTAGTTTTGAAAATCGGGGTGTTACACAAACAATCTAATGTTGCAACGATTAATGTGTGAAACTTGTTTGTAATGTTCTTGTGTATGTATCATAATAAAATATTGTGAATTGTTTAGATGACCCACTGGGCTTTCAAGCTCACCCCTATTTTTCATATGCAGGTGCTTAGGAGAATAAAATCGCGAGTTCGTGATATAGTTCAGAGTAGTAGGGGTGGGTTAATTAATTAGTATTATGGTGATAAAACTGAATATTTTTATTTGATTTTTAAAGGTTTATTATTTGAACGAATTGTATGGATAATCGAAATTTAACGAATATTATTACGGTTAGTAAAGTCCCTTTGATTTATTTCACGTGTATATGCCTTGGAATAGAATTCATTAATTCTATTTGATGAATGTATTTAAATGTTGTGTCCATAATGAATGGAAATGGACAAGTACCCTCGTATGAAGATGATGATCATATCAAGAATTAAAGGTATTCGTTTATCTTAACCAGTAAGTTGGATGGAAGAATATAAATTCATAGTTTTGCAAATTTTATTATCTATATAATGGTTATGGGTTAAAATAGACGGATACGTGTAACATCTCAGTTTTCAGTGATATTTTTATATAAAATCAAAATATTCATTATAAAAAAAAATTACGTTTTAAAAAAATCGGGGTGTTACAACTCATTTTCAATAAAATCATTTCAAATTAAGAAATACTTCCTTAATCAGGAACGTCTCTCGGCCCATGAGTTTTACCATTTATTCATGTGGGACTAATTCCAGGAAATGATCTCATATTTTAACCTGTTCTTACAAGTTTAAAACATGCTCCCTGATCAAAACAGTTCATGAATTTAACTCATGCACAGTACATAATATGTTTATTCAATCAAATGCATTTTATATCTATAATGTCATATATAAAATAACTAGAGTAGAGAAATATTCACTGTAGTATAATGTAAACCTACTCTCTACACCCACTCTACTGTTCATTGTTCATATCCAATCAACACTATAATCCTGTCATATATAACCATTCCATATAATACCAAATTATTTATCAAATCATTGTATTCATTTAATCATTTAATTCTTACTCTCCAATTCATACAATTAATTCTCATAATTCCCTTTCGGTCTACAAATTACGTGAGAGCATCCCAAATATTTTACACGGCCCTCATGATTATTTCGAAAGCAATGTACAATAGAAACATACTTAATTTTTAACCATGTTTCCACTAATATCCAAGTTTTTATTTACCAAATTCGTTCAGTCAATTATTAAAAATATCAACTGATCATATCCAAAAATCACAATTTTAGTATCGAAACGTTCAAAATTCAGTCATCTACAATTTTATAGTTTCAAACTAGAATTTCATCTGAGTTTGACATAGTTCTAAAGGTTTCCAATGTCAAATTTGACTTCTGGCGACTGTACCGACACCAATAACACTATGTGACACAAATAAATCACATATTCAAGGTCTACGCAACCATAGAAGAGTCATAATATATGTATTTTCACTCAAAGTGCGTCCAAATTCCATTTTTGAAAACACCTCCTATAGCAAAAGTTACACCGGTAGGACTGTCACACGTAACTTAAAGATCAATTTTGCGATGAAAGAAAGTGAAAATGGCTTATCAAAACCCTGAATCGATCAAGAATAGCATCGTTTTTCCCCGACACCCTTTTTTTCATTTTCTCTGGTTTGTCTTCCTCTTCTTTCCTTCAATTTCCTTTAAAATAAAAAAAAAACGTTAGAGAGTGAGTGAAAGATAAATGGATTAAGATGAGCATCTTATTAAATATGATCCCATGCTCCTCAACTTCCTTTAATAAACAACTTTCAAATTAAATTACCCAAACTCACATATTTAATTTATACCATTTATTTACTAATACCCTTGAATAATACTATTTACTTAATTTAATGTATACCATTCTATTTACACATTTCACTTAATTTAATTTATATCTTTCATTTACACTCAATTTAGGTATTTAACATGTATTCTCATATGCACATACATTTGACTTTTATGTACGTACGTATATGCACATTAAATATTTTAATATACGCGTAAGTTAACATATATATTTAATTAAAACTACGAGATATTATATACATAAATCTATGTGTTCTTGTTTGTGTATTTTTTCTACATTCATTTAGATCGTTTGGGTTTCTGCATTTATAATTTGGGTTTCCGCTGCACACAAATTACTGTCAAAGCCTAGGTTTTTAGATTGGGTTTGATTTGCGTTGATGCGCTCGGATTTTGTCCTTAGGAACGTTTTGCCGTTGTTACCGTGACGCAAGTTCTTTCTGTCATCATTGTGGATCAATATTGTTTGGAATTTTAGACTTGTGCACTGAAATTTTGTTGGTCCAAGTAAATACTAAATAACTCAAAATTGGTGGCTAACTCAAAACTGGTGGCGTACTCAAGTCGGTGGCGTACTCAAATAGTTTGACCGTGGTAATCAACTTTGGGTAACATATTATTTTATTTTATTTAGGAGTGGTTTTTGGATATTTTTATGTTACTGTCAAGTGATATTGTGATATTGTGATATTGTGGTATATCTTGCTACTGAGATTGGAATCCATTGTTATCCAAGAGTTGGATTCAAGTAATCGATTTTCTCAATAAGTGATCGTGTGGTGGTTATTTTAATCACCGTTTGGATTGGTGATGATTTGTGTTTTGGGTTTACTTGGAAGTTTGTAAAATTATTCTCAAGAGATCATTATGGCGAGCAACATTGCATGAGTATCAAATGCAAAGTTTGAGGTGGAGAAATTTGATGGCAAGAACGATTTTGGCATGTGGCAAGCGCAAGTTCAAGACATCTTGATATAGCAGCGTTTACATAAGGCTTTAAAGGGCCCAAGTGGAAAACCAGCAAATATGTCAAATGAATATTGGGCAGAGTTTAATTTGCAATCATGCAATACTATTAGCCTGTGTTTGACAATGGAGATCACGAATAGCGTCAAGTACGAGAAATCTGCGGCATCACTCTGGTCTAAGTTAGAAAACATGTATATGACTAAGTCTCTCACAAATAGGTTGTATAAGAAAAAAAAGTTGTACATGTTCCGGATAAAAGAAGGTACAACTATAAATGAGCACCTTAATGAATTTAATGGAATTGTTGTTGATCTGTTAAATATTGGTTAGAAGGTGGATGATGAAGATAAAGCTCTACTCCTTATTTGTTTGTTTCCTTAGTCATATGACCACTTTGCCACTACTTTGCTTTATGGGAAAGAAACTCTTAATTTTGATAATGTTTCGACTACGCTTTTTTTGAATGAGATAGCAAAGAAGTCTCTAGTCAATGATACTCAGGCAAAGGGTCTAGTTGTAAGGGGTAGATCAGATCAAAGACAATCTGGTGAATATAGTAGATCTCAACTCAAATCGAGAAGAAGATCTTTAGAAAGAAGGAGTTTGTCAAAAGATGAATGCACATTTTGTCACCAGAAAGGGCATTGGAAGAAGGACTGTCTGAAGATATACAAAAAAAGAGCAATGCCAGTACGAATGTTGCACATGTTGAGGATGATACAGGTTCTAATTATGTTCTGAGTTGTTCATCATTGGTATGTCGATCTGATGAGTGGATCTTGGATTCGGGTTGTACTTATCGTATGTGTCCTAACAGAGATTGGTTCTCCAATCTTGAGGAGTGTGATTGTGGTTCAGTTTTTATGGGTAATAACAATACCTGTAAAACCAAATGGATAAGTACAATCAAGTTGAAATTGCATGATGGAACAATTAGAAATTTGACAGAAGTACGACAAATGCCAGATTTGAAGAAGAGTATTATCTTTGTGGGTGCATTAGAATCTAAGGGCTTCGAAGTCACCATTGAAGTTGGTGTTTTGAAGATTGTGCGAGATGCATTGGTGGTGATGAAAGGAATTAGAAAGAATAACTTGTACTTTTTGCAAGGGTGTACAGTTTTAGGTGGAGTTGGCATAGTTGATAATGTTCCTGCTTGAGTCCCTAAAGGGGTCGAAATCAGTTATAGCTAAGGGACAAAGATTGAAAAGTAAGCGACCTGCACGTTTTACAGATATGGATGCATATGCACTCCCAGTTGTTGCAGATGGTATAATAAGTGGTAGGCATACCACTTATAAGGATGTCATTCGAAAATGAGTGCCTTCAGGCACGTGTGGAGATGAGAATTTGGTATTTGGATAATATGATTGAAGTGGTCCTCGCTAAGGAAGAGATTGTTATATATTGGGTAGCTCGGTCAAACCAATAAGTTAATTCTATTTGTTTATTAGTTTTCTAGTGTATTAGTTTCTTAGTCTAAATTGAAAACTTTCCTAATTGTGTCGGAAACTAATTTGAACACCTAGTATTATATAAACCCTCATTAGGGTGTATGATAGGTGTGTGTGAGAATTTGAAATTTGTGTAAGAGCACTTTGTGAGTAGTGGGAATTTGTTTTAGATCTGATTATCGGTTGTAACCTATTTGGATTTTCTGGTTTAGTGGTTTGATTCTTGAACGTAGGTGAATATTCACCGAATCTCGTAAATTTGTTTGTTCTTGCTTGTATGTTTCTTTCTGCATTCGTTTGGATTATTTGAGCTTGTGCGTTTGTTATTTGGCTTCTGCTTCCGCTACGCACAACATTTGACCCAGATTATTTTGCTTCCTTAATCTAAAATTGCCAAGATATTAAATGATTTAATGGCCATTTTAATTTATAATCAAGTCTGGTTATCACAAATCTACCGAATATCTTAAAGGGTCAAAGATACATTTACTAAAATCCAAGATGTTTCAATACTGGAAAACAACTATAAATGTACAGGGATTGACTTGACACTAACAGGGAAAATCAATGTTATTAACATAAGTTCTAGATTTTAAACCGAAAATTACACGAGGACACCTTCACTTGATTTGGTAATGCCAAGAGTGTGGTTTGGCGGCCAAGAGTGTGGTTTGGCGATAGAGTTACTTTACAACTGACTACCAACATTGTATCTTCACTGCCATGTATATGTTGATCAAATTTAAGAGAATACAAGAATTAAAATGAGTGAAATTCTCAAATCATTTCCCATCAATCTATCTTTCTTTGTCATGTGAGTATATCGAAACCCCAGTGCACTTGGAGACTTTGTAATTTTAACACTTTTTCCTTTAATATTTGTATTCAAATTTAGAATTTGATGAATGTTGAGTCATTTTGATCGACATACCTAGTTGGCTCCCAATCAGCTCGTCCTTTTGTCCACGTGTCGCGTAAGAATAAAACAGACTTAATGTTTGCTCGACCCAAACGCTGGTCAGCCACTACCGAGCAGAGTGAAAGGACACAAGCAACACGATACGAACAAAAAGCAGAAACTACGTGGAAATAGGGCAGCACCTACCAACCTATTCCAGACTACACAATCAGGAGACGATTTTTGACATAAAACACAAAGTCCCATGAGCTAGGTACACCCAGCTCATAAAGGGAATAAAAGGCAAGGCGCCATGTAAGGCAAACTCCGTGGATCTAGGACATAATGCCAGGGATATTGGTCGTACATCACAACAAGACAACTACTTACCAATTCTAACCAAATACTCCACATTCTCCATCGACAAGGTAAGCAATTCACGAATCCGAAAACAATGATTTCTACATAAATTCAACCCGAATATGACTTAGGCGTCGGAGAGTTTTTGGTCGGCACCACACTAGCAGGCGAGTCACCACCAGCCAGGTTCCAACTCAACTCGTTCCCTTGTAGGAGACATTCACTTAAATGCACATGTATTGCCACTTGTAGGAGACATTCACTGAGCTTGTTATAGCTCACACCTCTTGCTTATCATTTCAGGTTCTTATAAGAAAGGGAAGAGGAAAGCTTAACTGTGGAGCATTTTCTGGACACTTTGTTGATGTAGGTGTTGTACATTTTGTTTTTTTTTTTTGTTTTTTTTTAAGATGTACTAATTAACACCTATGGTATATACATAACACTTAGATGGGATGTGTATGGTTTTGTATAATTTTGGACTTTGGAATTTTATACTTGGTATTTTTGGAGATGTAATATTTATTTGTTGATCATGTTTAGATGGATGTTTACTTGGGATTTGTATTATGTTAGGCTGACGGGACGCCGGGTGTATCGCCGGAGGATATACCCATAGGTTCCGTGCCGGTCATGACGTTACGTATCATGGGTCGTGACATTTATTGTATCAGGGAGAGTGTTTTAGGTTTAAAAACCTTAAAAAGATTAAAAGACTTATATGATATTATGATTTCTTTTATGGGTATGATTATGGGTAGTTGTCTTAGGGATAACAACTCCTATGGATTGTGATTCTAATGGACTTTACCTTATTTGTGAATTTCAGATTTACAAGAGAGGGAAGAATAGAATCAACCATGGACCTGGAGGAGCAGTTTAGGCAAATTGAGGCCTTACTTGCTGCTCAGAAGGCTGCTCAGGACTAGATACAGTAGCAGGAGGCTCAAATTCTAGTATTGTTTGCCCAGGTTCAGGGCAACAAGCAGCCACAGCAGGGTGTTCCAATTGAGGGGGAACACAGTAGTGTTGGCGTGGCTGTGGGTGGAGACAGAGCTGGACCAGCTACTGTTCCGGTCGAGGCTCAGGCCGAGGTTTAGGTACCGACTGAGGCTGTGGAATTCCAGAGCAGAGGACTGAGTCTGAGAGATATGAGAAGATCGTGAAGGCCTTCCAGATCAGAGGCCCGATGGAGTTTGCTGAAGGTCTGTGCATAGAGATGGCTCAAGAGGATGAAGACTATCTTCAATGACATGCAGGCTTCTGAGGCTGACAAAGTGAGGTTGGCCAGGTTCAAGCTCGTCGAGATTGGATTGCACGGTTGATGAGATCCAGACATGGACCAAGTTTAAAGAACTCTTTCATGAAGAGTTCTATCCGAGGTCAAAGCGTGATCAGAGGAGGACCGAGTTCATTCACCTGACCCAGGGCAGTCGGTCAGTGAGGGCGTACGAGCAAGAGTTTAATTGTTTGGCACTTTTCGCTCCTGAGATGGTGTCGACTAATTACATCCGCATGTAGAGGATACGAGATGGGTTTCGCGACCGTATTCGTCAAGGTTTGGCACTTGCTGGCGTGTACACTTACGCCCAGGCGATAATGCAGGCGGCTGACTTTGAGACTGCAGAGGCTCATTTTGGGATGAAGACATCAGTCACAGTACAGACACCTGCAGCTCCTTCAGTCCAGACACAGCCGGCAGGGTTAGCGGGTCAGTATTTCAGTGATAGGAAGGGTCGAAAGAACAGGAGGCCGAGGTATAGTGGTAGTGGTTATGAGGTGTATGTAGCCTCCGCTCAAGTGATAGCTACACCACCAGTACCAGGCCAGAGTATACAGATGTCAAGCAGGCCTCAGTAGCAACAGAGCTCAGTTAGGAACAGTGGGCAGCAGACAGTTGGAACAGAGTCGCAGGTTGTATCTTCAGCACCTAGAGCATCGAGGTCGATAGTTTGCTTTGGTTGTGGAGCTCCATGACACAAGAGGCACTGCCACATAGTTTAGCCCTACACTAGTTCCTACCAGAGAGCAGGTCAGAGTTGTTACACAAACAAATCTTGAGTCCAGTAAGCAGCTAATCAAAGGTACAATCAGCATCTGTGGTTTTTTGATGTTTGTCTTGATTGATGTTGGTTCTACCTTATCATTTATTTTTGGTAGTATGGTAGATAGATTAAGATTATCACCAGTTAGGACTAGTACACCTTTGATTTGGAGTACGACGGCTGGTGAGAGGATTTACCCTAACATGGTATGTGTGGGATGCATTGTTAGATTCGAGGACCATGAGATGTCCGTTGACCTTAAAGTCTTAGAGTTCCTCGAGTTTGATGCCATATTGGGTATGGATTGGTTGGCAGCGTATCACGCTCACATTGATTGCTTCAGCAAGAGGGTTGTCTTTTAGATACCCGGACAACCAATCTTTGTTTTTCGAGGCAGGACTGCATCTAGACCAGCTACCCAGGGTACATCAGCCACTGATGATGAGGTTACTACGATGGCCGATTGGGGAGCACCTGTGTTGTTCTTCAGGAAGAATGATGGGAGTTTTCGATTGTGCATAGATTATCGTCAATTGAATAAGGTGACTGTGAAGAACAAGTATCCTTTTCCATGCATTGATGAATTGTTTGATCAACTGATTGGGGCCAAGTTCTTTTCGAAGATTGACTTGAAATCTGAGTACCATCAGTTGAGGATTAGGGATGAAAATGTTCCGAAGACTGCTTTTCAGAAGAGGTATGGACATTACGAGTTCTTGGTGATGCCTTTCGGGTTGACTAGTGCACCAGCTATGTTCATGGATTTGATGCAGAGGGTATTCAGACCGTACCTTGACCAGTTCATTATAGTCTTCATCGATGATATCCTAATCTATTTTAAGACTAGAGATGATCGTGAGTGTCATCTCAGAGTTACTTTGCAGACATTGTTGGAGCATAGGCTGTATGCCAAGATGAGCAAGTGTGATTTCTGGGTGGTTGAGGTAAAATTTATGGGTCATGTGGTTAGTACAAAGGGTATCTCAGTTGATTATGCTAAGGTTGAGGCGATCATTGGTTGGTCGAGACATACCACAGTGACAATGATTCGTAGCTTTTTGGGTTTGGGTAGCTATTATAGGAAGTTCGTGAAGGACTTTTCCACCATAACCGCTCCATTGACTAAGCTAACCCAGAAGAATGTGACCTTTACGTGGTTGGATGCCTGTGAGAAAGCTTTCAGTGAGTTGAAAAAAAAGCTAACTACAACTCCAGTGTTGATCCTTCCAGCGCCTGAGACATAGTTGGTGATTTATACTGATGCATCACTCTTGGGTCTGGGATGTGTGTTGATGCAGGTGGGTAAAGTGGTTGCATATGCATCTAGGCAGCTTAAGGTGCATGAGCACAATTACTTTGTGCTTGCTTTGGAGCTGGCAACCATAGTGTTTGCACTGAAGCTATGGAGGCATTACTTGTATGGTGAGAGGTTCACTTTGTATTCTGATCATAAAAGTTTGAGGTATGTCTTTGATCAGAAGGAGCTGAATATGCAGCAGAAGAGATGGCTCGAGTTATTGAAGGATTATGATTTCTCTTTGGAGTATCATCCTGGCAAAGCCAATGTTGTGGCTGACACCTTGAGCCGTAAGCGAGCAGAGACTAGTGTGGTTGCTTTTCAGATGGCCCAGAAGTGGCATTTACTCGAGAGAGTGACAATGATGTGTATACTCTCGGACGCACCACGTAATGAGATATGTGCTCAGATGCACGTACAGCTTGCTGATGCCCATATTTCGCAGGTTAGAAATCTACAAAAGCGTTGTTTGAATTATGACATGTATTGTAGATTTGCAGATAGTACTGACCGAGCCGATTGGCAGAGAGGGTCAGATGATGTCTTGCATTACAAAGGGAGGCTATGGATCCCATATGATGCTGAGTTGCGTACTGAGTTACTTCGAGAGGCTCACAAATCTTAGTATATTGTTCATCCAGGGGCTACTAAGATGTATCATGACACGAAGAGATCTGTGTGGTGGCGTGGGATGAAGAAGAGTATAGTTGAGTATGTGCAAAGATGTGAGGTGTGCCAGTAGGTTAAGGCTGAACACCGAAAGCCTAGGGGATTGATGCAGTCGTCACCCATACCTGAGTGGAAATGGGAGCACATTTCGATGGATTTCATCATGGGATTACCAAAGTCTCATGGCAGATTTGATGTCATTTGGGTTGTGGTCAATAGATTGACCAAGAGTGCACATTTCCTACCTATGAGCGCCAGAGACTCTGTGGATAGACTAAGCAAATTATATGTGAGAAAGATCATGAGATTACATGGGGTACCTGTGTCGATCGTATTTGAAAGAGATCCACGGTATACATCGAGGTTTTGGCAGGCTTTGCAAACTTGATTTGGGACCCGTCTCCGACTCAGTACAACTTTTCACCCTCAGATGGATGGTCAGACCGAGAGAGTGATTCAGATGCTGGAGGATATGCTCAGATCTTGCATTCTAGAGTTTGGTGGTGGTTAGAGTGAGCATTTTCCCTTGTGTAAGTTTACTTACAACAACAGTTATCAGGCGAGCATCAGTTTGGCACCATATGAGGCTTTGTATGGAAGACCCTGTAAATCACCAGCTTGTTGGTACGAGGTGGGCGATACGCAGTTATGGGGCCCTGATGCAGTTGTTGAGCAGACAGAGAAAGTCAAGTTGATTCGGCAGAAGATGAAGTCAGCTCAGGACAGGCAGAAGAGTTATTACGATAATCGGCATAGGCCGCTAGAGTTTGCAGTGGAAGACCTGGTTTTGCTTAAGGTCTCGCCACGTAAGAGTCAAACAAGGTTCGGCGTTAAAGGGAAGCTTGCCCCTAGGTTCATTAGACCATTTCAGGTTGCTGAGAGGATTGGACCGGTAGCGTACAGGTTGGCTCTACTTTCTCAGCTTGAGGGTGTTCATAATGTATTCTATGTATCGATGCTGAGGAAGTATAATGAGGATTTATTGAAGAAAGCTTATGCCAATCCAACTCATGTGTTTGATGTGAGGCATCTGCAAGTTGGGGAGGATACGACTTATGCGGAGTTGCCAATTCAGATTTTGGCTCATCGGGTTCAGAAATTGAGGAATAAGGAGATCTCACTTATGCGAATCAAATGCTATTCCATCATAATGAAGAGCAAACCTTGAAGCGTGAGGACCATATGAAGGAACAGTTCCCCAATATTTTTACCGACTGAGGTTAGTTCTCTTGATTTCATTTTTAAGGACAAAAATACTCTTAAGTTGGGGAGAATTGTAATGTCCGTACTTTAAGATGAGGTCATTTTGACCTGTACAGTACCCGTATACGTATACGTATGCATATCCATATTTTGATGCTCGACACATGTTGGTTTGGATGTCTTTGCATGCTTTTAAGTTTTTTAATGTGTGCGTAAAGTTTCGGAATGATCGGAGACCCATTCAACATCGAAACATGTCGAAAACGGTGTTTTGGATTAGTGGAGCTCACTCCATGGAGGAAGAAATTTTTGTCGCCAATTACATCAACGACCTCATCTCTTAGTTCCGTGGTCCGATTGAGCTGAAATTTTGGAAGATTATTCTTCTCTAATACATATTCATTTTGGTCGGTGAAGATCTTGATAGGAGTTGTCTACTATTAGGTATAAGATTCCAAATACTGTTTCTCGGATTTACGGATTTTCTTGCGTAGTTTTGATCAAATGGTTGGATCTCGCACTCCAACCCGTTAGATTGAGCTGAAATTTTACCAGAAGGTTGGTAACTGACTCATAAAACTTTTTATTGGTTAAGATGTTAAATTGCTGAAATTTTACCAGAAGGTTGGTAACTGACTCATAAAACTTTTTATTGGTTAAGATGTTAAATTGGTAAGTCATTTGTAATAAATTGATTATCTAAGTGCAAGTAATTGTAGCAGGAAAACTATTTCTTTTATTTAAGTGAGTTTTTTTCATGTGAGCCCAAAAATCTTCTATAAAAGCCAACAACACTCTAATTTCGGCTCACTTGCTTATTTTTCACTTAGAAAAGAGGGAAAAGTGCTTGGAGAAGAGGAAAATAAGGGGAGAGGAGAAAAGGGAGGAGAAGCTAGGGTTTTGGTGCATTTTTGCCCAAAAACACTTCAAGGTTTGCATTTCTTCCTCATTTTCTTCCTTTTATCTCTTTCATTCATGTATGCAAGCATTACTATGAATCTCGAATTTGTAGGGTTATTGACCTAGGGTTTGCATGATTAGGCTATTTTATGCTTGTTTATGATGTTAATGGCCTTCCCTAACCTCAACCAACACCTAAGGAGTGTTTTCCACCCATTGAATCCCATTTTTGAAGGGATGGTGGAAAATCAAAGTTGAACTTAGGCCTTACATGTCATATATATGCATCTAGAGGGTGTTGGGAGTCCTCTAATGGTGAAACCCCCAATTTCTAGCAAGAAATTGGAGGGGTTTTGTGTATTTGACCTAAACTAGGGTTTTGGACTTACGGTTTCCTATTCAATCTGCATGTGATTTATGTTGAATACATGGGTAAATGTGGATGTATAGTAGTCCAATTTACTGATTTTGATTATTGGAAAACCCTAGTGTAGTGTAATTTTGGTCTAGGCCATGTAATTTGGAAAATTTGCTCAAATTGGGGCTTTTGACCTAAACCAAGTCAATTGATTAAATTGACTTGGGAATTGTCTAATTGGACCCAAATTGAATGAAATTATGGGTTTAGAATGGTTGGACATATGTTAAAATTGAATGACCTAGTTCAATTTGGTTTTACACCTATCGTAGAGAGTTTTTCCCAAATTGGGGCATATGCTATGTATTGGCTTGAATTGAGGATTTTGACCTAGACTTGGTCAATTGATTAAATTGACATGAAATTAGTCTAATTGACCCTAAGTATGATTGAATTCCTAGTATTATAGTGGTTGGATCATGGGGATCAACCTAATGCGTTCATTTGGATTAAATGTGGGTTAATTAGGATATTAAATGGTTGAATTGAGCAATATGGAATTGGCTCATGGGTTTAACCATTCTAGAATCATTAGTTGGCTATGGATTGGGTTTAAACATGGTTGTTTAGCATATTTTGGACTGATTTTAGTATTGTACGAACCATGTATTATGCAGGGATTGATATTGATTTAAGTAACCCAATTAGGTCAATTGGTGATTGAGGTGCATTGGGGTGAATTGTGGCATTCTAGTGTTTCCTTGGGATTGAATTGGATTGGCTAAGTCTAGCCAATCAAGTTGTGAGTGTTTTCCTTACTTGTTTGGTTTTTATATGTGACATTATATAGTATATAAATGTTTTAAATGCTTATATATGTGTTATGCATGTTTTAATAATTCATGAAATGAATTTGGGCAAAGTCTCATAGGGTTAGCAATTTGGGTTGGATCTCCTAGTATGGGGTTTTCTTTTAGGGAATCCCATTGGGCTGGATGGTGATCCTCAGATTGTGGACCGGGCAGAGGATTTCCATGGGTTGTGTATGTTAGGATTCGCCTAGGCATGGTACTTGCCTTAGTGGGCGGATGTTATGGTTCATACAATCCTAGAAATCTTATTAGATTACGAGTAAGAGCTCGATTGGGCATGGGTTTTGTGCACTCATGGCTCTTGTATTGACTCTTACTCAAGAGGTGTTAGGATTGCATATGCATGTTTATAAATGATATTCATTATCTTGATTATGACATGATGCATATATTGAGCATGTATGTAGTCATGTTTATATCCATGTTGTTTAAGTGGTTTTAATTGATCTTGAAATGTTTTACTTAAATGCACATGTATTGTCACTTGTAGGAGACATTCACTGAGCTTGTTGTAGCTCATACCTCTTTCTTATCATTTCAGGTTCTGATAGGAAAGGGGAAAGCTTGACTGCGGAGCATTTCCCGGACGCTTTGTTGATGTAGGTGTTGTACATTTTATTTTATTTTTGTATTTTGTTAAGATGTACTAATTAACACCTATGGTATATACATAACACTTAGATGGGATGTGTATGGTTTTGTATAATTTTGGACTTTAAAATTTTATACTTGGTATTTTTGGAGATGTAATATTTATTTGTTGATCATGTTTAGATGGATTTTACTTAGGATTATTTTATGGGATTTGTATTATGTTAGGCTGACAAGACGCCAGAGGGTATAGTCGAGGGTTCCGTGCCGGTCATGACGTCATGTATCGTGGGTCGTGGCAACATCGAAGTATGAGCGGGCCTTCCAGGAGCTAAGGGCATACCTAGGTCAGGCTTCCTTGCTATCTAAGCCCTTCCCAAGGCAAGAGCTTTTCCTCTACCTAGCAATTTCGAACTCAACTGTCAGTTCGGCATTGGTAATAGAAGAGTCTGGGTTACAAAGAGCGGTCTACTACACTAGCAAGTCTTTACTTGATGCAAAGACCAGGTACCCAAAGATCAAGAAGCTGGCGCTAGCACTCATCACCTCAACTCAAAAGTTAAGAGCGTACTTCCAAGCCCACACCATAGTAGGCCTCACTCGGCATCCTTTGCAGCAAGTACTCTTAAGGCCAAAAGTGTCCGGACGACTGACCAAGTAGGCGATTGAGCTGAATGAGTTTGACATTGAATACCAACCTCGAATAGCTGTGAAGGGTCAAGTGCTAGCAGATTTTTTGTCAAAATTGCCACAGGCTGCTCATCCTACCGAACAGACAAGTGAGTCACCAACATCGACTCCATGGAAGTTATTTGTGGACGAATGCTCTTGCAAGCAAGGGTGCGGAGAAGGGATCGTGTTGATCTCACCAAAGAGTGACAAACACTTATGTGTTCTTCGCTTCGGCTTCCAAGCCTATAACAATGAGGCAGAGTACGAAGCACTCCTAGCAGGGTTGTGGCTCGCTCATAGCTAGGGGTGGGCGACCTAGTTGTTTACTGTGACTCCCAACTGGTGGCAGGGCAAATCACTTCTGAATACCAAGCCAAGGATGACAAGATACAGGTGTACCTACGCGATGCATTGACTCTGCTCAGAAACTTCCAAAGCTATGAGGTAACACAAATCCCACGAGCAGAGAACGTCTTGGCCGATGCACTCTCCAAGCTCGCCTCCTTTTCCGAAGCCAAGCTCATGATACATGTGCCCGTTGAGTTCCTACTAGCTCGAATTAATGGTGAGCCAGTTCAGGTCGATACACTCGACCAGACTCCTTCATGGATAGACTCGATAGAGGAATACGTATGTACTGGAACGATCCCGAAGGATAGGACATGAGCTATGAGGGTTCAGAAACAAGCTGCTCGGTACACACTAATAGATAATCAGCTCTATCAATGTAGTTTCTGTAATACCCCTGGTTTACAAAAAAAAAATGGGTCATTGCCCGAATGTTCAGGCAAGTAGCCCGAGGTTCGGGTCAAAACCCGAACGTTCAAGACAGAGCCCAAACGTTCTGGCATGCCATTTTGTGTAAAATGGGCCCCTCCACTCCCTCCCCTCTCCCCTCTCCCCTCTCTCATTTTCACACCACAACTTCTCTTCTCTCTCTCTCTCTCTCCTTGGTTAGTTTCCATCACTCTTATTGTGATTTTCTCTCTGCTATCTTTTTTAGACTTTCTTTCTCTTAGATACTCTCTTTGCGGTGCGAAGTGGTTCTGCTCGGAAAGAAGTGCCAATTTTGGAAACAAGTATTATCTGAATGTGGGGAATGAAACATAAGTTTTTGTGTCTTATGACTTTCAATAAAGTTTTCATTCATTTATCATTATGTTTATTATTCACTTACACTGCATAGTTGTGCATAATGTTCATACATGTCACGCTCATGCCTTAAATATTTGGAGACCCTATATCGTATTGTAACCATGTCGGCTTTGCGGTCAATTTGACTTAACCAGATTTAGTCTTGTCCTCAATAACTTTGAATAGTGAACGGAGGAAACTTGCTGCTCTAGAAGACTTGGTATTTAAGCAGGCCCTTGTGCTCCCACCTCTCGACCTAGAGACTGGTCTGGTGGGTCCTATTGAAAGTTGTCTGCTTATATAAGTGATACAGGACATCCTCACAACTCACGCGATGATGTTGACTCTGATAAGCATCACCAGACGCTGCCAAATCCTGCCTAAAGTAAACAAAGATCAGACCCACACATGCATAGTCATCATACATGAAATAAAAACCACCTAGGGACATAAGTGGTTTGTGATCTATGGAATAGTTATTGGAGCAATTGTGCTCATTATTATTGATGTTTCCCCTGGAGATGGACATACAATGTGAACCCAGGATTACCTGAAGATGGACATATGTACGAAACCCAGGGCGATGTACGATCACAGAGCCATTACGAGACGGTGTTATGTACACTCACTTGTTTCACTGTTTATGATGTTATGTTGTGTATATCTGACATATGATTATGATGTCTTCTTTATTAATTGTCATATTCACGAGCTATTTTACCCATTGGGCAATAGCTCATTCCGTTGCTCACCATTTTATAGGAATTTAGGGTGAATTGGGCGGAGGTGTTTTTGGGCCCTCATTTTGTACCCCTTACTTAATTGTTCAACTAGCTAGGGAGATTTTTGGGAGAATGTTCCCTCATTTTTGGGCAGTTTCTAGACCGCCTACATTCTGTACAAAATGCATTCTGTAATCAATGAAAATAGACTTGTACTTGAGTTGTGTACCCGCATACTCGGTAACTATTATAATGCATTCGCGTCCCGCCTTTGAGTGTTCCGTCGGATTAGGCCATCCGGGCGAGATGTGACAGTTCACATTACCGTATCTAAAATGTCTTCGGGAAGAGCAAGCACAACAGGTCCTTACGGAGATTCACGCAGGTGTATGTGGCAACCACTCTGGCGAAAGAACACTTGCATACAAACTCCTTCGTCAGGGCTATTACTGGCCCCCCATGTCACGACGTCCCTAACGTAGGCTAGCATCATGACCGGCACAATGTATTATACGTTGTATATACCCATATACAATATACAATATAATACATTGTCAGCCTTCCCATAGTCTCACAATCCTTTCCAAAATTTTCAGAAATTTCCACAGCACCTCCCCATAGACAATTCACAATTTTTTTCCTGATATACCACAAATCAAATCCAATATATATATATAATCATTTCATTCATTCCACAAATATAGATACTTACGATCATCCCGTTCCATCATCACAAGCATTGTATAATCCAAAATATCAAATCAAAATCCATGTTTTCTTACAACCCATCTATGTGATAATATAGATATAATAGGTGATAATTATACTTATCAAAATAAAGAAAAATAACTCATATCCTCCAATGTATACATACACATACCAGACGAAGGCTCACGTGATTATCACTCACGAATTTTTTCTTTTCCCTTCAACTCAATATCTGAAATATTGGAAGAAATGGAGTGAGCAATCAACAGCTCAGTGAATATATCTCTTGATATGGCAATTTTATGCATTTAGGGAAACATGGCATTTAAAATTATTTCAAAAGCACATATGCAACATTCATCAAAATAAGATACATGCACACAAGATATAGTTATGCTCATTCAATAAACCAATGCACAGTTTCATAAAAAAAATTTACCATCTCTCTTCTTCAAGGCAAGAGAGCGGGTCTAACCCTTGTATGGCCGTTACAAGGTAGCCACAGCCTCTCATTACCCAATTCACTGTAATTTCAAGGATTTTCAATCCTTGTTAGGACAGGCCTACTGACAATGAGGTTACGTATAACACTAATCCGAGTCTAATTCCTAACGAAATGACACCAACTTGGCTTTGCAAGTCTCACATGCTCCAATGCTAAAAATATCATTTATGAATGCAAATTAAAACACAATGCAACAATATATGCATAGCATATTTACATTCAAACATTTCATATATATAAAATGTCATACAAGAACCAAAATCAAGAAAATATACTCACAGTATAGGACTTTTCAACTTAAACGTCATCACCGTCGCTTTCGAGTCCAGCTCCAATTTAAATCCATAAATCCAACTAACTCAACCTGTCACAACTACTCCATAATTCAATTTCATTTATTCATATCTATTTACATCTTCAATTTCTCAACTCAAGTCAAATCACTAAGAATAAAGATCAACCTTAGAAATATTATCCACATTCTGTGACTTAAAATTCCAACTCAATTTAGGACTCATAAGCCATTGAAGAAACTACTATCTCGTTTTTGTGGTCAATCTAGATATTTCCATAAGAAATAACAGTGAAAATAGATTTACAAGTCATATTTTCACTAGTTCTCAGTTTTATTTTTCTCCTGGAACATACATCATTTTATTAAAAATATAATACATTCCTAAAATTCTTCTGTCCACATCGACACGTGTAAAATCCGTCCTACTACCATTCTACTACCTTCAACAGGTATTTTACTAAGGTTTTACACGTTCGCGAAGGTCACAAAAGTGAATTTTACTCACCAAAACCATATATTTAGTTACTAAAAATATCAAATCATATCCAAAAATCATGATCTTAACATCGAAACGTCCGGAATTCAATTCTCTACGATTCTATGATCTCAAACCGGAGTTTTATTGGATTCTAATTCTATTTTATTCACTGTATATGATCATAGTACTATTCACGTTGCAACATGACAATTTTTACTAAAATTGTCAAACGGTCTCCAAAAATCATAAAATTAGCATCGATGGACTCGCAACAGTTCATTCTACCATTCTATAGCCTTCAACTGGAGTTTCATTGGGTTTTAAATGATTCAAAAGGTTTTCAATCTAAACTCTAACTTCCAACAAACTTCCAACGACTATAAAAATTTCAAATGAACACATAATTGAAATCGAACTACATATTCGGGGCTCTTATAGTCTAGGGAGTGTTTTTCCACCTTTCGAACAAATTTTCATCCAAGTTGGGTAAAAACCCCAATTTTGAAAACACTGTAAAACAACTCCCATAGCTAAAATTACTCCGCTAGAATCGTCATACACTAGTTAAAGATCAATTTTACGACGAACTATAGTGAAAATCACTTACCGCGAGTCCCGATTTGACTCGAATCCCGCGTTTTTCCTTTTTCTTCTTCTCCTTCTTCTCGATTCTTCTTTCGCCACTCTTTCTCTCTTTTTTTTTTTAACGGTGGAGAGAGATATATATTAGAAATGAGTGAGATGATAGATATATTAGAAATGAGTGAGATGATAAATGTATATATAAAATGATCCTATGCACTTCATTTAACTTAATAAAGCAACTTCCCCACTTTCATTCATTAAATCATATTATTCATTAATTCATTACATTATACTCCAATCCACATATTTAATTAACCAACCCCATAAATTAATCAATGTAATTCAACTCCATTTTTTTAAATTGTAAGCATTCATATAAGATGATCCCATATGTATCATATTCATTTAATAATTTTATTTAGTTACTAATACCCCTTAAATCTAGCATGTATTTTCATACACGCATATAAGTGCCTCTTACGTATAAATACATGTATTATACATCTTGATATACGTATAATTTAACGTATGTATTTAATTAAAAGTACGGGGTGGTACACACCATGCATAAGAACTCGCTACGAACAACTCAGAAGTGTGACAGTTATCAGAGGCACAGCATTACCATCCGAGCCCCTATCGAGAACCTCTCACCAATCCAAAGCCTGTGGCATTTTGCTCAGTAGGGGGTGGATCTGATAGGGCTCCTACCAACCTGTAAATGACAAGTGAGGTCTTTTTTTTGTTGTGAACTACTTCACCAAGTGGGTGGAAGTTGAACCCCTAGCAACCATTACTAAGCAGAAGACCGCATGCTTCATCTGGCAGTTGATCGTATGTAGTTTTGGTGTTCCATATGCCATCATTTTAGACAATGGCAAATAGTTTGATAATGTTAAGTTCACCTCATTTTGTGAAAAGCTAGGTATTCGACATTTCTTCTCTACACCAACTCATCCACAAGCAAATGGGCAGGTCGAAGCTATGAATAAGATTATCAAGCATACCTTGAAGGCTAAACTAGAGGAGAAGAAAGGGATATGAGCCGATAACTTACCATTGGTCCTCTGGTCATACTGCACAACCTCTTGAACCACGACAGGAGAAACACATTTTTTCCTAGCATTCGGGATGGAAGTTGTCATCCTTGTTGAAGTCGATATACCAACCCTAAGGACAGCAAACTTTAATGAGACGATGAACTCAGAAGCTTAGTGCACAGAGCTCGACTTGTTAGAAGAAAAGCGAGAATAGCCATAGATCAGACTAGCAACATGCTAGTAGAAAGTTTCCAAGCACTACAACGCCAAGGTCAGACATAGAAGCTTCAAGGTTGGAGATCAAGTGCTCATGAAGGTTATGTTCAACACTAAAGAGCCCGGATAGGGGGCCCTTGGCCCAAACTGGGAAGGGTCTTACAAAATCACTGTTGTATTCCGAACAAGTGTGTATGAGCTTGAAGACTTAGCAGGACGAAAAATACCGAAGCCATGGAACGTGGAACACCTCAAGAAGTACTACCAATAAAGGAGACAATTGAAGAATAATTGTTTTTCTACACTATGTTCTATTTTGTTCCTTTTAGAATCCATTTTCTACATCAATAAAATGGTTTTACATGCCTCACTTTCTACAACTCAAGAGTTGAAAACTAAAAGTATCATAGTGCCTTAAGGCTCCGAATAGGTCGGAAGCTACTGAGAAGAAGGGCTTAGGCCCAAGAGTACCTTGGGAGTACCTTGCGAATAGTTTGGTACCAACCGAGAAAACAACCATGGTCGAAAGTGCCTTGGGTTACTGATACGTCGGTACCACCGAGATGTGGGTCTTGGACTTTTGAGTCCCATGGGGCAGCTTGAATGCTTGCTACCGAGAAGAAGACTGAGGTCCAAAGTGCCTTGGGGAATTGGGCAATCCCTACCGAGAAGTTAAAATGGATGTAAAACATCCACTAGCCCACCGACTTAGCAGGCCACCGACTAAATATGCCTTGAGAAATATCAAAACTACTCAACACAAGCGAGTTTATGACTACTGAGTTCATTACTTTCCGGGAAGTTTTGATGCAAACACAAATCTCATAAATGAGCTTGGCACTAGTTCTGTTAACGTCGAGCAACTAGACAACCGACTTGATGAGACACCTTGGAAAAAAGCAAAAAAAAAGTTATTCGTAACACATGCTACCGACCTAAATCAGGCCAAGTTGCACGTACTTGCATAAACTCAAGAAAACAAATCAATAGTAGTCCACTCACACGTGCCGAGCACTTACCCTATCGACTACTTAGAACTTGGAAAAATTTCACAGCAAATAAATGAACATAAAAGAAATTGTTCGAAAGGGAATGAGCAGGAAAACGAGATTTCATTCAAGGAATTTAAAAAAAAAAGGTTTTTACAAGAGACAAAACAAAAAATAAGGAAGACAAGCTTAATATATAAAGGTAAACATCCCGAACAGACCGCTCGTGATACAGCGGCTCCAAGTTAACCAAATCATCAACTTACTCTGAAAGGCCAACCTCATGGTCATGCTCCCCAGTCAATCTTGGCTCAACCTCTTCCTCCTCCTCCTCCTCTTGTTTGGCACCGGACCCTACTATTGCGCCATCCAAGCATCGAACTTCTTGAAGTAAGCCGCCCCCCCCCCCACCTCCCCCGAAGTAGGTTTCCAGGTCGGCCCGATAAAACATCACGCCTTCCTAATATGCCTACTTCACGACCAGCTGAAACTCCTCGGAGTCCTTGAACTCCTCGATAACCTAAGCTCTCTCCCACGACACCTCAGCCTTCATGAAATCCAGTTGGGTGCGATAGAGCTCGATATCAACAAGTGCATCCTTAAGCTCGACCTCCTTCTTGGTCAGCTCTGAGTCTTTAAGGGCAAGCTAAGTCTGCAGCTTGAAGTTTTGTACCCTGACCTCAGTCATCAAGGCTTTGTGGCTACTGATCTCGGACTTCACTCGGCGCAGAGCCAAGATCGCATGAGCAACAACCTGCAAAACAGAACGAAAGCGATGAGTTACCGACCACAATAACAACAAGAAAAGGAGAAGAAAATTGCCAAGTATAACCACCTCGGTGCTTTTGATAAAGGCATTGCTCTTGGAAACCTCCTCGCCCTCATAGTCAATGGTCTGCAATTCAGGAAGCCTAACCTTCTAACCAGAAAAAGAAAGTGCAGTGCCACCGATCTCCACTGTTGATGTAACTACTCTCACTCAGTTTTGTTTTGATGATTGCAAACAACATACCTGTGTTATCTAATCTTTTTGACGTAGTTGTTTCAGTGCTAACTAGATATATCTAGTGGAATCAACTGCAATGTTAAAGCATGTGAAAGCAACAGTACTTCACGAAGATTCAAGAGCTTTATGGTTATATTACTTTACTAGAATCTTATTGTAGAGTAACAATTACTTGTTCCAACCACACATGATCTGCATCTTTTCAAAAATCATTCATATAGTTTAATACACTCATGCATATACATTATTATATGATTAATTATGCATGCACTTATTTTAGTTTGATAATTATGCTATCACTTAATCATAATTGTTTATCATTCATATAATGATCAGTGTTTAATATGCATCTATCTTGTCAATTTTGCATGGTTTTATCGTCTCACATGTAGTGTACTTATTGCTTTTATCATTAATTTAATCGATTCAATTATTGATGTTTTAACTGTGTTAATTATACCTTAATTGTGTCAAAAATGTTTTAAAATGTTTTAAAATATTAGTATATGTTTTTGACAATGTCCTAAACCTAAAATGATAAAAAATCAAGTCTCTTTCACTTATCAGTGAAGGAACGCGCTCCTATAGTGAGGAACAAGCTCCTAAGCTTTTTCCCGAGACTCAGTGATTTTTTATCAAGGTTTACAGAACGCGCTCCTGTGGCATTTTCCCGAGACTCAAAATTTTTCTAATCAGGGAAAAGGAACGCGCTCTTGTTGCGAAGGGAAAAATGGGAACAACTTTAAGAGTCAGTGGATCTTGTTAAAGGAACTCGTTCCTATACCCAACGGACATATTGAGGAACGCGCTCCTTAAGTAAGGAATGCGATCCTTAATTGGAGGAAAGTTTGAAAATTTTTAAATTTCAAACCAGAAACGCACTCCTGTACCTCAGTGTGGTGTTTATCTATAAAGACCACACTTGCTCATTTGAAGAGCAACTTTTGCAAAATCAAGATAACTTACGCGATTTTTTTTACATCATTTATACTCGTCCAAAACAAGTTCCTGTGTGTTTTTAAACATCATTTACAGTAAAAGTTCACCACATTTGAGTTTTTTATTCAACCTTTTGAAGAGTTCTCCTAACCATTTCAAAATCTTTGAGAAATTTGAAATGAGTTCTTGAGTGTTTAATCAAGGTGTTCTTAAGTGTCTTTCATCCCATTCTTGTTGATTTTGATCATCCATGGAGGATAAATCTCTCAACCACACACACTTTGGAGAATCGACGAACTTCATCTTACCTAAGTTGGGTAACTTTTCTTTTTTGATTCGAGTGTTTGTGTCTTGAGTATAAACGATTTTTATTGCTTGTTTTAGTATATTATCAAAATTGCTTTCTCTATTGTGTTAAACCATACTTGTGCTTTTATCTTCTATTATCTTGATAGTGGTTTCATTTGGTTTGATTAACATCGATTCTTGTGCTTAATACATATATTGTTTGAATCGATTGTTTTGATCATAACATGTACATATTGATTCACATGCTTGAATATTGATAATTTTGAATCAATAAGTTTTGATCAATAACTTGTCTATTGATTCTTGTGCTTCATTTATCATACTTAAATTAATATTTGAAAATACATGTATGTATACGATTCTTGAACTTGCATAAACATATTTTGAATCGGTTGCATGTATTTTTGAGAAACTATTTCAACACTGCACTTCATTTAGAATCATAGTGGTTGGAATAATGATTGTTGACTCATTCAAGATTGTAAGCTTAAATTGTTGAGAGTGTTGTTATTCACTTCTTTATATCTTTGTAATCTTGATGTATTGTTGACTTGGTTAAGTCAACCGAGACTATACCTTATTTGTACGACAAGTAACCACGCCTGTAAGTTGGTTGCAAGTTGTGGCTTACTAGCCAAGCCCTGGTGTAAGCTAGATTGTGGCTTTTTAACCAAGCCCTTGTGTAGGATAGCGTTGTAGTAGCTTTCTAACCAGGCCCTGGTGTTGGTTAGTGTAAACGACATCTAATCTGCCCGTAAGTGATTAGCCAATAGTGGATTGAAAAATCCTAATCGGTATGATTGGGTAGTGGATGTAGGTTCATGGGAAACCGAACCACTCTAAATATTTTATGTTCATTTATTTTCCTACATTTGTTATTTGGATTGTTACCGACTGCGCACATTACTTATTTAATTAAAATATCAGAAAGGTAAAGTGAAAATTAGCCAAGTCCAATTTACCCCCCTCTTGGACTATAATACTGGGTCACATCCTCGACAACCTCGCAAAAGTCCATACGACCACTCTTACCATGTCGAGCCCCAGGAGGTCCCGAGCTTTGCGTCTTGGTTTTCTTCTTCCTCTTAGTGCCACGACCTCAAGAGAGGAATGATCACGATTATGCTCGAAAGGCCGAGCTGGTGGAGTAGAAGCAAGCAGGAGGCGGAGCAGAAGCAAGTGGCGCAGGAGCTTGAGTCCCTATCCTTGTTAGTCATAATATTCCTCAGAAGGTTGGGGTCGAAAGATTATTTCTTGGCAGATCTCTTATTAAGCACCATCTACTCAGATTTCTCCTTCTTCTTCCCTTTCCCTCTTCTCTTCCTCGAGAAAACTACAAAATTAAACAAGTTAAATAGCTCGAAACCAAAAAAGACAAACAACTTGGTAAGAAAAAATACATACTTACCCCCAGATCATAGTATCTGGGTGTTGATAAGCTTGGCTGCAAACAAGCGGTCCTTAGTCAGTATGGCCTTACAACTCCAAGCCTCGAAGGGCAACTTGTACACCTCAAGGGTCCAAGAATAATCGTGTTGCTCAGACCTCTTAGGCCTTTTCTAAGGATCTACAGACAGAACAGAAAGAATTAGTACCGAGCACATAAACACCAAACAAACAAAGACAAGCAAAGAAACAAAAAAGGACAAGGAAGGAAGCTCGATACCTAAATACCTAAATGAGATCTACACGATATCGGCCTCCTCCACCCAGTTGCCAAGAGCGATGAACCAGTGAGGCTTCCATGTCTTATTTGATGTGGGGTTCTCGGTAATCAAAGTCCCCATCCTCATCCCTTGAAACCTGCTGGCATAGTACCAACCAGTGGTCTTATGGTGGGACTTCAGGTAGTATGTCAACTTGAACTCCTCAAACTCATAATTCGGCCAACCCTTCTCTCTCCAAACCAAAAGTACTTACTCGGGAGGTACCGAGCACGCACTGTGATCGATCGACCTGGAGAAGAGTAACGTCAAGGCCTTCCTCCTCTGAAGCACCTTGCTCGGAAGGTCCCTTCTCGGGACCCTCCTCCTCCTCATCTTCCTCTCCCTCTTCCATTCTAGACTAAGGAGGGACAAAGAGGTCGTCATATTCGGTATGAACTTCCTCCTCGGGTGGCGAGGAAGGAAGCTCGATATCGGACTCAGGCCTGGCCATAACTCTAAAAGCTAAGGGAAGAATACTCGACTCAAAACAAAAAAAAATGATCGAGCAAGAAGAGTATGTACCAATCTCGGTGAGTTTGCGCAAAATGTGAAAAGTGCAAATGGGGGACCCCCCTTTTATTTAGCCAGACCAAGATCGACCAGAAACGTCGAATTATTTCACGACATGCATCTCGAGGACAATCCAATAGGCACGAGATGAATAGTTGAAACGACGCCACCTGGATCGTACAATTGTTGACGATACGCTTCTTGAGGACCATCATCATCACGTGGAGTCGGCAAAACAGAGGAACAGCCAAGAGACGAGCTGATCCGAGATCAATGACAAATCAAACTAGGATCTGACCTCTTAACGAGAACTCGAACCCTCGGGGGTAAATGTTGAGCCATTTTGATCGACATATCGAGTTGGCTCCCAATTAGCTCGTCCCCTTGTCCACGTGTCGCATAAGAATAAAACAGACTCAATGTCTGCTCGACCCCAACGCTGGTCAGCCACTATCGAGCAGAGTGAAAGGACACAGGTGACACGACACGAACAGAAGGCGAAAACTACTTGGAAACAAGTCGACACCTACCGACCTGTCCCGAACTACACAGCCAGGAGATGATTTTTGACATAAAACCAAAGTCCAATGAGCTCAATACACCCAGCTCATAAAGGGAATAATAAAAGGCAAGGCGCCATGTAAGGCAAACTCCGTGGATCTAGGATGTAATGCCAGGGATACTAGACATACATCACGGCAAAACGACTACTTACCAATTCTGGCCAAAGACTTCAACCTCTATAAATATTTCACATTCTCCATCGACAAGGTAAGCAATTCACGACTCCAAAAATAGTGATTTTTACATAGATTTAACTCGAATCTGACTTAGGCATCGGAGGGCCTTTGGACGGCACCACACCGGTGCTCCTCACAATAGTCAGCTCTTCCCCCTCTTTCTCTTTTAGGTCTGAGGCACTGAATAAGCAAGTCACCACCAGCCAGGTCCTAGCTCAGCTCGATTCCTTCACATCATCATTATAAATTAGTGTTGCTTAAATCTTGTACAAACAATGAATAAATAGATAGGTGTAGATCGCCGGAGAGACAGAGAAAGTGGAGATATATATGTTAGGTAAATTCCTTTTTGTGATCTAATTTTAAAAATAAAAAATAAAATCAATTAGCAAGTATGCCTTATTTCAAAGATTTGTTTTCATGAATAACTCCAAAAAGAAAAGAATAAAAGTTTTGGTAGAAGTAATTTTTTTAATAAAAACTTAAAGAAAAGCTTTTCAAGAGCATTTCGGGTTAGCAAAAAAGTTTATTCGTGGAAAGTTTCATGTATTCTCGTTATAATAGTTTCTACTTTAATTAAAAGGTATAAATTTGTTAACAAAAAATAATATTATTAAAAAATCTAAAAATTATATATATATATATATAAATTGAAAGAATAAAATGTTAAAAAGTTATTAGAGCATACTTGGAACAACTTAAACCTAAAAATGCTAAAAATTATGTTTGGGAAATTGGAAATTAATTAAAAGTAAAAAAAATTACCATTCGACCCTTCTTACTATTAAAATTAACTTTTTTAATAAAATATAAAATAAACTTTTCGAAGGTTATTTTGGATTATAAAAAAGGACTTCACCATCATTTGTCTATCTTTAAGAACTAAGAAGTAGTTTAAAAAAAAAAAAAAAACTTGCAAATGAGAAAATCTATTTGGTTACCTTGATGACAAAAATAAAATAAAAGAAAAATGTCGAAAGAGAGACTCCATTTCTTAAATTTAACCCCCACACTCTCTTGAAGTAGAGCAATGTAGAGAGTTTACACATGTATTTTACATTTTTAAAGTAACATCAATTAGTTTTTTTTTTCTCACTTCATTTAATGCTTAAAACCAGACCGGTCATGAGAAATTAAAACCATGTCTTTTGATGCGGAGAATAAGAAAGTCAACAACTCATGCACACCTCTTTCACTTTCCTTGTTTTACCTTTCCTCTTCTCATTCTATTCTTTTATAACTATACAGAGTTCACACTTGCCTTCCTTGATTTTATTTTGGTGAGTTTAAAAGTTGATACCAAAAAAAGGGAAAAAAAATAAAGAAAGAAGAAAAATACAAAAGATGAATAGAGGAAATGAATAGTTATAGAAAAATAGAATGAGAAGAAGGAAGGTAAAATAAGGAAAGTGAAAGAGGGGTGGGTCATTGGCTTTTTCATTTTTCATACAAAAAAGTGGTTTTAATTTTTTTTAAATGATTTTGTATTTAATAAAGTGAGAAAAAAAAAGTTATTAAAAAAGTAAATACATATGTCAACTTCTTTCACCTCACGAGAGCCAGTTTAAGAAATATTAGATTCTCTTTAATTTAGGATTAATCAAGGGTCAGGTTTGGGCTAAACATCACCTGACCGGTCCAGTCGAGTAACATCAATTTCTATCCGATGCCACCCAACCATCCTTGAAATAAAAGTTGGGTTGATCGGGTCACCCGGTCTACTGCACTTTAAAGAAAAGGAGAATGAAAGAGGGAAGGGGAATCTGTATCGGCCGTTGAAAAGATGAAAAGAAAGAAAGG
Organism: Paratinospora sagittata; assembly: GCA_035771175.1. Classification (NCBI taxonomy): domain Eukaryota; kingdom Viridiplantae; phylum Streptophyta; class Magnoliopsida; order Ranunculales; family Menispermaceae; genus Paratinospora; species Paratinospora sagittata. Next base: position 44,628,116 of record CM069602.1, on the reverse strand, counting down.
AGGAACAAGAAGAAGAAGAACGAAGACCAAGAGGAAGAAGAAGAAAGGAGGTGCGATGGCGGAAGAAGAAGAAGAAAAGATTTTCGGATTTGCTTTCACGATCATTGTCTCCTCTTTTGAAAACCATTTGCAAAATCTGAAAATAGTAGGGTTAATAATTTGTTTTGACTTTGACAAAAAAAAATAAAAAATTGTTTTGACAAATTGACACGTAGTGATCAAAATATTAAATGTGATTCCCATAAAAGAGTATTGGGTGTTTAGTATGGGTAATTATAAAATTCTTAACTTGATTTAAACAGTAAACAAGTATATTTAAAAAGGGACCCAACACCCAACCCAAATAGATTGGATTTTTCTTTTTCACACCTACTAAGTATGACAAACCTAACCGGACGGATTTGTGAGTGTGGTGCTCAACCCTACTTTAATTAGCATCCTCTTAAAAAATATATTAGAAAAACTTTTTGATAGAACTCAACTCCACACTATTTTAAAGTGGAGATGCGTAGAGATGACATGTAAATTTACTTTTTTAAAGTTAACTACTTTTTTCGCACTCTTCAAAGTTATAGTTTACTAATAAAATTAAAAAAAAAATGGATAAAAATATTCATCCATTGATTATGAATGGATGAAAAATATTTAAATATTGATTTGAAACCTAAACATTTTTTTTTTTAATTTTACATATTTTTAAAAAATATTTCAATATCATATCCTGTATTAATATGATTTTATTCTATTTTATTTTCTAATAAAATTATATAATACATATGTTTAGATGTTGCATAAGAATAATTTATACTCCATCAATATATTTTTATTTGACTTTTTTGGTTCTTAAAATGTGATGTTTGTTTTATAAATAAAAGTGACAAATAAAGAAATAAAAAAGGGAAGGTAATGCTTAAGAAATGGAAAGTGGTTTACTCTATTTATTTATCTTATAAATTAAACTAAGAAATAAAAAATAAAAACATTGGTGGTTAAAAAGTAACATTTAGTTATTATATAGATATAATTTTTATTTTGAGTGATATGCATTTCTATAAAACAAAAATAAAAACTATAAAATAAAGAAAAAAAAAACAAAAAGGTATACCCATAGCTATTTATGAATGTAGGCACTTACTAAAAGTGAATCACACAATGTTTAACTATCTGCCCACTCATATGAGGTTGGCGTTAGCCTCACTCGGGGTAAGGAGTTGTTGTACTCGTATGAGGTTTGTTCTAGCCCTATTGCATCTTGTGGTAGTAGACATTTATTCTTTATATTAATAGTTGGAAGAGCTCTCGTCTTTGATTGATTACTTTTTTTTTTTTGTCAAATTTGATCTGTTACTCCACAAAGACTTGTATGCATATGATGATTCTATGTAATAAATACTAGACATATATTCCTTAATTATATTAATAGTTGGAACAGTTCTTGTCTTTGATCTATTACTCTACAATGACTTGTATGTATATGATAATTATATATAATAAATACTTTATATTGACAAAAAAAAGGAAAAAGCCAACAAATTTTAGGAAGAAAAAAGAAAGAAGGTATACCATTCAATTTTGTTCCAATTTAAGTATTAAAGACATTTCTTTTGCTAAAAAAAGGTATTAAAGACATTTCATATAAATGAATATTAGGATATATGTATACATAATACTATTATTCATATAAATGAATGCTAAGATATAAGATCAATACAATTTTTTGCAAGAAAATAAATATAAAATAAATATACATTAAACACATAATTTTTCTTTTAATTATGTGGGTGGGGGGGGGGGGGGGGGGGAGGCTTGTTACATTTCTTAAATATTTTGACTACAAGTCTACCAATCCTCTATTCCGTAATCTTCACATTCTCTTCCACGCAAAACTCATGGTCAAAATTATGACTACAATGCAACCAATCCTCTATTCCACATTCTTAACTTGTTTCTCTACACATAGCCTTATCCTTTACCACGTAATCCACCTTCCACGTGGCACATTCCCACTACCACCACCTACAAAGACTCCCTGCACGCGCAACACAGAGAATCTACAATGAATATTAGAAGAAAAAACCCTCCACACACACACACGCATTCAAAAACAGAAGCAAATTCCAATCCGATAATTTACATTAGAACGCAGCGATGGCGATTGACCAATCTTGGATTCTTCCTTCTTCTTTCCTCCCAAACCCTAACCCTAATTTTAATTCAAATCCAAATCTTCGTTCTCATCCAATCCTTTTTCTAATTCCTCCCACCATAAATTCCCTTTGTCATCTTTCTCATCAATCTCATCTCATTCACCCAACTTATCCAATAAAATCACCACAAAAATGGCAATCCCAGCCCCAATTCTCATCTTCTCCAATCCACCCACAATGGATTCACCACATTCATCCATCACTTCTTCCCCAATCCCTCTCACCCAGACCGAATTGAAGCGAATCGCAGCATACAAAGCCGTCGACGAGTTCGTCGAATCTGGCACGGTAATCGGACTAGGAACCGGTTCTACAGCAGCATTCGCCGTTGCCCGAATAGCCGAATTGCTCAATCAGGGAAAGCTCAAGAACATCATCGGAATACCCACTTCGAAAATGACCCAAAAACAAGCTTTAGATCTCGGAATCCCACTTTCCGACCTCGATTCGTACCCAATTCTCGACTTAGCGATCGACGGCGCCGACGAAGTCGACCCGTGTCTCAATCTCGTGAAGGGTCGCGGCGGATCGCTGCTCCGAGAGAAGATGATCGAAGGGTGTTGCCGGAGATTCGTGGTGATCGTCGATGAATCGAAGATTGTGGAGAATTTGGGGGCAAGTGGGCTTGCGATGCCGGTGGAGATTGTGCCGTTTTGTTGGAGATTCACGGCGTTGAGATTGGAGAGATTGTTAGGATGTGTGGCGAAAATTAGGGTTTGTGGGGATGGAGGAGAGAGATTTGTGAGTGATAATGGGAATTATATTGTGGATTTGTATTTTGGGAAGGAGGGGATAAATGGGGATTTGAAGAGTGTTAGTGATGAGATTATGAGGGTTTGTGGGGTTGTGGAGCATGGGATGTTTCTTGGTATGGCTACAAGTGTTGTTGTTGCCGGTGAGGGTGGTGGAGTTACTGTGAAGAACAAGGAGGATTATGATGGGATTATGGGATTTTTAGTTGATGAAAGAGAGAGGTAAGGTAGGGTTTTAGTGATTAAAGATTATAATCCCAATAAAAATAAAAATAAAAAATAAAAAATAAAATGAAGAGAAACATATAGCAAAAAACTGATGTTTCATTTGTTGTTTTAATTTATTCCAACATCTATTCATTTTTAGATTAATGAATACAAGATTTGTTAATTGGGTTTTATTCCCTTTTTTTTTTTTGGATGAGATGAATTGAGGTATGGTGGTAGTACCATTGTTGGGTGGCTACTGTTTATTTATTCAAATTCAAGCCACTTTATTTTCTCCTTTTACTAGATAATTTGAAGGAATTTCTCATGCCATTAAAATGAGCTGTGTTTCTTCTCTAGACTCTGGCAATTTATTTTGTTTTGTTTTGTTTTTTTTTTTTTTTTTGCGATGAAAGAACTGTTGTTTACATCCGTTAATGAAGGTGAGAGTTCTTTCCAAAAAAAAAATAAAAAATAAAGGTGAGAGTTGTCTTATGCTGCTTGGGATTTTAATGTCAAATTTGATAATTCAATGTATATGTAAGGAGTAGTGGCAAAAAAATTGGGTACGGATAATACCTCATAATAACTTATAGTATGTTCATTCCGGCTTAATTTGAAAAATAAATGGTAAGTGTTTATTTATATTTGTATGTTTTAAAAATTGGGTAGTTTGATTATGTGAGTAGTTATATGATTTTTGAAATATGCAGATGTGATTTTAAAAAAATAGAAAAAAAAAAAAAATAGGGATTTCATGTCAATAGTAATGAAAAAAAAAGAAATGAAAAAAAGATTCGGTCATAAACAAATTAAAATAAAAATATATAAAATATATCCCTTATGTTAAGAAGGACCTGAGTACCTAATTTTTTAAACTTATATTTGGACCCAACTTGTTTTTCAAAAGGGCATAAATAATATAAAACTCGTTTTAAAGCGAGCTGAAACAAAGCGTACAAACAAGGCTGGGCCGATTTTCCACCCCATTGTATATATATTGCATAGGAATTTTTATATAAAGGATTATTTTAGCTAGAATGAAAAATAAAAGTTATATTGACTACTGATGGTCCGCCCACATGTGAGAACAATGAGAAACTGAAAATATTTGACTCAAAATTGTTTTTTTTTTTTTTTTTTTGACTTGTGTAAATAAGCAGCTTTGGCAGTGTTTGGTATTCAATTTAAATTTTTTTGTATTTAAAAACAAAACAAAAAAAAAGTTATAAAAAACTTTTTTATTTTAGTAAGATTTAAAAACTATTTTTAAAAAAAAAGTTAAGAAAAATGTTTATTTTTAGAAAATATATAAAATTTATTTTTTAAGTTTTTATTTTACAATAATGAGACCCACATAAATTTTTTTACTTGATTTTTATGAAATTTTCAGCACACTAAACAAGTTTTCAATATTTTTAAATTTTAAAAATAATTTATAAATATGATGTCAAACATATTTTTAAAAATTATAAATTAATTAAAAATAATTTTATAATTTAATTTTTTTTAAATTATTTTTAAATCATATGTCAAAAGCAGATGTTTTTCTTGGACTCAATATATAGTATAGGAGCCCATCACTGTTCATATGTCAAATGATCTGGGTCAAGTCAAAGCATCTTGTCTAACTTTCAAAATTATGCATGCACAAACGTTTCTTTTATTGGGTGAATGTATGCATGATGTTGTAAGAACGTACATACAATCTATTATCATTACAGCTTCCTATTTCTTTCCCCCTCTTTTCTATATTTGGGCAAGTTGTTTAAAATAGCAATGCTACAAAAAGGGCTATGGAAGTGACCAAAGAGTTCAATCAAACAATGTAACGAGTCTAAGAAATATTGCTGCATTTTAAATTTGAACTACTGACTAAGGCTTTATCTTTCTATTTTTGTTTGGTTTTTTGTCATTCTATAATATTTTGTATTAGATCCCATAAATACAAATCACCAAAAGACGACCCATCAGTCAAAGGAAACAAGATAGTTACAGGCCCCTTAATTATACACCTTATATGTTGATTGATTCTTATCATATTGTCTGTTATTGTCTAGATGTAAATGTGATGCTTAGATATGCAATTCAAGCCAATAAGGCATTGGTTCTATGGTTAAAGCCTTGGTCTATTATACAGGGTCGAAGGTTCGAGACAAGATTTTGAAGAAACGAATTTCTGATTTTTTCAAATTTTTTTACTGATGAATAATGGTTGCGTAAACTGATTGTAGGCTAATTTTTATGGGTCATCGGGTCGGATCTTGTTGATGTGGGTATTAGTCAAATTCTGTATGACTCGAATTTCTTACGAGTGAGACAGGTATAGGGTTATATTAAATTAAAAAAAAAAAAAGAGAGACATGCTGTTTTTCTTTTATACTTATGAATAACGTAGACCTAGCAACGTAGAGTCTCCAGGTAAAAGTATATGAAGAATGTGATTATTAAATGTAATAGATCATGGCTCCACCGACTTACGCATATCCAATTCTATGAATCTAGGTAATTAATGTCAAGAGGAATTTCGAGTCCAACGGTCAAAGGGAACTTGATGAATCTTACCAATTCAAATATGACACGAATATAATAGATGAGCACTTGTAGGGGAACAGATTTCGGAACATCAATTAGTACAATTCTGACCTGGAGACTTCTACGTCCGATTTGTACTTATCCTCATTAATATGTGATGGCAATTTTTGTAATTGAATAAATATCAAGAGGCTTTAATTAACCATAGAAAAAATACATATTAAAAGAAGTTCCACATGGAAGCTACTTTTTAATTAAACCTTATAACATCTTCGATGCGGATATGAATTTGAATTTTAAAAAATAGCGTGATATCAAGTGATTTGTTTCTTATCGGACATAAAATATTATTTAATAGATAATTAAGTTAAAAAATATTTTTTAATATTTTTATTTAAAATATACAATATTAAGAGATTTATTTTTTACGTGATATAAATTGAATGATTGTCAGCAATAGAAGGTTGTCAATATGACAAGTAGACGATCATGTTAATAGTCTTTATTTTTTTTTTGTTACTTCAACTTGACAGTGACCGGTGATAGTTACATTAGAAAAGCTTATTTTCACTCAATATTTATTTATCACACTTTATTTTTTTTCACAATTCACAAGTACATTGAAGATGTTTTTATGCATGTAAGTTATAACTATGTAAATGACAATAATATTTATTATTATTTGATATAAATAATTTTATAATTATAAAAATAAAATTTTCTAATTTAATTGGCAGTGACGTTTTAATTATTTTTTACTTAAAACTATAAAACATTAAATTAAGATTAAAGTTATATATATATGTGTGTGTGTTGGATCATATATCGAGCATAAGACACGTCAGCTACGTCAGTCTCCCCAAGTAGGATGTGATACAGACTAGGTAGACATACTGACTTACTCTGAACAAAAAATATCAATCTACTAAACTATGCATACAACCCAAGACATGATCGGTCCTACTAACCATGATGGAAAATCTGTCAAACCAGCGAATAATGACCATGCTGGATTTACTACGACAAACTCGGGATTCTCTACTAGTCCGACTATGATAAAGACTATCTAACCTCTCAAGTCCTACAAGAAGGCTACTCATCTCTTCCAGTTCAATTAGGAAAGAACTAAATCCCTAATAGTTCAGATAGGATGAAGACTAAAACCATCCTGATCCGGCTGGAATACTTTTGGGTATTTATAATTCGACTGTAATCATACTACAAGGCCAAAAACTCAACTTTATAAAAACCTTATCACCCCTAAGGGGAATGCACTTTATTCTCTACACAGTTTAGCTCTACTATTTTTTTACTCTTCTACGAGCTCTAAACTAATTTAAACATCAAAGAGTCTTTGGCCGACACCACACCGGTATTCCTCATGATTGCCTGCATTTTTTCTTTTCTTTCTCGGATCATCTACTTCCAGTGAATTTTTTGACACTCCAGCAGAATTCAGATCAATGTTTATTCTTTATCTCATCATCCACTAGTATTGATCAAATTTTACTCTAACAATATACATCTAAACTAAAAGTCTCGCGAATATGACTCTAATTAGATAAATGAAAGGAAAGACTTCATAAGTATGGAAAAAATATAATTGATTATTATATAGAGACTTATATATACCTGAGTACATTAAAAATAAAACTAAAGTAATAAATTCAAGTTAAGAGTATCTAACTCAAAAGTTTAACTAATCTTTATTCTCTATTATTTTATTATAATATAAATACTTAATATAAAAATACAACATATATATTTTTTACGGCCATAAGTTGAGAGATGGAAAAACATAAGAATTTATATATATGTTTACATTCTTAAAAGATTTAAAAAAATATTATTATTATTATAATATCTCTTTTTTCAATGATTTTATCTAATTTTATGAATTATATATATATTAGATATATAAGTGCTCTTATTAAGTTCACAACTTTAAATATTAATTTACTTCTTTTGCATAAAGTAATTGGATTTAAATATTATATATTACAGAATTATTTATCAATATATTACAGAACTATAGTCAGTACACATATTTGAGAGAATGATTATAAAGCCCTTTCATTTTCTTAAATTACAAAAGTTACCATCATCCAGATTTTCTAGACTCATTTAATGTGGCGCTGTACAAACCTGACATGGGAGGGAATTGTACGAATTGGTGTTGCAATTTCCGTTGATTTAGCATTTTTGTTGACGGCAGCAATTTCAGTAATCAAATTAATGCTAGACTATTTATGTCTATTATATAGTCTACAACATCTTATATGTGACATATGCAGTCCAATGAAAATAAAAGCATGGTGTTAAATACATAATCAAATGAAAGAATAAGACTTCTAATATTGCTAAAATAAATACGTTGATGTAAAGTTTGAAGCACACAATGTCAAATGAAAGAATGGATGATATTGTCCTCAAATACTGAAATAAAATAGTTCAAACATCCGATAGCACTTTCAATATTGATAAATCTAGAAAACTATTCTCTCTTTCTCTCTTTCTCTCAAAATAAATAAATAAATAAAATAAAATAAAAAGCCTAAGAAACTACATCAAGATGTGAAACTTGATGAGGTACATGCACAAAGCAAATAAGAATATGGTGTTTTTAGGTGTCCACATAAAGAACACTCTTTATCCGTTTGCTATGTTTCATCATTAAAAGTTAATGAAGTAGGTGGGCAAGAGAAAATGTCTTGGTGGATACATTTAAAAGCACCCTAAAACTATTGATCCAAAAAATATGAAATAAGGTCGATTAATAATGTACGAACAAAGTCTAAATAAAAAGATAATTCTTTATATATAGTTTTGTTGTGAGCATATAACCCTTATTACGTGCCTATAATTGTGAGGGCTACAGCTTATTGTCATTGGGTTTTTGCCCACTATTTTGTGGAGCTTATACATTTACTTTGTCTTTGTAGCCTTTGAGGAGTGCCACCAGTTGTACTTGCATATTCTCTAAATAATTCATGATGTCGTTGGCAGGATGTACGAATAAAGAACTGTTGTAATCGTGAAAAAGAAAAAGTCCAAATAAAAAATACTAAAAAGCCAAATAAAATCAATTTGAAGCATTGATAGAAAGCTCAAATCCTATTTGCTATCAAATTTAAAAGTTGTTTTCAAAACTTATTTTTAGAAAATAATGAAAATAATTTCTTATTATATTTTGGTTTTCTTCACAAATTTTAATATAAACTTAAAAATTGTTTTTAAGTTTTTGAAAACACTTCATTCAAACACATTTTTCAGAAATCATGAATTTTAAAGCAAAAAATTATTTTTTAATGTTATAACACACAAAAAAAAAAAAACTATTTTTTAAGTCAGAGCAATTATATAAGACCCTTCAAAGAGAAAAATGGATTGATGAACCTAGAGACTTACATTGTCGTGTTAATATATCTGAGATGTATTTGCCATTGTAAATCTTCAAATCTAAGTCTCGTCCTGAAAGAGAAGAGGACACTGCCGGGTGCCGAAAAAACCTGTACAAAAAAAAAAAAAAAAGTATCTAATAGACAAGGCTTTTATAATTAATTATGTGTGCATCAAATCAAAGTGGAAAATTTACATGAAAACATCATTCTTATGGTGATGCTCTTCTAGATGATATATATAAAGCCTCCCTTCTTAGTAAACAAAGATAATCATGAAATATTTATAGGATGTCTTTTTTTTTTGGCTCTAAATGAAACCTTCAATAACATCACTCTACAATTAATTAATTATTTAAAAAGTCTCATTTTTTATACCCAATTAAAAGGTGTGGGATTTTAAAGCTTCATAAATTTATAAGAGATTTTTGGGAAATAAAAAAATAATGCTAAATTAAATGAGATGTTATGTTGTAGTGCAAACTACAAATCTATTACTTTTAAATTATTTTAAATTGTATTGAATCTTGTATTAACATGTAATTCAATAAAAATCTAAAGATAATAGACTATAGCCCTGTTTGAAAAAAAAAAAATTTAAGTGTGTATGAAGTAAAAATATTTTAGAGGTGTTTGATAACATTTACTTTTACTTAAATTTTATAATTAAAAAATAATAATTTTTAACTTTTAAAAAAATCTAGAAAGATCAACTTTTTTAAAAAAATATTTTTGATAAAAATTCTTTTTGAAAAAGCGTTCCAAACAGGGCTATAATCTATCCAACGTTACTCATTATATATATATTTACATATTTGTTTTTAAAAAAAAAAAAAAAAAAGAAGCTGCCTTCGAACTCAAGAGAAATTAATGGTTGCAGGTGCTGGATCCCAAGAAAGGGGACAAAGGGCTCAAGGAAAGAATTTGTTGGAAACTTTAACCAGAAATTGCACTCTTCCGAATGATTGATACATTTAATTCAAGTAATTTAAGCTCCGTATAAATAGTACTTCCATACGCCACCGTCACCCGCGGTCGTGACGCGTGTCTTAGTTTCTTCCTTCAACCTGACGGTCAATGTTGCATGTGTCTTCTGTTACAAATCCACGTGTCTAAAAAAGAAACACTTTTAAAGCGCCGCCCCAAAAAGCAGAAATTAGCGGCGAAAAAAAAGAAAAATGAATTTTCTTTTCAAAATTAAAAAAAATTAATAATAAAAAGTATGAGTTTTTTTTTTTTTTTGGGGGGGGGGGGGGGGTTCTTGAAAAAGTTAAGTTAAAAAAAAAAAAAGAGGGAGGTTAGGTTGGTGTCACTTTCAAAAAATAAAAAAATAAAAAAATTAAGACTTTTCCTCACAACAAAAAAAAAACACCGCAAAATATACTGTAGAGAGCCTCCCTTTTCCGCCTTAAACGTGGACTCTGAGGTTAAATTGGTGTCATCTTCTTTTTCTGGTTCTTGATCTCAGTATCTCTGTTAATTCTTTTGCAGAGGCGAGATTATTATAGAATTGAAAATGGTACGTAACATTCAATAATTTTTTTTTAAAGTGGGCACATACATATGAGCACGAATTCTAATTTAAAATTGAGACATCGACCCTTAATCACAGCCTATATCTTGTTCCACAACTAACGAGGTTGCCCAATTTTAGGTTACGAAAATCATCTTCATAAAAAACAAACTTTATATTTCTACCAAATCAATCAAATTGATATAAATTAGTTATACTAAATTAATACTCTACAACTTTTTAGGTTTAATAGTACTAATAATAGCTAGCCAACCGGTGCTTTGGGCATCTGGTTTGCAATAACTCCCTACCCTTGAGATTGGTCCCTTACTGCCATTTAGCAGTAAATCAAAAAATAATAAATTAAATAAATGGCACTAATAATAAGCTACCTTTGGAAACAAACATTCCACATGCCAAATTATTATAATTAATTAAGTATACGACATAAATTATTATCATTATTAATGTTGTTCTTGTATTCAACATATATATATATATATATATATATATATATATATATATATATATATATATATAAAAGTAACCCATTAAATTATACATGACCCGTCAACCGTAATTAATTCAAGAAATGAATCCTTATGTAACAGTTTGATTCATTTATTTATTTATTATGCCGTAAACCACATGCTGATCATGACTCTTGTCTTTGAAACGTAGGTGCAAGCTTCAATCAACTTCAACTATGGTCGAGTCAAGATCGCAAGTAATGGCTCGATAGGGCCCGGTTTAGGTGAGTCGTTGGAGTAACAAATGTTGGATATTTTGCGTACGATGCGCCCGCTGGTTAGCCAGTAGAAGAGGGCAACCCGCGACGTAAGGTCGGACCCTTGTGATTTCGCAAAATATGCGGTTCCTAAGACTCGAGTGAATTTGAAAATCAATTCATTAAATAAATAAAACATTTTCTGATAAAAATAAATAAATAAATATAATTTTTTTTTTCAAAGATCAATTTTAGTTTTTATTTAATGAGTTAGTTTTAGGAAGTGTATTTTTTTTTTGTCAAGTACATTGACCCTTGATGAGTACAACAAACTCTAACGGGTACAACAACCGAACCCACTTTTTAGTGAAGAAAATAATAATTATCTAAGAACAAGACGAACCTAAACAACAAAAGCTAATGCCTACAACATTACCATATATATATATGGATGTCGAACCCTTGCCCTTGGGAGGGCAGGGTGGTGCAAGACCATCTAAGCTGCGGGTGGTTTGCAAATTTAGGAAGTGTTTGATAGTTGAAAACTTTTTTATTTTTATTTTTGAAAAGAATATTTTTTTTTTGACAAAAAGAGAAAATCATCTGTTGGATTATCACATTTTCTTGATAATTATCTTTTTTATTTGATTTCAAAAAAAAAAAAAAGGGTACAAAGATGGGTTGGCCTCATACTATGGCATGACATTTTATACTCTCATGCACCACTTACATTTGGATACTACTCTCACTGCATCTATGTCAATTAAAACTTCGAATACTTTTGCAGATGCAATTTAAGACGTAGAGTTAATCTACCTCGCCAAATTTCATTAGTGTGACTCATGTTTGGCTTTGTTCATGGCACTGCTACACTTCTTAGGGCTTGATAATTCTTTTCAACCGATCTATTTTCTCACTAAAAGTTTTTATCATATGAAGGCTTAGAAAATTATTTTTCTCATAATTATTTTTAAAAATATCATTGATTACACTCATACTCATCTTTAATGAATTTCTTTCTTTCTTTTTCCTTTATACGTCATCAATGTAGTGAATAAATATTCTCTTTCTTAGCAAAAACCACATATCTATCTTTTTAATTTTATCAAAATGTATTCATATATATATATTTTTTTTTTTTCATATCAAAATCATTCTACAAACATTTACCAAAATTTGATACTAATTTAATAAACACAAATAATGAAAGCCAGAGGGTTGCATTAATATAACTCCACAATTCTAAATAAATAAAAGATTACTTTTTTAAGGATTTAAATAAGAGAGAGAATTATGTGGGACCCGCCAAATCTCGCCATATGCCGACTTAGCGAAATTTCAGGAAGTGTCGACGTGTGAGCCCCGCGCTTCACGCTTCGTAGCTATAAAGCTTTACACACTCACTCTTTTTAATGGGCTCAAGTTACACAATATAATATAATAAGAGAGGAAAATCTAACTAAAAGATGATTAAAGTAAATATATATATATATATATATATATATATATATATATATATGTATATAATGTAATATATTTGTTAGCTATAACCAAATCCTATATGGCTTTAAATAAAGTTATGAGTATTCTAAATCTTATGGATTATATTTCTTTTGTTTCAACTCTATAATGCCAGAAATATTGGGATTTTAAATTGAAAAGTTCACTACTTTATGAATCTTTAGTATAGAACCAAAAGTTATGAAGAAATAGGAGACATGATTAAATAAATAAAAACAGAAGAAAGCTCTTGAAATGTTTGATATATATCAATGACTATTTTCTATCTAAAAAGAAGAGAGAAGAAGAGAGAAAGCAAGTTCTACATGAGAAACCTAATTGTCTCAACCAATATTCCCATAAAAAAAGTAGATCATGTGGGTGGGTGGGTGGAGTAGACATTTTTTACACTAATATATCCTTATAATTGGGAAAACTTGCTCCATGCAGGTCATAGAAATTAAAGAGATTTTATATTACATATAAATACAAGTGAACCACAAAAAACTAAAGTTATTATAGAGAGCAAGAAGGAGATTAATTCATTTTAAACATCTAATTAAAGTAAAGGAAAGTATATATACTACCCTTCTATGGCTATTCAATTATTATACAAAAGGAAAGGATTGCATTCTTCTAATTGTCTTAACATCCAATTTTATAAAAAATGTGGGTAGTCTAAGATGGAAATGGGATGATTTTTGGACCAATTAGGAGATGAAAGAGAAGGTGGGGTTCTTTATTCATCCACGTTAAATGGATGTAACATATTTATTTTCTCTAAAGTTTTTATAAAATACCAAAGAAGGCGTCGACTAAGGTGTTGGGTAGAGGGACAAGTAACTAAATGGTTATGAGTTCGAACCCTATTCACTTGTGCTTCCTTCAAGGTATAAGTCCGAACTAAAATTTTTTCTAGAATTTCAGGTGGTGCCCCTTTGTGGATTAAGAGCTTGCACTTCCCTGAAATTAGTCAGATACGCGTAAGTTGGCCCAAATTGCTATATAATAGCTAGCAACAAATATAAAGCTTTCTCATATCAATCATGATATGAATCTACTTATAAATTTCATTAGAAAACACTAGGTCGACTTCGCCGTTAATAGAATAGAATGAAAGAAATAGATTTGTGTAACTAATTCGTCCGGTAGTTGAGAAAAGATTTAGTTAAATTGACGAGTTAGTTATTTAAATCAAAAGTACTTGTTGTTTCATAGTAAATTAATTAAATAGGTGTTAAATTATTTTGTTATATGATTGAAAATAGGTCTATTGATGGTACAAGTACTCCAAACCTAGATGAATTTTAAAGCATTGGGTCTCATAACTTTGTACTATTGTTAAAGCAAATCAAAATTTAATCTTTTTTAATAGATACATATATAAGTGCTAATGATATGCAACTATTGAAAATGACTTTTATGTCATGCATGAAGAAAAGAAAAAAAGATAAACAATTTAATATTTCTTTTTCACTTTTCTACCACTACTGGTTTCTTCTTTGGTTTCCCTTTTCCCACTTCTTTATTCCTTTCTTCTTTTACCAATCTATTGCTTTCTAGCTAGTCTCCTTTTCTTTTTGCCAAGAAAAATTAACAAATAATTAATTTTTTATTAAAACAATTCCAATTAATAAATATGGAAAACTAATTACTAAAAATGAAAAATTACACTCAAATATTATTTTTTGAGCCAAAAACCTCACTTGATGTTTAAGATTCTTAAGGACCAAAAAAAAAAGCTTTCACAAGCTCTATTTTCAATCTCATTAACAAGCTGCAAAAAGAATAAGCAACTTGAGATATTCCCACAACATGCACTTATAATGAAAAGCAATTTCCTTCATCCTCATCCTTTTAAGATGTGATATCTATATCCATTTTGTCCTTTTTAGTAATTATAGAAACTTTAAGTTTGGATTAGGTATATGTTTGTAATGCTAAAAATTAATTTCACCTACAAGCTATTAAAAATAGAATAAATTCATACACAATCTGAGAATGAAAAGTAGGCTATATATATATGTATATATATGCAATTTTTAATTAGAAATAAAAGGGTAATGCTAGAACATTATATATATACCTTTATTATCTAAGGAAGCAAGGTTTTGGAGTACTTCATGACCATCTTAATGAATTTTTTAATACAAAAACTCATTTTATTTGAATGTTAAGTATTTCTCAAAGCATCAAGTGTGAATCAAACCCATGTTTGAATTGAAATTTGAGTCCTCTTTCCGTTGTATTTGACTTGTTATTGTAGAAATTAGAAAAGTTTTATAATTATTAAATCCTTGCAGTGAAGTCAAAAATATAATTAAAGCTTATTTAGTGCTAACATGGACTAAACAAAAAAGAAAGTCCCAAATCATGAAATGAGGTAGTGAAGGCATATGCATTTTTATTGGTCCATAAAAGAAACCCATGTTCACAATATTAAAGCTTATTAACTAATATACATAGTTAATTAATTGTAATACATATGTTTATAACATATACATGCATTTTGGCCCATATTAAACAATCTTTCCTTTTTTTTTTTTTTTCTTGTCCAATCAAAACTACACCCATAAAATTTTCACCTAAGACTTAAACTTAGTCAATAACATTGAAAAAAACTTTCTTAATAACCAAAGAATACATAGAATTTTATGTTTTTTCTTTAACATAAAAAAAAGGTAAAAGTATTGTTTTTTTTTTTTTTTTTTGTCATTTCCAAGTATCACTTGACTACTTGAGCACTAAGTAAATGAGTGGCATAATTAGTATTAATTTAAGTAAGAAAAAGAAAACATCCTAGTTGATCAATTTCACTATAGAGCTAGCTGGTTTGCAGCACAGCTTCCCCACCATCATAAAAATTTGCAAAAAAGAGAAGTAAGAAACTATTAAAGATCTTACGTTACTTTTTCCATTTCCTTTCATCTTCTTCTTCTTTTCTCTCCCGCCTTCTTCATCAAACAGAGCTTCTTCCCCATGAAACTCCTCATTCTTTTTCTCTTCTTCTTCTCTCTAACTTCAAACGCTTTCTCTGTACATTCTCCAAAAAACTTCATCTTAGGTTGGTTTTTCATCATCTTTAATACCAATAAAAAAAGACCCTTTAATCCATCTATTCTGTTCTTAATTCCCATTTCTTGTTTTGGCTTGAAATTGAATTTAGGGGTACCCTTTTTTTTTCTTTTTAAATGAATTTGTTGTTTCAGGAGAAGAGAATAATCTTGGGCAATGGGCAAAAGGGCTGTTTCAGTTTGCTCAAGCTCCAGCCCCTGCTTATGATTCATCATCATCATCTCAGAAAACGCTTGTTTTGGCTGCAAAGAGGACTAATAGACCTGATGTTCTTTCTGGGTTCAGGCGTTATCATGGTGGTTGGGACATTTCTAACCGCCATTACTGGGCTGTATGTGCTTTCCACAACCTTCTTTTAATGCTTGTTTTTATGTGTTCTTTCTTCTTGTTTAAGGAAGATGGAGATTGATTGTTGTCGTGTGTGTATTTATACGATTACTAATTAACTAAGCTTCTGGTACAGTGACACCAACTAGTCTGGTAAAGCAGATTAGTTCATATTGCCCTGCAATTTTCTAACGAAATGGGCCATTCTAGAATTGGGTACAGAGGAGTTTTTTTTGGGAATAATGCAGGGGAACTTTGTATTTTTTTATGATCTATTGGACGGTCATTGGTGAAATTTGGTAAACAGAATCAATCAGATAGAAGAAAAGAGAAGAAACAAAATGAAAAAGGAAGAAAGATTTGATTGATAATTCTGATTGTATTTTTTTATTTTCTTTTTTCATTTGGGTGTATGTTTGATTTTTAGCTTTAAATTAATAGGAACCATCAACTTTATTTCAATAATGTGTAGATTTTTTTTTTTTTTTGAAAAATCAATAATGTGTGGATTAGTTACTCTGTTCTTCCCAAATGTTATTTTATTTGAAACAGAAGTAAATGAGATTCATAACTTTTAACAAATTAGTATATTTTCATATTCCTTACCCAAAACATAACCTGAATGTCTTACAAGTTTTTGGGGATTATCATTTTGGTTTTCGGGTAATTCTTTAGAGCTCTGAATCATTCTAAATTTAGGGAAACAGGGTAGGAGATAATTGCAATTTCTTTTTCAGAATTTATTGTAGTGCAGAAAAGGACACAGTGGAACTCAACTTGTTTTAAAAAAAAAACAATTTCTGTTAATAGGCATGGTGAACTGAAAATTTGTTGGAGGCCCTTTAGTGGTTGCTATTTCTGAATCAAAGCTGTTTGATTAACGGAAAAGAGAAAAATACAAGAGCCTTAAAGACAATAACATAAAGATTTTGCAAAGTTTCCTAGATTTATGAATAGATTTTTGTTTATAATGTACAAAGGTTTTATATAATGTATGCTTCGATACTTGCTTACTCTTTAACTAGTTCTTGCTCTTTTGATCTTAAAACAAGATTAAACTTGCCTCTAATACTACAACTGGGGTTTATTGACTTCTGTATTTGCAGTCTGTTGGATTTACAGGTGCTGCTGGTTTCATTCTTGCAGTCCTATGGTTCCTTTCTTTTGGCTTAGCTTCAATATTATATCGATGCTGTAGATGGAGAATTAGTATCAACTACAAAGGTCCCAAATACTGTCATCGGATTTGTCTCATTTTGTTGCTTGGCTTCACTTGCGCTGCAGTGTAATACTCGAAACTTAAGTTATTTTTAGCATCGTAGAGAATTTCTTGACACTGTTGTTTTTGAATGTACAATTCCACCCGAAAACAGTATCCTTGTTAAAATGATACATATGTATGTATATTTCATAGTTTTAGCTTACACCTTCATTTTTTTTATTTTTTGAATTTTGTTATCAGGGTGGGCTGTGTTATTCTCCCAGTAGGGCAAGGTGCATTTCATGGAGAGGTGTTACATACCATGAATTATGTGATAAATCGGTCGGAATATGTTGTACAAATGCTGAGAAATGTTACAGGATATCTTTCACTTGCAAAGACGATAAATGTTGGCCAAGTTTTCCTTCCATCAAACATCCAAGATGAAATTGACAAGTTGAATGTAGATTTAAATGCTGCTGCGGATCTGATAAATGAGAAAACAACTGAGAATTCCAGCAAAATAAGAAAAGTCTTCAGTGCCGTGTATGGTTTCATTGACTTCAGATTGTGATTTAATTCACAATTATCTTCTTGTTTTGCTAATTGAATTTGTGATTTTTCGGTGTAGGAGATCAGCTTTGATTGCAGTGGCTGCGGTGATGCTTCTCCTAACTTTTTTTGGTCTTAGTAAGTGCCACTTAAATCTTTTTTAGTTTTTTTTGTATCTTCTACAACATATTTATTTGAAAATCCTCACCATTACACTACCATAATTCTTTTTCTTTCTTTTTATGTGTTTTTGAATCTATCATCTTATAGTGCTTTCTATGCTTGGGAAGCAACAAGCAGTTTACATGTAAGTTTGTAGTGTTTTGAATTTTGGGTCTGATTTTATTGTAATTTTCAAGTGTTAGCTTAATTGCATAATGACTTGCTCCAATGATTTTATCATATTTTTGCAGATTTATATTGAGTGGATGGCTACTTGTTGCAGTTACTTTCATTCTTTATGGCCTATTTGTTATCCTAAACAAGTAAGAAACTGATTTTAGCTATGCTGATTTTGATCTTAGATAAACCACTCTGTTTGTTTTTATTTTATTTTATCTGAAACCCTGTTTATATTTGATGAAGTTGGTGTTATATCTATACCTTCATGTATGTGGAGCATTTATGGAGTGAGTTTGGAATCTCTGTCCTGTTTATTCTTCCATAGAAGACCCTTGAATACATCATGATTAGAGAGAAAGACCTGTATATTACTTAGAAAAAAAAGAGACCTGCTTTATGTCTCTTTAGTTCATATGCACCACTGAACTCCCTTCTTTAGGAATAAGTCATTATATCATCTCTTGCTACTTATTTTTTGCAAAGCAGTTTCTCGTGATGCTCATTGGAAAGTGTGGAAATTTATTCCTGTAGATAATCTTGGCCTCGGTTCTCATTAGGGTGTTGTCACTTCAATCTTTTATATAAATAACCTCCCAACATATGTCTATACCAATCTATGCTTTTTTCCAACCTTTGATGGCCTTATCTATACGCTTTTACTTGGAAGCTTAAGTATACTCTCTCTTAAGGTTTAATTTTTGTCTTTGCTGGATTTGTCTATTTTATTTTTAGTAGGCTGAAATCTTAGATTCTTTTAGTCCCTTCATCATTATAGAGGTTGTAAGGCCTTCATTTTTGCCTCAGAGCTACTTTCACTTCATTTTGTTTTAGCCTGCAATTCAACTCGATATCTTGATGATTATTAGAACTTGTAAATGGTTCAGATAGATTGCTTAAATGATAATCTTCATTCCTACATATATTTATTTAGGCCCTTCTTCCCATGAAAATAAATTTATCTTGTGTATCAAATTTTTAACTTTCCTGACAATCTTGAACACTTTCTTGTGCTAAACAGTGCAATTTCAGACACTTGTATGGCCATGGGCGAATGGGTAGACAATCCCCAAGCAGAAACAGCTCTTAGCAACATCCTTCCATGTGTTGATGAGAAGACTACAAACAAGACCTTGTTCCAGAGTAAAGAAGTCATCAACCAGCTTGTCAATGTTGTTAATACTGCAATATACACCTTTGCCAATTGGAATCCACCTCCTCAGGCAATCTTTTTCTACTACAATCAATCTGGGCCTCTATTACCGGCTCTCTGTTCCCCATTTGACTCCAAGTTGCATGATCAACTTTGTGGATATAAAGAGGTCTCCTTCTCAAATGCTTCTGAGGTATGTTTGCTGATTCATGTACCAAAATTCTTCTTAGGACACCTATTTTGTCATGTTTTGACGAAATTTTGCCTTTGATCCTTTAAGAAAGAGACCCGTTAAGCTGACTTCAATTTTTAGTTGCGTGAACTGCTAAATATCGTCAAGTCGTGGTTCTATATTTACTCTTCAAAAGACATGGATTTTTGTTAGATTTTAACAAGGGTGCCCGTTCATTCCATCTTTTTAGCATTTCATGTGTTTTTTATATATACCAATGCATTACATATCTTGTATCAGCACAGTTTGTAGATTGTTCATCAGGTTTATGAAGGGCCCGTTTGGTATCGAATTTAAAAACTGATTTTTTAAAAAATTAATTTTTTTTAAAAGTTGTTTTTGAAGTTCATCAAAAAACAATGAAAACAAGTTTTTGTTGTATTCCTGTTAAATAATGTCTTCTTTTCCATTTTTGCTTTTATAACCAAAAAAATAATGTACTTCCATTATAAGAAAACTGTTTTACATGAAAGTACATTTGCAAATTTTTGTTTTATTGGTTCCTAACTTCTTATCTACTATATTTTTTCATAGTTTTAAGTTCAAATTTTCCAGGCATGGAAGAACTACAGATGCAAAGTATCAGCGTCTGGAATATGCACTAATGTGGGTCGGATAACACCCGAAATGTACAACCAGGTGGTAGCGGCAGTTAATGCGAGTTACGCCCTTTATCACTACGCCCCGCCTCTACTTAGCCTACAAAACTGCAATTTTGTTCGCGACACTTTCAGGAACATTACTTCCAATTATTGCCCTCATCTAGAACACTATCTGAAAATGGTGGATGTAGGCTTGGGGCTCATCTCTGTAGGAGTCATGCTTTGCCTCATTCTTTGGATTCTCTACACAAACCGTTTCCCAAGGGACGAAGTTCTTATAAAACTTTTCCTTCCAATGAAGGTTCTAAAACGTCGAAACAGTGATATAATTGGCGATAAAAATAGCAGCATTAGTGGTGAAATACAATTGTAGGATACCAACTAGAAAGTATGGAAAGGATTTGTGTTTTCTAGTTTCACACTTTAATTTCTTCTCCCCCTTGTTATTAGTAGGTGAAACCCAGATGGGGCAAAGCACCATCTTGAGGTTAAGGGGGCTTACATGTATTATTTTGATTTTTCAACTATCATGGCTCTATCTTTTTATGTATTTATATTTAATTTGTAATTAATTAGTCTATCATCTTGAGAGAGTATATAAAGCTCAATAGCATATGATTTGTTGTTCTTATTGATGTCTTGACATTAGGCAATTTATTGTCATATTTACACAATATTAATATTTTTACATTATATTAGTTAGTATCACAATCTAAAATTTATGTTTGATAAAAACTTAAAATTTAATAAATAAATTATATGAAAAACACGCGTGCATTTATTAGTATATTGATTAATGTTTCAAAAAGAATAACAAGAACGTAGTAATGCAAAGTATATATATATATATATATATATATATATATATATATATATATATATATATATATATATATATATATATATATATATATATATATATGTGTATGTATATTGTCTGTCAAATGGCATCTTTGTTTTCTTTAAATATAAATGAGAAAAAGTTTAAGTAAGATATATAAATGTGCAACATTTGAAGCATGGCATCTTCTACTTCTAGTAATAAAATAAACATCCCAATTAAGTTCAGGTGGATGTCTAGGATAACTGGTACATCAATCAATAAAATAATGAATGTAGATCCTTATCTTTGTCCTTTTGCTGGTGGGGTCAAGGATAAAGTTATGATCTGAGAAAGATCCTTTGCCCCCAGACAAAGAATTAAAAAAGAGAAATATAAAATAATTTGAGATCATTGGGTTTGACTATTTTGTATTTGCATGTGCTAAGCTTATTTTCCTGATAAAGTAAGAGGGTCTTTCAATATAAAAGTTTAGGAAATGATGAAGGACCATAGGTGATAAATTCATCCGGTATACTCTTTCACTTGAGTCCTTGTATCGTCCAAGAGCCTCATGTATTGGGCGGCTCATATGATGATCCAAAAGATTCAGGTGGCGTACACTCACTAAGTTTCAGCTAAAGTCCCTCTAGCATTACCCAAAATTTTTATCTCATCAATTGGGACATACGTCTACTTAATCAAACTTTTAATACACTAGCAATTTTAGGCAAAGAGAAGGCATAAGGGATGGAGTATGGATAGAATAATTAAGTAGAAATCAGTTATACAACATTGTATACAAGATTGAAATTCAACCGGTCAATGTGCTTCTTCTAATTGTCCGTCCATTTTAGGGTTCAGAGTTTAAGGTTTAAGGTTTAAGATTTAAGATTTAAGGTTTAGGGTTGCTAACAGTACTCTTCCATTTCCTCGTTTTTATCTCATATATTCAGTTTTTAGGAACAATTTCATCCGCCATCTAAACCACTATATATGGATGTTTTGATCCTAGGATGCCTAAATCATGCCATCATTCAAAACTTGCAAAACTTATAAGGGGTATGAACTTTTACAGCCCCCTTTACTTGCTAGCCAGTTTTTAAGGGTATGTATACCAATATGTTCATTGATATTAAAACTTGCAAAACTTATAAGGGGTATGAACTTTTATAGCACCCTTTACTTGCAAGCCAATTTTTAAGGGTAAGTTATACTAATATATTCATCATATTAATTGTAATCCCCTGAAAAATCTAAAAATTTACTTTCTAATTTCAAACGTAATCCCTGAAAATTCTGAAAATATCTACCTTCCAATTTCGAAATTATTCTCCCAATCTCGCACTCGCCTGCAATCTCCCCTGCAATCTTGCTATTTCACTCTCGCCATGACTCCTTACCCTCTCGCCCTACAATCTCGCCTCTCTCTTTCAAAACCCCTATCGCGTTAAACCCTCGGACCCCAATTCCCCAATCGCAAACCTAATCGCCAATCGCCAAATCCCTCTCTTTCTGCTTGTTTACTGGAAAACATTGTTTCTCTGATCTTTCTCTTGATTACGGCATTTCGCCGGCGACTAAGCTCCTTCTTTGTCTCGCTTCCAGAAGAACTGTTTCGCTTCAATCAAGTTCAGTCACTGGATTAAAAGGAAGAATTGAAGGACATAAGCAAGTTCTTCATCGTGGAAGCCGCCGTCAACAACTCTTCTGTAAGCTCTCTCTCTCTCTCTGCTTCGGTTCGTCGGAAACCCCAAGCCTCTCCCTTCTCTGGTTCGTCGTCTGAAACCCAATCGCGAAACCCAATCACGCCTCGTCGGAAACCCAAACCTCTCTCCCTGCTCTGGTTCGTCCCAAACCTCTTTCTCTGCTCTGGCTGCTCTCGTCCGTCGTCGAAAACCCCAAACCCCTCAAACGAAATCGCCAGGTCTCTTCTCTCTTGCTCGAAGCTCTCTTCCTCTCTGCTCGCTCCATTCCCCGCGGCACATCGCCACCACCACCTCTCTGCAACTTAACATCACCACCATTCACCATCCTCTTTCCACTCTCTCTCTTCTTCTTCTTCTTCTCATTTTCCTCATCCCTTTTTTTTTCCCTTTTCACTCTCTCTCCCTTGTTTTCTTCCTTCCGCCATTTAAAGCAGTTTCTCTGCAACTCAAGTTTTATTTTTCTTTTAAGCAGAGCAACCGAGATGTTATATAATATATTTATATATATCATACATACAATACCACATATAATATATTAGATTATGGTATATCATATTTACGTTTTTACTATCTAGATCATCATATTATATCATGTGGAAGTTTATTAGCTAAGTTATATTATATGTATAATGTGACCACCACCATACAACATAAACATGTATACACATTATATTAATATAATATAATACAAAACAATTGATTAACGTCTGATTTATGCGTGGATAGGTTGATAACGCCCAACGTCGATGAATCTCAACACTTTTGGAATTTAGCGATTCAAGTGGGGATGATTCTATGCCTTCATAATATTTTATTTTGATATATAGATGGAAATGTTAAATTAATTAGGTCTATAGTATTATTAGATTGCTTATGCATGCCCATTGTACATGATTTTATATATGCCATGTTGTAATTGTTAACTATAATGATATGTGTGTCAGCATGATTTTTGTTCCGATCAAATGATAATTGGATGCATGCAATTCATGTGGTAATTGAATTCAGTTGTATATTATAATGCCTGATGATGAAATACATGACTTGAGAATATTGGCATAGTAAAATCTATGCGTTAATACTATTATATTTGGCATTGTGACATGATACTATGTGTAGTGAAATTTGAATATGGCTTGTGAATACAATTAATATCATACTTAGATTGTATGTATGATGTGACATCACTAAGGAACACGATTAAGATAAGAATCACACATATGAGACAGTTATTCTAAGGAATATCGCCATTGATTATTATGGGACAATTATTCTAAGGAATATCGCCAATGTTTATTATGAGGCAGTTATTCATGATGAATATCGCCAACGAGTTTTTAATTTTTGGGTAGTGCCACCCTGTGTTTGATTTTCTAAAGGTACGTGATTTAGAACGTGATAAAATTCTCGACTCAAACAATCTAATGTTGCAACGATTAATGTGTGAAACTTGTTTGTAATGTTCTTGTGTATGTATCATGATAAAATGTTAAAAATTGTTTAGATGACCCACTGGGCTTTCAAGCTCACCCCTATTTTTCATATGCAGGTACTTAAGAGAATAAAATCGCGAGTTCGTGATGTAGTTCAGAGTAGTAGGGGTAGGTTAATTAATTTGTTAGTATTATGGTAATAGGACTGAATATTTTTATTTGATTTTTAAAATTTTATTATTTGAACGGATTGTATTGATAATCGAAATTCAATGAACATTATTACGGTTAGTAAAGACCCTGTGATTTATTTCACTTGTGAATGCCTTGGACTTGAATTCATTAATTCTATTTGATGAATGTATTTAAATGTTGTGTCCATAATGGGTGGACAAAGACAAATACCCTTGTATGAAGATGAAGATGGGTATGAAGATGAAAGAGTATTCGTTTATTTTAACCAGTAAGTGGTTAAAAGAATATAAATTCATAGTGTTGCAAATTTTATTACCTATATAATGATTATGGGTTAAGATAGACGGATACGATTAACATCTCGATTTTCAGTGAGTTTTTTCGATAAGATTAAAATATTCATTATTTTACTTAAAATTTAAGTTTTGAAAATCGGGGTGTTACATTAATTGATATTAGAGCATACACTGTGTTTAGTATGGTCAGAAGTAGTAAATGTTCATATTAATTAATGTCATAAATGTGCATCGCCCAAAAAAAAAAAACAGTCTCATATTGGAAACAATGAGTTCATCGTATAGGCCCCTAAAGGTGGGCTCAGTTGGTAAGATGACCACAATGCTCTAAGCGAAATTAAGGTTCGAGTCACGCCAATGACCTTTGGTGATATAGACAACTTTACATCCCGAGTCTCATCCATGAAGGTACCCCAAGCTTTTGTCTCGACATAAATGCGATGGAGGTATTCTTCAGATGTAAGTGGTATACACGGGCGCAATATGCCCTGCCTAATATGAGGTCAACCTATCTCATGCCTATTTTCTTAAATTAAAAAATAATAATAATAAAAGAGTTCATAGTATAGAATATGCATAGATCTCTTCTTCAATAGTACTATAACTTTTTTAAAATAAAAACTCACACCTAGCCTCAACTAGAGGTGAAGTACATATTGGCTTGCAAAATAATTAGAAATATATGAATATTAACAAGACCTTGTTTGTTTATATCTTACTTATGCTTAATGAAACAAAGATTGAAGAGGGAGGGGCCTTAGAACAATGATAAGAGTCGTCCTCATGTGACTAAGTAGTCACTGGTTAAAAATCATGGAAGCAGATTTCTACTATGCAGAGTAAAGTTGCATGTAATAGATTGAAAGTAGTTCGACTATGCATAAACAAGAACTGTCCGCAATCATGGTAAATAATGAGACTCACATGGAAAAGTGTCACATTAATAGTATAAACGAAAGATATAATGCAACTATACCTATATACCTATATACTTGGATGAATGCAAGTCATAAATTTTATTGGGTCACTTTACACGTCATAAAACCAAGAAAATTTGTGGGTCCAACGATAGAGCAGAAACAATAAGGTGAACCCTTCTTTAAATGGTTTGACAGTCTAATGCTTAAAGAAATAACATGATATATATGATTAAAAATTAAATAGCGATATATATCGATGTTCATAACAAACATAAATAGAAACATTACCTTCAATATACTATTGAACAGCCTTGAATAATGTAATAACACATGATTCTAAAGGATTTTGTAGCCAAATTTGAAGTTAGGGTCATGGGTTCAACGTCCCGTATTGTAATAATAAAAAAAAAAAGAAGAAAAAAAAAGAAGAAAAACTCAAACATATTGAGCTACTTAACATACGACTACTTGGAAATCTATTTTAAATTTTCTACTGCTTTTGTGTTTTATTCCATTTTCTACTAACTTGCTGGGACATACCACAACATTCTTTATCCATGGCTGGCATGGCTGGTTCAGGTACTCCTGAAACTCCTATTTCAACTACTTCCTCATTATCACTTAGCTTCCATGCTTTACCCTGATTTAAGCTTTCAACTTCAATAATCTTTTTAGCTTTCATTTCATGACAAACACCCTCAAATCTAGTAGTAAATACTACTTTAATACGCTTGCTTGCAGCCATTAATTTAGGATCAAGAGGAATTCCAAGCCTCTCTAAATCCACACGCTCGCGGCAATCGTCCAACAATAATGCAAACTTCTTGTTTGATAAAATGCCGCAGAGAATCTCAGCTCTTGAATTCATCAGATCATCAAGCTTGTCTTCATGGTCTTCTTCTTCTTCCCATTTCATCCCCAAACTCCTTCCTATTTCTTTCTGTATTTTTAGTAAATTTAGTTCCTTGGATACCACCACCCAAGCAATTGCATCAAAATCATGGAACTTTTTCTTGATTTGGTATAAGAGGGTTGTTTTCCCTACACCCCCCATTCCAAATATTCCCATGATCGTGATCACTTCATCGTCTTTTTCAAGCAGTTTTAGAGCCTCTTCGAGCAGTGACTCCATGATCAGACCACCTTGAGATGTTGCCTTGGCAGCTACTTGATCAAAATCTCCTTTGCTTCTTGATTCTGAGATGAGCATTGGTAGCTTTTTAGTAAATTTCTTGTGAAACTTGGAGATTAGACTCCAACGACTCATGAGTCCAGCCTTAATTAAGATTCAAAGCTGTAGTAAGGGAAGCTATATATACGTGTATATGATGTTAAGTGAATGATCTCATGCAATCAAATGCCAGCTGATGGGCAATTTTATATATAGGTTCCTTACTCTTAATTGAAGTTACGCATCTAATTGTAGTGTCACGGAAGAAAAGGAAAGCTGGAATCTAGAGAGAGTGACCAAACAAAGGCAAGTCAGGAAGCAAGAAAGGAATTAGAGAACCTATTGACGTCAGTTGGAATTTTGGAAGCCTTCTCAATACACCAAGAATATTTCACTTTACATGTTAAATTAGGTAGCTAACAGGTTCTAAGCTTGGATAAAGGTGGGTTGCAGGAAATAGCTGACAATTAACGTAAAATTATGATATGAATTTACTTATCATCAAACTACGTGAAGGGAATTTGGACATGCTTACAAAGGCATAGTAAACAGTTTCAAATTCATACCTAAGCTGATGTGGCGAATTACCATATTATCAAATAGAGGGAAAAAATCATTAAAAGAAAAGGGAGTACTAAAATGACTCAAAATCATGTCCACATTGATATGAAAAATCACGGTGGATATCCATAATGATATAAAAGGAAAAGAAACAATCACCATTCACAAAATCTCAATGAGTATAATTTTGATTATATATATTGTCATTTTAGAATTTTTGAGGAAAAAAAAGAGAGACAAGTCACAGCTCACCGCATCAATTTGTGTATGATTTATTAGATATATATATATATATTTTGGATCGTTTTAGCTTTCTTGATCCTTGTTTTAATATTAACCACTGACAAAGCTTTTGTCCAAAAAATTTTAAAAAAATAAATAAAAAATCATTGACAAAGCATAATGGATCAACCACTTTCATGTAGCTGCCTCATATAGTTGAAAAAACGTTTTGTTGAGTTGAGTTTTCAAAAGTAACATATCGTTCCTTTAAACAAGGCTATTATATTAGGTTTTTTTTTTTTTTGTGTGGAAACAAGTAACAATTGAATTAATAACAGAAATCAAAGATTTACAGTATTACATTAGTAAATTTAAGCAAAACTTGTTTTATTTACTTGTTTTTCTTAAAAGGTAATACACCTCCACCTTTTCCTATTCTAAATCACATTTCTCTTTTCTTCTTTATTTTTTTTCAATCTTTGACCCCAGTATCCAGCTTAACCCTTTTGCAGGGATGAGACTGTTCTGAAGTCAAGAATGGGGGTGAGACTGTTGAATGGTTTCCGGCATTAGGCAATCCCTCCCTAGAATGGGCAAAATCATTTTCATGAACTTTAAATTTTGTAAATAACACCTACATCTACGTATGCCCCATATTAAACCATGCATGTGTAATGCACGTGCATAAACTGATAGACCTTATATATAGAGGTTTTTTTTAAGTAGTTAAATATTAGTTAAATCTAAACCATGTAACGGTTGGTTAGTTTATAAATTTTAATTTAGATTACATTAATTTTTATTATTTTTAATTAAATCTAACTAAATATTAGTTAAATTCTTAACTAGTATAAGTTTATTAATTAATTAATCTAAAACTAAAAATATATATTATTAAATCTAAGTAAATTATAACTAAAATAAAAGAAAAGAAACATCATATCTAATTTTATATTTGTTAGCAACAAAAAAAAAAGAATAAAATAGTTATAGTTTCAACCGATCCATGAGGTTATCTATTAGCTGTTAACTTGGAAATCTAGCAAACATTTGTGAAACATTTCTATATTTCAGTTATTTCAATATTTGGGTTAAAGTAAAGTAAATAAATTGAATGATTTGAGTCTGATGACAACCCTTTCTAACCTATGGAGTAGAAAGCATCCTCACTGAGGGGGTGTTTACGGGTTTGATTGGTTCAGGTTTTGACAAAATACGAACCCAATCCAATAAAGACGAGTCAAATTTTTTTTAACCCAACTCAATAGGTCCTTTAAATGCAATCTAACCTTGCCTAATAATTTCGTGTTGGTTTGCATCTTGTTGCTTTACTTAATCTGTGTATTCTAAAATCTCATGTTCTACTTTATAAATTCTAAAATCTCATCTTAAAAAATTATTTTTAAGTCAAATTATTTTTTTCTTA
Source organism: Paratinospora sagittata (assembly GCA_035771175.1). Lineage (NCBI taxonomy): Eukaryota > Viridiplantae > Streptophyta > Magnoliopsida > Ranunculales > Menispermaceae > Paratinospora > Paratinospora sagittata. The sequence goes on along the minus strand of CM069602.1, from coordinate 44,599,043 downwards.
TTAATTAAAGTTTGAAATGAAAGATATTTACAACTACTATTACTAATTTTTAAAGTAAATGATTAATATAAGTTTAAAGTTTGAAGTTTGGCAAAAATGGTTATGAGGTGAACTTTTTTAAGTATTCTTATATAATATTTTAAGCAATTTAGTTATGATAAGTGACTATGATGGAAATTAGTTATGGTAAGTAAACTGATTATAACTAGTGGATAAGCAACCTAGGTTTTGTTGGAAAAACCTAGACATTAGAACAACCAAGGTGAATTCCGCTGTACCAAACTACTTCACTCATTTTCAACATGCATGCAAGATGAATGAGAAGAGCGATCTATATATAAACATGTTCTTTCAAAGGCAAAATTGCCAATATAAGTGGAATATTAATTTGTAACAATAGTGAAATGACCTAGGTTAAATAGCAAAACCTTGAGACACGTACGGATGGAGATAATTAAGAAAGATACAACTACTTGTATATGTAAACTATATTTTTTTTCCTTTCGCTTCGCATCGAGATTAATCCACCTGAACTCGAGGTTACTGTCAGACGCTAAAAGAGAGACCTCTCCCAACAAGATTTTTTACATCCACAAAGATTCGAAATCGAGAGTTCTTACTTGAGCGACCAGGGCCCCTTCCACCCAAGTCAACCATCGTTGGTGATAAAAACATACTCATTTAGGTGACTTCATGTACAAGGAAAACACTTTTGTTGAATTGTTAAGCAAATATTAAGTAATTGAGTGATTTTGCTAGTAACTTGAGGTTTTGTATGTATAGGGTGCTCTCTAATCACATAATCACAGAATTATCTTTCAAGAAAAAAATAATCACAGAATCACAATTTATTTATTTATTTTATTTTTTGTCCTTTTTATGGTTTCATGGGATTGAACATATAGTTGCACAAAACTTTTAATTTTTTTAATTAAATTTATAATCTAAATTTGCATTGGTATTACTAATTTTACATATTATAAGAGAGAAGGGTCTTTTAAAATGACAATAAGGATAATAAAAAGCATAATGATTCTAGTAAAGAGTAAAAATGGAAAACTGGTCTCAGTTTTTAATATCTGAAAATTCGAAAAGGCAGAAAATGTGCTCGGTTGAATTTGAAAACAATTTTTCAAATATTTCTTAGAAAATAACTCATCTTTTTTTGAATAATATCCACATATATGTATGTGTGTATGTTTTCAGCATATAAAGTTACATAAAATTTAATTTGCTTAAGATCCTCATTTGTCAAGTTGGATTCAATGTGGTTTAAATTGTTAATTCATCTAACATTTCAACAATTTATCAACAGGTATAATAATACTGATGGATACAACAAATAGAGCATCTTGCAGTTTCTTTTCTTCTACATTTTTCTTAAAACTTTTCTTGCATACTATTTCTGGATTTTAGATGCAGCTCAACATAAAACAATGCCCATGTTATTAGCATCATAACTATGAAAGAACAAAACAGCCATATTCTTATTTCATGTCTCATGTCTCTTTACAAGGATAGTATTGATGCAGAAGCAGAAGTAGAAGCAGAAGCATATAACCTAGTAAAATATGGCATTTCTTGACACTGCATCAAATAAGAAACCTGTTGCAGTGCTTATAGTTCTATCTTCTATTTCTTCAAGTAATTACAAACCTTCCATGATGAAGGGCTGAAATAGGTCAAGTGGAGGAGATTCTAGTTGTTGGGAAGGTTCAACTTGGTCAAGCAGAGGAGGATCAATGGGATTGGGCTCAAGGGGTTCGTATTTTTGAAGTTGTTCGGGTGGAGGCAGCTCCAGTTGTTGGTATTTAGGCTTGTTTTTCTGAAGGAGAAGGTAAGTGGTACAGTACCAAAACAAGAGGATCCTACCCTGAGCCATCACTGTGTCACTTATTTGACTCCCTCCAAAAGAAAGCCTCTCAAGCACCTGCCCAAAAAAAAGACAAGATTTATATCAGATGTTAGTAAAAATTCAAAAACGTTATTCCTAATTAATTAAGCATGTTGATGTGCTTCACATTTAATAATTAAATCTAATACCTTAATAAACAGAAACCTTGGTTCTATATTTAGTCCTTCAATGAGTACTGGTAACTTCTATAGTAACTTTACTTGATCAAAATGCTACACTAGAACTAGTGCAGCAATGCACTGTAGAATCATGAATGGAAGAACAACTCGCAGAATATGAGAATAATACAAAAGACTTGCAACAGAATTCCCTAAAGTAATTGATGGGCAAAAATTCAACATTCTAAATGAGAATTCTATGCTTTTTGATTTAAAAGAACAGATGTCAAAATGGTCTCCCCATCCTTGCCCAGTTGCTAGGACTCCATGGAGTCAAAGCATCACCTCTTTTTCTTTTCTTTTCTTTTTTTGTCTTTTTTTTTTTTTGGGCTTTGATGACATCAAGTCACTTCATTTTATTAAATAATCAAGAAATAAGCAGGTTCTGTCCTTACCTGTTCTCCAGTTTGAATATCAATGGAATTGTGATGATCAAATTGTAGGCCCCTGAACTCAGTTATGCAAAGCCCTTGAAAAGCCCTGAAAATAAGAGAGAGATTTCCAGACAAAGCAAAATTAGATGGAATTTTCAACTTGAGCAGAATTCTAAAAAATCTGTTTAAAAACTAGGCCATCTTAGAATTAAATTGCATACCATCTTATGAGAGAAACTCGAGGGATCCAGCGGAATATCACTGGTGTATTCTCAGAATTGACATAATAGCCTCCAAATACAATAAAAACTGTCATCAGAGATGGTCCCAAGGCCATTGCTGCTTCAGTGGTTGGAACCATGGCCCCAACAGTGAGCCCCATTGCAGATGCGGCAAATGACTCCACCGTCACAATTCCGCAGAATTTCCCAAATCTGAAATTTTCAGGTTATCACAAAGCAAAGAATTAACAAATTCCCATTATTCTCTTCAATGGTCAAGATGCTTGACTCATTTGTGCTAAATTGCTAATTCTTGCAACATTTTCATCACCTCCCTCTTCATGCTTTGCTCAATAAAATAAAAACTTTTCAAGGGATATGATTGACAAATACTTAAAATGTGGAAGCTAACAAAATATAGAGATCAGTTTCAGCTTTAATCCTTGTCAAAGTGCAGCTAATGATCAAATATTAATACACTCGTACATGTTTAGTAAGTCATCATACATAAACAACTAAAATGGACTATTTGAAGCGTTTTGTCATTGAATTCATTGTTTAAAATTGCAAATGTCTGTATTCTATTGGAGAGAACCCCGCTGCTTGAACTCTTAAACCTTCCACATGACTCTTTAGGACTTCTTTCTCAAATATGATTTTTTTTTTTAAGTCATCCATCAGGCCATTGCATCGGCACAGAATAGCTGAGCTGAAACAAATTTCATATTTGACAGAAATAACTTCACAAATGTCATTGGAAGAACTTATCTTTGACTCTCTATCTACTATTTGTACCGGAGCAATTATGTTCTAAGATTAAACTGATCTTTTCCTCCCTTGTTTACACTGAATCCATTCACAATAGAACTCTACCTTGGAAGATCTGTTTACTTTTTATTCGCTATTGACTAATAAATAAGACTTGCCATTACAGTAAATTAGTTGTTTGCTTGAAAGCAAGTAGCATCCACTTCAAAAAACCTGTCTAAAAGTTCAAGTTGTGATATCCATCAAAGCAAGTAACAAAAATAATCAATTAAATTAGAAATTTGTTTTTAAATGATTATATTAGTCACTCCTCAGATGTTATATTTTCCCTAGAATTGATTCTCAACGCATCTTACATAGTAGCAAGTAGTAACAAACTGAGTAGAGTAGCACTGAAATTAACGTAGTAACTAAACCAGTCAGATGCAGTATTTTTTACCAAGAGTAAGCAAAATCACCTTGATAAAGTAGGATGAAGGCGAGCCATTGGATACAAAATTGTGCCAAACATCAAAGGAAATGCTGCACCAACAGGGATCTCAGCCAACAGTTTAGAAAACAAATATGGACCCAGTGCATAGGAGCCTTTTGCACGCTCTCTATCTACAATTGCCCGTTCTTTCGGAAACACACCCACGGTCTTTGTGAGTGCAGCCATTGCCGTGTTTATTGCAACAACCTTGCCAATTCAGAGGAAATGAACAAAATGAAGCCAGTTAATAATTACACATGTTATTGCGAGTTGAAATCAAAAAAATTAAAATTTAGGGTCAGAATAATAACCACAACAAACAACATAAAACCTGAAAGAAAATCGTAAAATTAAAATCTTCCTCTCCAGGATTATCATATGAAGCTTAAAACCTATGAAATCAGTATATTTCATGAGGAATATGCCATGTGGTTCATATATTAGAGAACTTCAGAGTGGTATATTAAAAGACCCAAATAGCCTGTGGAAATCTGAGAAAATGATGAATGAATATATAATGAGAAAATATACAAATATATAAGGAAAATTGGAAGTTGACTTCCATGTTCACTCATCCCAGTCAATGTAATGATTTCTTAATCATCAATTCAGACATGTTTAGCTACTGTTTGTAGAGCATGACAATCCAATCTCAACCAAAGCAAGTCCCCTGGCTAAGTGCAAGGTCCAAATCCATTTTTTCAAAAAAAGTACATTAATTATACTTGAGAAAAAATAAAATAAAATGATGAATATAGGATATTAAACATTGAATATAATCTAGAAAGCTACAGCCAAAGGTCTCATCCATCAAGGTACCTGATGGCATATAGAATTAACTAAAATGCTTAGCCAACCACTATGACTCATAAAACTCAAATTAAGCATTAGGGAAGGTAGAAGAAAGAAAACTAATATGGTCTCTAAAATTGTTATAGAGCAGTTTATTATTTTAAATTTTGAAATTAACATATCAATTGCTATTAGACAACAACATATACAAGACATCTTGAAGTAAACCCATGCAGCTTAGCAACCAATGAAATGAGTACTTTTCAATGAAATATAGGCATTTCACACCTGAAGTAATCCCATCCTGTCCTGTATAGACGTCTGAGATCTGCCCATTCGCCAGAAGACTGACCCAAATATAATAGCTGATGCAATAGACATTCTTGCCCGAACTTTGTTTGTTGGCCCATCACGACAAGCCTAAACATCAGTGTGTTTTATCAGTTGGACACCATTAAGAATAGTTTAGAAAGTTAATATAAACTCAAATAGTTCAGTCAATAAGCAATAACTAGAGCAAATGTTAGTCCACCAAATTAAGCAGATGGTAGCAGAAGTCAGATGATTTCTTTCTTCTTTTCTTTTGTTGTTCTCCTTCTGCCTTTTCATTATTTTCTTTCTCTGCTGTTTTCGCCTCTTATCATTGTCGTAGGCCAAGTGTTTCTAACATGATATCAGACTTATTTTTTCTTCTCTTCCTCTTCTTTTTCTTCTCTTTCCATTGAAGTGTTAACCTCTAAATGTTAATCTAGAATCCTTTCTCTATATTAATTAGTATGGACCTTATGGATTATACAAGAGTTTGCGGTAGGATTAAATACTTGTCTGTGAAGAGTGTGGGCAGACTCAAATCTAGTAGTGGCTGCCCTTCGTTTGATGCTGAAGTTTGTTTCTTCTAGTCAATCTAGACTGATCTAAAGTGCTTCTTGAAGTGCTGAAGTTTCCGGTGAATTGTTTATGTGTGTTACAATTTGGTTTGTTTTGACATTGGAGCTATGGCCCCAGAACTTTTGTGTTAAAACCTCTGCAAGCATTGGCTTGTTAATCTCATTTATAAATCTAGTGTTTCCCCTCTATTATATCTGGTTCATGTTCAACATGTACATGAGGGGGAGTGTTAATATCTCTGTTCGCCTAATACATAGTTGAACCTCTACTTAACTGCTGTAGCTTTTAGAACAAGTGGTTTCAAACAAACTAATTTCATTTTACATATGTTATTCCAAATGAAAGCCAAGCTTTGGCACAATGGTAGAGATTGCTCCAACATGACCTCGAGGTCACAGGTTCTAATCTGAAAACATTTTCACACAATGAAGAGGTACACTATGTAAATCATCCCTTCCTCAAACCCTATGATGACAAGAAGAGCCTTGTGCATGGGGTGCTCCCCCAATGGTTCTCCAAATGAAAGTTTCTCTAATATAGTTAGAAGTTAGAAGAACTATCAGTTGCTTGCTATCTTCTATCAAATAATATTTTAATTTCTCAACAGTCACATTCCTAATATTTCTTCAAAAGAGAAAGCTTTAGAAAAATAGCCCATATCAAAGTTGAACCTCCTCAACTAATTTGGATTGTCAACCATGCAAAAGTTAAGGCATATTTGAAGTCCTACTCCTGAAACATACAATTGTATATTAAACAAATAAAAAGCAGATAAGCTTGACAAACAACATCACCAAAACTTAAAGGCTTCATCTAAAGAAAATAAAGCAGTAGGTTAAATGAAATTGGGATGCAGAAAAATCAACCATCACAAGGTAGAAACGAGAACAACCTGCATCCATGCCCGTTTAAGGAGTAACCAAAACTGTCTCCACCAATTGCCCTTCTTCTCTACAAGAGATTTCCTACTAACCATAGTTCTTTTCTTAGAGCCAGCTCCTCGGGTCAGAGGAGTTGTGTAAAGAATAGCTGATGTGCTCTGTTGAAATGCCTCAATGAGACCATCAATTTTCTTCTGAGAAGAGTAGACACTTGCAGCAGAGCTATAATCAATGGATATCAGATCGGCAAAAAATTCAGCAGGATTCACATGATCTGGGCATTGGTATCTGTTAAGTTACCATCCAATAGTCAATTTTTATTTTTTCGGAAATTAATGGCAAATAGAAAGCTGGATAACAAATACAGAAGTAATTACAAGCATGAAGCAGGTATGAGGAGTTAATCAGTACTAGCTAACTCATCCAATGATCACCATCATCTCTGGGAGATTGTCATCAACTGTCAATGATGTAAGCATGTTTTAAGAGTTGGTCGATAAACCAATATTTAGAGCTTTGACTCCGGGTAACATAAGTTAAAATTTCAGTTGAACAGCAACAAAGCTTCCACTGTTCTAGTATTCATAAACCATCTTGGATAAACAATAAGTGCCACAACATGACTAGACATTGTAAGTTTGGTTACTCAATCATAGCAAACTGCCTTTCTTGTACTGCCCTATGGGAAAATGACATCCATTCAACACTTGTTCAATATACCAGATTAACTTTAATTTATGTAAGTGGGACCACAGTTATGAATTGCACACCGTTACTGTTAAATAAAGAAAAAAAAAATTAGTGAAATCCTTGACTATTTCACCATTACAATCTTATAATAGACCATTTGGGTTTGGGTGTGTCTATGACATATGCTGATGCTTGTTCGATAGAGATCAGTTCAATAGTTGAGTAGCATTGCTATATAGGTCAAGAATAATTTACACCAAGTCATCACAGATATTTCTTTTAAAGATGAATTTGACAACAAAAGCTCCCTGTTGTGGAGCCCCAAAAAGCAAAGGGAGGAGAGACTAATACATAACTAACAATCACAGATCACAAACCAGTGATGCGTGAACGTTACACAATAATGTTAGATGATAACAGCAAGCAACCCCACATAAAGAGTTCAAAAGTTAATTGACATAAAAATATTAATGAAATCAAAGAATAGAGGTTTCGCTAGCAACCCGAATTTTGAGAAGTATGTCAGCGGTTCTTCATGCGCAGGACCAGCATAAATGACAGAACCTTCTGCCAGCAACAAAATGTCATCGAATTTAACATATACTGAACCTCTAGGCTGGTGTATGGAGCAAATTACAGTATGTCCATCTAGTGCAAGTTGCCGAAGTGTCTCCATTACCTTCTCTGCTTGAAATGCATCAAGTCCTGCACCAACCGAAGCAATTTTTATTTCTTCATAATCAAGAAATAATCATTAATTATGAAGGTGGAGCACTCCTGGTTCTCCACCTTCCTTTGGTTTGTAATGTTTTCAATTTTCTTTTTAATAATTTTTTTTTTGTTTCCTCCCAAAAAAAAAAAAATAATAATAATAATCATTATTGAAATAGTAGGTTAAAAGGATGCTATCACATTTCATTTGAGCCCTGTTTAACATATACACAATTGGGCTTATAGAGTAAGCAAGGAGAAAAAAAGAAAACGTCATCTCTATTTGAAATCATAAGATTGCCAGAAACAAGAGAAAAAACCTACTCCTCATCACAAGACTTAATCTTCCCGTCAAATTTAATACAAATATTGCCAGATACTACAACCTAGAGCTCTTACCAGTAATGGTTACATGAAATACATCTACCAGTCTAAAGAGGGCTATGTTCTAAAGTCGGGTCTTGAAAAATGTCAGCAAGTTGAAATTAGGAAGCTTGTGACTAGAACTTAAAATTGTTGAGAAGTAAAAAAGGTTAAAAAGAAGGCAGTTTGTCCTCTTTAATTTCTTAGTGAAAAACCATCTTACGAGAAGAGAGATGAATGTTTCCAGTCTATTCACTTATCTGGTGTACAAAGGATTGGTTTTTTTGGCAAGTTGTCACTGACTCACTCATCAATCTTCAACCCTTATTGAATTAGCATGAAAACGTTTTTCATTCACCACGTTCAGTATTGCTGCCCTAGAGCCAATAGATGCATAATATTGTCTCATCTTCCAATGATGTTTTCATGCCATAAAAATAGAACAAATAAATTTGGACATCAAGTTTTCAATCACTACCTCGTTCATTCATTTTTCTAGCTAGTGTCTATTATTCCCCACTTCACATCAGCATGAAAACAAAAGTAGGGAGAAAGTGTTCAACCATTTATTTATGGCCATTTTTCTTGTGAGCTTCTTTCAAGATGGGTATCAAGAAGAAGCGCATCCCTCGCACCAAAATGGATGGAAACATTCATGCGCGAGGGAAGTTTTTCTTATCTTAACATTCAAATAGGTTTTTATGGTAATCAACATTGTGAACATTATATCAGCATATTTCATCCACAAGAACTCCTTTAAATGATATATATTATAAATTCTATTAACATTGTCATGCTCAATGCACACGCCATGGACATTTTTGAAGTGTTCAATTCTAGAAAATCCAATATATTTAAACTGCCTAGGAAGAGTACCAAATCCCGAATGGTTAAAGTTTTACATTAGACCCCACTGAATTGAATGTTAAATGATAGATTGTATATGAAACCATGGAAAGTTAAGGTTATGACACTAAAGATGCAGCTTGTGACCTTGCAAGTATGTGGCAGATGCTCTCATTCCAATTGTTGGATTCTAAACTTTGGAGCTAAAGCAAAATGGAACAGACTCATTTTCTCCACCTTTTAATGCTTCCATATTTCAATAGAAGAACAAAGACACCCATGTAAGTCATAACTTGTCTTCTTCTATGTGCAAACATAAAACACCACTTCGATTCCTTGCAAGAACATCTAATATGAACATACCAATACTTAGGAGCTATAATAAAACGGAATGCCATTCAAAACAAATAAATATAAAATCCGCAGAAACAAAAGTACCAGTTGTTGGTTCATCTGCAAATATAACTGAAGGGCTTGCTATCAATTCACAAGCAAGAGATAGTCGCTTCTTTTCTCCACCGCTGATTCCACGGACTTTTGCATCACCAACATTAGAATCCGCACAGCTCACCTTTTTGAGGTGAAAAGAGAAAAATTATTCCAACAACTAGCAAAGCTTATGACCTATATAAATCATTTACCACGAGGCCTTATATTCTAATGAATCTCAATTCGAAAAACACTACAATCAAACACCAAATACTAAATAAGAACTTAACCACCGTGAGTTCTTTAAGACAAATTTCAAACAAAAAGCCAATCTTACCAGGCCCATCCTGAACAGAATATTGTTGACGTACTCATCTCTATCTTCCGAAGAGAGTCTATCAGAGAGCTGGAGCTCAACAGCAAGTGAAAGTGTCTCCCGCACCGTCAGCTGTGAGAAGAAAAGGTCCTCCTGTCTCACATATGCAAACCTGCAAATCCAGAGAAATTTCAAAGCATTTACAGACTAAAACAAAACATAACACCTCATCTACATCTAAGGATAAAAAAATCGAATTCGTCCTAAACTTTTTTTTTTTTTTTGACAACTAAGTGGTATCCAGGCTTTGCCCGACTAATCCACTTAGGCCCCTGGTTGCTCAAGTGGGAGACTCCCCCAATAGCCAACGTGGGAATCAAACCCAGGATCCCATGCTTTCAATTCGTCCTACGAGTCCCTCAAAATTTAGAATTAATTTGGGAAAATCTAATTTGACATGCAAAATTTTTGTAAAAATTCAACATTGTAGACAAGTATAAAGAATTCAATTTAACAAAAAACCTCATCTACATCTAAGGACCAAAAATTCAAATTTGCTGTAAACTTAAAATTCAGAATTAAATCGGGAAACTCTTATTTGATATGAAGAATTTTTGTAAAAATTCGACACATAGAGAAGTATAAAGAATTCAATTTAAATGTCATAAAGATATATGTTTCTTTTAGACATGTTGAAACTGTTATGCGAAATCGTGGTAAAGCATGAAAGAAAAAAACAAGACAACAAATTTAACGTGGTTCGGCAAATTGTCTACGTCCACGGGAGGCAGCAAACTTGTATTACTTCACCCTTAGGTGGATCTTACAGATTAGATCTCTTGAATGGATCTCTCAGAATAGATCTCTGAATATGAATTTCAAGAATGAAGTAAGACTCTATTTATAGGAGTATTCAGGGGTATTTGCGTAATTTAAATATATAATTTAAATATATTTAAATTAACTAATTCGGCGTAGGCGTCGAATTGGACCAAAATGGTGGCCGCCACCAACCCACTCTTTTCTTTTTTTAACAAAGGTGGACCCCACAAATCTCCACCTCCACCTCATGTGGAACAGGACTCCTCCACACCTGCAATCTCTCTACAGATAACAAGCTTCCTTAAAAAAAAAACTGTTGCTGCCTCCATTAGTGCCCTTAGGCACTTCGAGCTCGTGAGATGTTGATCAAGTCCAAACAATGTTGGAATTTGATTCCTGTAACCACCTTTGTAAGCATATCTGCGGGGTTATCTGCAGTCTTGATCTTTTACAGAAGAATACTCCCTTCTTCTACTATTTCTTGAACAAAATGAAAACGAACATCAATATGCTTCGTTCGACTGTGATGAACTTGGTTCTTTGCCAAACAAATGGCACTCTGGCTGTCGCAGAAAACTTCAACATTCTTCTGCACAATTCCCAAGTCTTTAGTCAATCCATGAAGCCAGATTGCTTCCTTGAAAGCTTCCGTTACTGCCATGTACTCTGCCTCTGTAGTAGACAAAGCAACTGTTGACTGTAGTGTTGATCTCCAACTCACTGGTCCTCCTGCCATAGTGAAAACATAACCAGTAGTAGATCTGCGCTTGTCAAGATCTCCAGCATAGTTCGAATCCACATATCCGACTAGATGCTTACAACTTTTCTTATCTCTCTCGAACTTTAAACTAGTATCCACAGAACCATGAATATACCGTAGAATCCACTTCACTGCTTGCCAGTGGCCTTTACCGGGGTTGTGCATGTAACGACTTACCATACTTACAGCATGTGAAATGTCAGGTCTGGTACACACCATAGCATACATCAAGGCACCAACTGCATTTGCATATGGAATGTTCTCCATTTGCTTCTTCTGATCCTCAGAATTTGGTGACATTGATGTACTTAGCTTGAAATGTGGTGCCAATGGTGTGCTCACAGGTTTTGTGTCATTGACAATGCCAAAAGTTTGAAGAACTTTCTTCAAGTACTGAGTCTGAGTCAAACAGATTGTGCTTTTGGCCCTGTCTCGAGTTATCTCCATCCCGAGAATTTTTCTGGCCTCTCCAAGATCCTTCATTTCAAACTCTGAGCTCAATTGAGCCTTCAGCTTGTTGATCTCCACCTTGCTTTTAGATGCGATTAACATATCATCTACATATAAAAGCAAGTAGATAAATGTACCATCTTGAAGTTTGCGATAGTAGACACAATGATCAAACTGACTCCGGGTATATTTCTGCCCTTGGATGAAGCTGTCAAATCGTTTGTACCACTGTCTCGGTGACTGCTTCAGGCCATACAATGACTTGCTCAACTTGCAAGCCCAATTCTCTCTTCCTGGTACTTTGAATCCATTTAGTTGAGACATATATATCTCCTCTTCCAAATTACCATGCAGAAAAACAGTTTTGACATCGAGTTGGGCTAACTCGAGATCAAACTGTGCAACCAAAGCCAATAATATTCGAATTGACGAATGCTTAACAACAGGTGAGAATACCTCATTGTAGTCAATTCCTTCCTTCTGAACGTAGCCTTTTGCTACCAGTCTGGCTTTGTATCGGATACTATCTGTGCTGGGAGAGCCTTCCTTCTTAGCGAAAACCCATTTGCAGCCAATTGGTTTCTTTCCTTTCGGAAGTGGAACCAACTTCCAAGTCTGATTCTGATGGAGTGATGTCATCTCCTCATTCATTGCCATTTGCCGCTTATCACTTTCCATACTCTGACTAACATCTTTGTAATTGTATGGAATATCATCTCCGGTGACTGGTAATGCATATGCAACCATGTCAGTGTACCGAGCAGGTTTGCAGATTTCTCTTCGTGGTCGACTGGTGGCAATTGATTCTGGTTGTTGACTGATGCCTGATCCTGAAGCCTCCACCTCAACTGAGATTTCCTCCTCGTGTTCTTCAGGATGGTTGGATATCTCTGCTGACTTGCCAGGAGTTACTGGAATATCTAACTCCACCTGCTGATGCAAATCTGGATCTCGATTTTCTTTATCAGAAACTGTATGCTTTAACATCACAGATTCGTCAAAAGTTACATCTCGACTTAGTACAATCTTCTTTGACTCAGGGTTCCATAGTCGGAAAGCCTTAACTCTTTCACTAAAGCCCATGAAAATCGCTTTCTTGGACCAAGGATCCAATTTGGATTTCTTCACATGGAAATATGCAGTGCATCCAAAAAAGCGTAGAGAATTATAATCTGAAGCGGGTTGACCGGACCATACCTCCTTTGGAGTTTTGCCATCTAGTGCTGTTGCCGGAAGTCTATTGATGATATAAGAGGCATATGACAAAGCTTCAGCCCAAAATGCCTTGCTCAGTCTAGAATGAGATAACATGCAGCGAACTTTATCTACCAAAATACGATTCATGCGTTCAGCGACACCGTTTTGTTGTGGCGTGCCTGGGACTGTGAAATGTCTGACAATCCCTTCATTCTCACAAATTTTCTGAAATAGGTCTGACTTGTATTCTGCTCCATTATCAGATCTGAGCCTCTTAATCTTCCTTCCCGTTTGAGTTTCTACCATTTTCTTCCATATAAGAAAGATATCTAGCACTTCATCTTTATGCTTCATGATATAAACCCAAACATAGCGTGAGAAATCATCAATGAAAGTAACAAACCAACGTTTACCTCCTAATGAAGCATTTTGAGAGGGTCCCCAAACGTCAGTATGAACATAATCCAATGTTCCTTTTGTGCGGTGGATTGCAGTTCCAAACTTGACTCTCGTCTACTTGCCTAAGATACAATGCTCGTAGAAGTCAAGTTTCCCGGTCTTTGCATCTTTCAGAGAGCCTTGCTTTATCAAGGTTTGAAGAGCCTTCTCTCCAACATGTCCGCGCCGCAAGTGCCAAAGTCGGGAAGTGTCTGATGAAACATCATTATAACTGGTGCAAGCTGATACACTTCCGATTACTGTGTGTCCGTCAAGGAAATAGAGATTTCCTTTCTGAGTACCCTTCATGGCCAAGAGTGCTCCACGTACAACCTTCAGAACTCCACCTTCAATGGTTACCTTGTAACCGCTGAAATCAATGACTCCTAGGGAGATTAGATTTTTCTTCAGATCTGGGACATATCTGACGTCCGTGAGTCGTCTTGTTGTACCGTCATGCATCTTTAGGCGTATAGTTCCAATACCCTTTGTTTGGCAGATATTGTTGTTGCCCATGAGCACGACTCCTCCATCGAACTCATCCAATTTGGAGAACCAACTTCGATTCGGACACATATGATAGGAACATCCAGAATCTAATATCCATCTATCAGACTGACTGTCTATAGATGAAACTGAGAATGCAGAATCTTCTTCAGCCTTTTGTGCCACATTGGCATCTGTCTTGCCCTTATTTGGACAATCTTTCTTCCAGTGCCCCTTTTGGTGACAATAGGCACATTCATCCTTTGCAAGACGTTGACGTGATGAAGGTCCTTTTGACTTTGAGCGAGATCGGCCTCGCCCACTGGAGCTATCAGATTTGTTGCTAGCCCTGCCTCTGGATACTGTCAAGGCTTCTGGTGATGCTTCCTTGTTATCGAGCTGGTCCTTCCTTCGATACTCGTTGTTCACCAAAGCATTTGAAACATCACTGAATTTAACATCATCTTTACCATATAGCAAAGTTGTTGTCAAATGTTCATAACTTTCAGGCAAAGAGTTTAACAACAATAGTGCCTTATCCTCATCAAGAGGTTCAACATCAAGATTTAGTAGATCAGCGAGAATTTTGTTGAAATTATCAAGATGCTCAATCATGGGAGTGCCTTTCTCGTACTGAAAACGAAAGAGCTTCTTCTTCAGGTTGAGTCGGTTCTCTATGCTTTTTGTCATGTACTTGTCCTCCAGTTTCTTCCAGAGACTTGTTGCCATAGTCTCTTTCATGACAAAGTACTTCTGATCTTTTGTTAAACAGAGTCTGATTGTTCCACAAGCTTGACGATTTACAAAATTCCAATCATCATCAGACATATCCTTGGGCTTGATTTCCAAGGCGATATATAATCCTTCCCAGAATAATAGATCTTGAACTTCGCATTGTCACATGCCAAAGTTGTTGGTGTCGTTGAATTTCTCCACCTCGAACTTTGTGTTGGACATCGAACTTCTTTGCCAAAGCCTGCTTGTGGTTGGGATTTCCTCCGCCATTAAGATTGAAGATATGTATGACGCCGAAAAGTGCTTTAAAAATGATAAACGACTCCAACTAAGCTATATCAATAACTTAGGAGCTGAATCTGCAGAAACTGATTGCACGGTTGCGTCCGGAACGATTGAAAATGGTGGAAACGAGTCTGACTTTGCGGCGGATATGGTTGGTCAACCGAAAATGGATTCGGTCAACTGCGGGCCGAAACGGGCTGGGGCCTGATGCACAGTATCGGGCCGAAACGGCGGGGCCGGGTGAACAGTGCGGGGTCGAACAGCTGGGCCGAGATAAACAATGCGGACTAAGTGAGCTGGGCCGGGATGAACAATGTGGACTGAGTGGGCTGAGCAGGAGGAACAGTTCTGGACCAAAACGGTTGGCCGGTGAACAGCGCGGGTCGACCGATTGGGCCGAGATGAACAGTGGCGGACCGAGTGGGCTGGACCGGTGATGAACAGTGACTACTGAGTGGGCTGGACCGCGGATGAACAGTGCAAACTGAGTGGGCTGGTCGGAGGAACAGTGCCGGAATCTGGGTCGGATCCGGGTCAGAACAGGGATCAAACTTTGATCGGCTCCTGAGAACTCGTTTCTTGTCCGTTTTTCTCGCCGTTGATTGCGTTGGACTCCTGAAAACAAGAGCTACCTCCACGGGTGATCAGAAAACAGTTCCGATCATTTTTACAGAATCTCGAAAATTTCGACGCTGTCTCAAAAAATTTGACAAAGTGTCTGTTTTTCTTCTAAAGCTTAACCTTGGCTCTGATACCAATTTGTTATGCGAAATCGTGGTAAAACATGAAAGAAAAAACCAAGACAACAAATTTAACGTGGTTCGGCAAATTGTCTACGTCCACGGGAGGCAGCAAACTTGTATTACTTCACCCTTAGGTGGATCTTACAGATTGGATCTCTTGAATGGATCTCTCAGAATAGATCTCTGAATATGAATTTCAAGAATGAAGTAAGGCTCTATTTATAGGAGTATTCAGGAGTATTTGCGTAATTTAAATATATATAATTTAAATATATTTAAATTAACTAATTCGGTGTAGGCGCCGAATTGGACCAAAATGGTGGCCGCCCATGAGGGCGGCCACCAACCCACTCTTTTCTTTTTTTAACAGAGGTGGACCCCACAGAAACAACCATAATTATATAATTAATACTAACTAAACTATGAAATATAATGTTTTGAAGTAAGATTTTTATAATCTTTGTATTACTTGGTGCATATTGTACGAGATTAACAAGCTATCTTATAACTTATATGCTTAGCATACCATAGGAGATATATGGACTAATTACACATAGATTACAAATACATATTCATTTTTTTTTTTTTCAAATTAGAGTTTTGAAAATCTTATTTTGTTTGTTCATTTAGTAGTTCTTTAGTTTTTATCTATTAAATAAGAAACTGTGCTTTAATCTCAACTCTCAACTCAACTTAACTAAGCCTTTTTCTAACAACATGGGGTCAACTACATGAATTTGCTTTTTTCACTCCGCTCGAGGGCTACGTCGACATTCAAATTATTTCTTTAATCTCATATATTTTAATTCTTTAATCTCATATTATACTTTAACAAAAGTTAAAGTTAGCATTGGTTTATTTACTTTGTTTTGAAAAACAATAAATAGTAAAAGGTTTTTTGAGTTTTACAAATTATTTTGATATTTTATCTAACTTGGATGATCTTTGTGATAATTTCAATTACAATTAATTCATAATCCAATGATTAAAGAATCAATGAATTGTCGAATTTTCATTCTATGCCTAGAATTTAATCCCTAGAATTCAACGAACTTACTTATAATCTTTCTTCGATCTCCGACTTCCATTGATCTCCAGAAGACCTGATAAATGTAACCGTGGCGAAGTACCGAGCTGTCCCGCAAGAACATTAAGCAACGTCGTCTTCCCCGATCCCGAAGGCCCCATGATCGCCAACAATCTTCCCGGTTTCGCCTCTCCGCACACATTGTTAAGCAAAAACCTCACCTATAAAACCCAATCAAATAATCAAAAAAATAAAAATAAAAAAACTCGAAAGAATTAATGATCTTTCCCAAAAACCTTACCGATTTACCGGACTTGTCGGAGAGAGAGCAGGTGATGTTGCACCACCGGATTGTCACCGGAAAGACCCTCCCGGAGACCGGAGATTCTGGTCCGTTGTCTTCTCCGGCGGGGCTGTCGTCGTCCTCCGGCTCGGTTTCCGGCAACAGAGCAGGACCGGGGCCGGAGAACAAGCGTACCAGTAGAGCTACTGCTACGGCTGCCAGAACCTGACCGAAGCCTTTCCCGCCAATTCCGACCATCTGACCCACCTTTTTCCCGCCAAAAACCACCATTTATTATTATTTTTTTTCGATTCTTCCTATTTTTGCTTTCCTTCGTTGCTCCACAGTTCACAAGCACACAATTTGTGTCGGACTGAGCGTGAGATGAGATAGAGTTCCATCCCATGAAGTAAAATGAAGAATAGATATTTTATCTTTGAGAAGTTATTTCGTACTTTCAAACGTAGCTGCGAGAGAGGAGATTTTACCGCTAGATGATTTATCAGTACAGGTGGCAAGATGTTATTGGTACAACATTCGATGTATGAGATTTTTTTTTTGTTTTTCTTGGCAGGTGTAAGTTTCTGGTGGGATACGGCCAAAATTGTGTTAGCTTGAAATTACAAAAGTGCCCATCACGTTTTGTCTTTAATTATCGAATTGGATCTTGGACAGCTTCAATCCCGCGGTAGATCCACCGTTATTCTACAATTCGTGTTGATTTGTAAAAATTTTAGGCTGCCTATGATTGAATATTCAATAAAAAACTTAAAATATAATATTTTATTATTTTATAAAAATAATTTATTTGTTTTTATAAATTTTAAGAAACTATTCAGATCTCAATCAACTAAATATATTTTTTAGATTTTTAATTTTTTAAATATAAAAAATTATATTTAAAATATAAACCAAATCAACATAAGACTCACTCTAGTTTTTCTAGCTTTTTTTTTTAAAAAAAAAAAAAAACTTTATTTCTCTCATTGAGTACTTATTATATAACAAAAGTGGCTAATATTAGTTCCACAAGCATTTCCCTGTGAAGCACACTTAGTTATTGGGATCCCAGCATTCTTCAACCACTGATTTAAAAATTAAAAAAAAAAAAAAAAAGTTGGTGAGGACCTCTACAAACATTAGGATTTTTTTAATTAAAAGAGTAGAGAAAAAAGAAAAAGAAACTTCAATACTACAAATACTTTGTATTTCATCTCCTTATTTATAATGTGATTGTTGTTCATCACGCATTTAAGTTATCATAATTGATTAATTAATTAAAAACTTTTTATTTGTCACTGTCTTCCTGTTGATTATGAAGCTACTAGCCCTTGGGTATATAGACTTTGTTGATTTTGTTTATTGTACCTGCTCATGGCACATTCATGATAAAAATTAACTCATCAGCAAAACAAGTGTAATAGATCTTTGATAATATTAATCCAAAAACAGAACAATCCTGCTAGCTACGAAGGTTGGCTTGTCTCTCAGCTTTATATATACTACATGTGGTTACTGAGTTTAACTTGTTCTGCATGCAGTTGTGAATGGATTATGGGGAGCTTATAGCTAGAAAGGTCTGCACGCAGTTTCTTGTTAGTTGTTCAATTCATCAGCCTTTGTAATGAAATATTCATTATAATTGAACTCATGCATGCAACAAGGTTAGTATTAGGAATAATTCTTCCTCAATCATCAAAGCATAACCTTTCCATTCTTATTAATTGCATATTGTATCCATATTTGTTTATCTTTCCAAAATCGCTAGTTTGGATTTTTGTATATCATGTATAAATTATGAAGATGATAATGCAAAAGGTTGATGACCCATTTAGTGTTCAATGTGATATCAAAGCTTCCAATACTCAAACGAGTACCTCAATGACTAGCCAAACTCCCACCATCTCTAAATCTATCTCTTCTTCTTCTTCTTCTTCCTCTAACAACAACCTCATTGCCATTAATGTCACAGCCCAAGCTCCCCTGAGACTCTCTCCCTCCAACTATACTTCAAGGAGAGCCCAATTTAACTCCCTCCTCATTGGATATGATCTGATGGGTTATGTTGATGGAACATGTTGTCCTCAATCCATTCTTAAGGAAAATGCATGGACTAGAAAAAGTCAATCCTGAGTACTCTCTTTGGATCCGCAAAGATCAACTTTTACTTAGTGCGATCTTAGCTTCTCTTTCTCCAAACATTATCTCATTTGTTGCTTCGGCAAAAACCTCAAAAGATGCTTGGGATAAACTGGCTATTATGTATGCCAAACCATCCCGTGGACGGATCATGAACATCAAGGAAAAACTGTCAAATATCTCAAAAGGATTCCAAAAGTGTACTGACTTGAGTATATCAGTCCCCTGGCTGTCTTCTTGTAGCTTAGTGATTAGTTCTAGCAATTGGGCATTCTGCTACTGTTGGGTTGCCACTAACTCCTCCAGCCTCTTGATCCTTTCCTCCTGAGGATTCATGGTTTTATCTGACTCTTCTCTACAAATCTGCAATTCACAGAGATAAGAACATCAGTCAGATATTCAAGTTATTCAATCATAATCTAGCTACCCATACAATATTCTCATACAATTAAACCTAGTGCTTTGATATCAATGTTGTTGCGACTCACTACGTACGAGTGACGTCACCACAAACAAAGAATACCCCATATGCCTACGCCAACATATATAATACTCTGTCGGCCATCCAATACATCCAGATCCCATAAAATTTTTAACATAATCTCCTCATAAATATTGACTATCACAAGCAAACCATTGCACAACAATTAATCCAAACATCTCATCACCATAAAATCCACACGTATATTTACATATACATTATCTCACACATATTATAACTACAAATCCATAGCCATACATTCATCTTCACACCCATCTATGTAATATATATCCATAGTATAAGTGTATTATACATACATATGATAACTTAAAATAAATAAAAGTCTTCTCAACCTACATCAACAAAGTATAGGACTTCGTTACTCCTCGCGTGCCTTTCTTTTTCCTTTTGGATCTTTTTCTGAAATGGTTGAGAAGATAGAGTTAGCTATCACAAGTTCAGTAAATATTTTTAACTATGAAATTATATACGCATTAATAATAAAAACATGAATTTGATCAAATCAGATAATCAATAAACATGTCACGTGATCAAATAACATACATGATCAAATAGATTTCATGCATTCATTTCTAAGACATGCATTTATTATTTAAAACATTCACACCCATCTCTCTCCTTCCAAGTAGTAGAAAGGGACTCATACCCCTCATTCACGTCTCAATGAAGGTAGTCACAGGACCTCCTATTACTCGTTTTCATATAAACAATAAATTTTGAATTTTCATCCCCACCAAAAAAATTCACTACCTACTCTCTACACCCAATCTACTATCTGTATCCAATCAAGGATATAATCCTGCCATATATTCATTCCCAAATAATCCACAATCAATTATCAAATCATTATATTTATTTTTATTAATTATTCCTAGCTTTTCAATTAACACAATTAATTTTCATAATTTCATTTCTATGTCAAAGTCATGTGAGGGCGTTCCAAATATTTTACACGACCCTCATGATTATTTCTAAGGCAATGGACAATAGAAAAAGTTTTCCAACCACATTTCCACTAATTTCTAAATTTGCAGTAATTATCGGATTCGTTGAGTCAATTATTAAAAATATCATTCGATATCCAAAAATCATAATTTTCGTATCAAAACGTTCGGAGTTCAGTTGTCTACAATTTTACGGTCTCAAACTGAAATTTCACTAGAATTTATAATGGATCCAAAGGCCTCCAGTGTCAAATTTGGCTTCAAGCGACTATACTGGCATCAATATCACACATGGACACAAACAAATCACATATACGCTGTCTACACAAGTGTAGGAGTCATAATATATCATTTTTACATGTTTTCACTCAAAGTGGGTCCAAACCTTATTTTTTAAAACACCATAAAATACCTCTTTTAGTAAAAGTTATACTGGTAGAAACGTCATACACATGTTAAAGATCGATTTTGTGACGAAAATTATTTGCAATTTGAACAATGCAAAGACAAGAAATGAAATATAAGGTACATAATGATTTATAGCGGTTTGGCGTGCCTACGTCCGCTACCTAATTTCCCCGATTATGTAACACCCCAATTTTCAAAACTTAAATTTCAAGTAAAATAATGAATATTTTAATTTTATCGAGAAGAATCACTGAAAATCGAGATGTTAATAGTTTCCGTCTATTTTAATCCATAATCATTATATAGATAGTAAAATTTGCAACACTATGAATTTGTATTCTTCTAACCAACTTACTGGTTAAGATAAACGAATACCATTTCATCTTCATACCCATCTTCATCGTCATACAAGGGTACTTGCCCTTGTCCATCCATTATGGACACAACATTTAAATACATTCATCAAATAAAATTAATGAATTCAAGTCCAAGGCATTCACACGTGAAATAAATCACAGGGTCTTTACTAACCGTAATAATGTTCATTGAATTTCGATTATCAATACAATCCGTTCAAATAATAATACTTTTTAAAATCAAATAAAAATATTCAGTCCTATCACCATAATACTAACAAATTAATTAACCCACCCCTACTACTCTGAACTACATCACGAACTCACGATTTTATTCTCTTAAGTACCTGCATATGAAAAATAGGGGTGAGCTTGAAAGTCCAGTGGGTCATCTAAACAATTCACAACATTTTATCATGATACATACACAAGAACATTACAAACAAGTTTTACACATTAATCGTTGCAACATTAGATTGTTTGAGTCGAGAATTTTATCACGTACTTTTAGGAAATCAAGCCCAGGGTGGCACTACCCAAAAATTAGAAACTTGTTGGCGATATTCATCATGAATAACTGCCTCATAATAAACATTGGCGATATTCCTTAGAATAACTGCCCCCATATGTGTGATTCTTATCTTAATTGTGTTCTTTAGTGATGTCACACCATACATACAACCTAAGTATGATATTAATTGTATTCACAAGCCATATTCAAATTTCACTACACATAGTATCATGTCACAATGCCAAATATAATAGTATTAACGTATAAATTTTACTATGCCAATATTATCAAGTCATGTATTTTATCATCAGGTATTATAATATACAAATGAATTCAATTACCACATGAATTGCATGCATCCAATTATCATTTGATCAGAACAAAAATCATGCTGACACACATATCATCATAGTTAACAATCACAACATGGTATATATGAAATCATGTAAAATAGACATGCAAGAGCAATCTAATAATATTTTAGACCTAATTAATTTAACATTCCTATCTATATATCAAAATAAAATATTATGAAGGCATAGAATCATCCCCACCTGAATCGCTAAATCCCAAATCACTTAAAATTCTCGTTACGCCTAGTACTCAACATGTACACGTATATTACGTTTGTTAATATAAATACTCATAAGAACGATTATGAGCGTAGAAATATATACATATATATAGTGGTGAGATGTTTAAACAAGTATATATATATATAATATAATATTATAATGCCTTGTGATATGATATAATGATGTGTATGGTATAACATGGTATAATACAATATGTGGTATATTTATAAGGTGTGGTGATGTGTGGAGCGTTTTGAAAAGGTGTGATATGCAACATAACATATAATAAGTGTGCTGATGTGGGACGTTTAAAAATAAAAAGGGAATAGGGGAAATAAAGAAGAAGAGAGGCGTGGAAGAGATGGCGTTGATGGTGGTGATGTTAAGTTGCAGAGAGGTGGTGGTGGCGATGTGCCGCGGGGAACAGAGAGCTCTGGTCGAGATCAAGGCCGAGGAAGAGGGAAATAGCGAGAAAGAAGAAGGTGATGACCATTAAGAGGAGAAGAACGATGAACCAGGTTTGTTGCCAGAAAGAATAAGGCAATGACCACGGTCGAGCTCTGGTTAGAACTTTAATCGATCCTCTGTAGCTTACACAAGTAGATCTTGTCGCTAGGGTTTGTGGTGTTGAAGAAAAGGATGATGATGTTTAAGAGGTTTTTCTTCGGAAAGCCTTGTGGAGCTGTAGACACGGCACACCCTGTGCTTCAGCGGGGGTTTTTCGTGTGATTGCGTTTCAGAGAGAGAGAGGCGATTGGTTTCTTTTTTTGAGCATAGAGTTGAGAGAGAGAGAGACCTGGCGAGAGCGAGAGAGCAGAGCAGAGAGTAGAGAGTCACGGCGAGTTGCAGCGGAGAGAGAGAAGTTTGGCGATTTTGAGAGAGAGTTTCGAGCTTGAGTGTTTTGGGTTTTGAAAAAGAGAGACGCGATTGGGTTTTGAAAGAGAGAGAGTTGAGTTTTTGTGCGATTGGTTTCGAGACGATTGGTTTCAGCGATTGGGTTGAGAGTCACGGCGGGAGCGAAGTTGCAGAGCGAGATTACAGGCGAGATTGCAGGCGAGATTGTAGGCGATATTGTAGGCGAGATTGCAGGCGAGAGCGTAAGGAGTCATGGCGATTAGTTTCCTTGATAAGGAAGGAGAGCCCGGGATGTGCGCGCTGAAACAGATAGGGGCTTCGAGTTTTCGAGGGCGATGCCATCGGAGGCGGCGAAGAAGGCGAGTATGTGAGTTATTTTAGGTGTTTTTTTTTCAGGGGATTACAAATTAAGATTTCTCAAACTTCACTAGTGAATCTTCTTCGCAGGTGAGGAACAAACTTATTACAACCTCTCAACTTCATGGGTGTGAGACACTTAGAACACTCAAACTTCACGGGTGTGAGCTAACCTAACCTACTCAACTTACAGGTGTAAGTCAATCTAACCTACTCAACTTACAGGTGTAAGTCAACCTAACCTACTCAACTTATGGGTGTGAGCCAACCTAACCTATCCTTACACTCCGGACAAACACACAGCCCAAATGGCTTCTTACAAGTACATATAACTTTGAAATATGATATTTTTTTTACAAAGACAATCTATATAAAATTATAGCATAGATTGAACCTTTACTCAAGATACAAACTCAATAAGATGATTGAAAATTAAGAACAACAAAAAGGAATGTTATCTCTTTGGAAGATTACGAAAAGATATAATTTCAAGCACAAAATATTCAAAGATTGAAAACTTTTGAGAAAAACGATCAGTAAATCAAAACTTTGTATCTCAAAAATAATAATTTTTGTAATCATACTAACTTTCAAATAGTGTTAGCACAATTCAAAAACTTCTCTCTCTCTCGGAATTGCAAGCTCAATGTTCATTTATATTTGAAGCATAGCGCGAAATCAAAACTTTGAATCTTGGAGCGGTTGTGAGATGAGATCAGTAATTCAAATCAAACGGCTAAAATCTTTTATGAAAATGGTAGTCAAAGTTCTGTGAAGATATTTTGATTGATCGAAAAGAAATTACATGAAAACAAAAATGAATCAGAAAATCAACTTTATCAGATTTTCAGGAAACAGTGTCAGTCGTCTGACATGGTCCATGAGTGTTCTGTTGTTGGACGAGGGCCCTACCGCAATTCATTCTTAAAGTGGTAAGAATGTTGGTGAGTGTCTTACTTTAGCATGAGAGTCCTGCATGTAATGAACCGAGAGCTTGAATTAATCTCAGTCAATTCATGAGGGTGCTACTAGAGCATGAGTGTCCTGCAGAAGCTACCCAAAAATTTTCAAGAAATTTCAGATCAATTTTGAGCGTCCTTATGAATGTTGAGCGTCCTACTCAACTGACAACTTTTAGAACTCTTTTCATTTCAAAGATCCATTGAATCAAACCAATTTAAGATATTTTGGATCGAATCAAAATACATTAAAAAAATCATTCAAACACTTTGTAAAACATTTTTATACAAATGATTAGTTGATTAAACATAAATTTGATGAAGATCAAAACCTTTTGAAACTTCGAGAAAACTTTAAAACAATTTTGATCAGATTGAAAGGAAACATGATTAAATCAAGTTGAGTTATCAAGAGTAAGATTCTACAAGCCTAAAAGTACAACTTAAGCAATATTTTTCATTTTGATGACTTGTGGTTCAGTTGCTTGATTGTTTCTGGCTTGATCAAAGGTTCATTTGCTCATCTTAAAATAGAGTGATTCATCTTGAATATATAATTTTTTTGTTATTTAACTAAAACGCTCACAATAGAGAGTAGTTTGATAATTAGTAGTTTGTAATCTTCAAAATATCTATTATAAGGTTCATTGAAACAACATCCACAACCCCAAAAATTATTCAATTCGAAATACCACCTTAAATACTTCTCCCTTAAATCTCCTATCAAATCAGTCACCTCATAATATTTTCATGAACAACAATTTTTCCCATAACTACAACAAAATAAATATATAACAACATAACAATAAATGTTGTTAAAAAGAATGTCATTAAATACTAAAGTTTGGATAATATCTAAAAAATGTTATTTATTTCAAAATGTATTTCATGTAATTTTTTTTCTTCTAAAAATTATGATTTAAAATAACGTTCATTCTCCCACGCTAAAATATTAATTGTTTCCAAATTTTATTAATATTTCGGGAAATGTAATATAAATTTCTAATAATATTTTTGAATTTCATATAGCAAATTAATGAAAATTTGTGTTTTTTTTGTATAATATTAAATAATTTGATTTTAACTTAAAATTTTTAATTCTTTTAATAACATTTCTTTTAAATATAATTGAAACTTCTAAATATTTAATGACATTTATTTTAACAACATTTTTCATTATGTTGTTAAACATTTATTTTGTTATAGTGTATACAAATCTCACTCACCCTTACCCTCAAAATCCTCCAATTCAAAATACTATCTTAAATGCTCCACCATTAAATCTTTCCTCAAAGTACATGTAATCCATCCATGCTCAAAAGTTTCTCCAAAATTACCATTGCACATCCACAAATTCCTCCAATTCAAAATAAAATTACCTTAAATAAATTTTCATCAAATCCTTCTTTAAATCAACCACCTAATAATCTTTCCTTATATACAACTTCTCTCCACACAATAACCACCAACCTACAAAATCTTTTACCTCAAAATTTGTCCAAAATTACCACCGCCCATCCACAAATTCCTCCAATTCAAAATAAAATTACCTTAAATAAATTCCCATCAAATCATTCTTCAAATCAACCACCCACTTCTTGAACCTTCAAAGCGATGCCTCTAATAGTAGTAGCTTTTTATCTAATGAGTTACCACCCCATCCTCCACTCCATCTACTCACCTTAACCAACCTTTACCATCGAACCTAGAATCACGTCATATGGTGACGCGTGCTTAAAACAATATTTTCAAGCCTAATCCACGATTCTTTGTCTCTACTCGTCATTCACCAATTGATCCCTCAGAGCCCACCTGAGTTTCTCAAGCATTAAAACGTCCACAATGGCGATTGGCTTTCGATGCCTTAAGTCGCAATGGAACATGGGAGCTTGTCCCAGTTCATCCTCCTCAAAATCTCATGGGTTGTAAATGAGTGTTTTGACTCAAGTGCATTCCAAATGACTCCATTGAACGCTATAAGGCTCGTCTTGTTACTAAGGGCTTTCATCAACGCCCTGGAATTGATTACAATGAAACATTCAGTCCAGTAATCAAGCCAACTATTGTTCGCCTCATTTTGTGCTTAGCATTATCTCATGCATGGTCTCTACGACAACTTGATGTCAACAATACCTTTTTACATGGGCATCTATCAGAAGAAGTCTTTATGTCTCAACCACTTGGGTTTATTGACACCGTGTACCCGAGTCATGTCTGCAAACTAAAAAAGTACTTTATGGGCTAAAACAAGCCCCACGTGCATAGTAAACTAAGCTTTGCAATTAGCTACTCACTGTGGGCTTCTTTAATTCACGGTTTGACACCTCGCTTTTTATCTACTCTCATGCGGATGTTACTCTCTATTTATTAGTTTATGTTGATGATTTGATCCTCACAAGCAACAATAACTCAATGATGGATAAGTTTGTGACTCAGTTGATTGATATGTTTTCTATTAAGGATCTTAGGGCTCTCAGTTACTTTCTTAGTGTTGAAGTTATTCCAACCTTATCTGGATTATATTTGTCTCAACACAAATACATCAGAGACTTACTTGTTCACACCAATATGCTTGGAGCAAAAGATGTTCATATTTCGCTCTCCACGAGCTCCTCTTTATCTTTGAATGATAAAACAAACTTATTTGATGTACCAGAGTATCGACACCTTGTTGGCAGTCTTCAATGTCTTTCTCGTGCGAACATTGCTTTTGCAATCAATAAGCTTTCTTAATTTATGCACAAGCCAACAACCACTCATTGGACAATAGCAAAACAACTTCTTAGATATCTCAAAAGTACCATTGATCATGGTTTTTTCCTGCGAAAGAGTTCATCACTTTCTCTACATGCATACTCTGATGTTGATTGGGCAGGTAATAAAGATGATTGTACATCCACTAGTGCCTACATCGTGTTTCTGAGTCATAATCCCATCTCTGGAGCTCTAAGAAACAAGAATTTGTTGCTCGTTCATCAACTGAGGCTGAATATTGTGTTGTTGCTTCCACTAGTTCTGAAATAATGGATCCAGTCAATATTGGGAGAACTTCGTATTCCCATCTCACAACTTGTCATTTATTGCGACAATGTTGGCACTACGTATCTTTGTGCTAATCTTGTTTTCATTCTTGTATAAAGCATATTGCCATTGACTTCCATTTTGTTCGCAATAAAGTAAAACGTGGCGATCTTCTTGTGTCACATGTTTCCTCTCCAGATCAATTAGTTGATGCACTCACTAAACCCCTTTCTCACCAAAGGTTGTCTTCTTTGATCAAAGCATAACCGTTCCATTCTTACTAATTGTATATTGTATCCATATTTGTTTATCTTTCCAAAATTGCTATATGTGATTTTTGTATATCCTTTATAAATTATGAAGATGATAATGCAAAAGTTGCTGCCCCATTTCTTTATTTCATAGTACTCCATCTCTTATAGTTAGTATTGCAGGTACATACATGTAATTTTTGAAGCTTTACTTGGCGAAATGTTTGCAGTAATTTGCAGGTAGAAAACTGGTTTTTGGGTATGAATTTGACTTTTTCAGTGCATTCTTTAACATTAATTGTTCTATATATCACATTTTTTGCTTTTGCCTATACTACACTACTTTTGTGAAGATTTTTTCTGGTATGTTCCTTGGGGTGAAGTTGACGAACGTTTTATGATAGTAAAAGGGTACATATGTCACTTTTAGTTAAAATATAAATGGAGTAAAGAAGAAGAAATGTTAACAATTAGAGGGGAAAAATTAAAATAAAAAAGGGCTTCTTAAAAGATAAATGACCATTTTACCTTCTTAAGCATTAAAAACAAATTTTTTAATTAAAAATAAATGAAAATTTTGTAAAGTATTATTAAATTTTTAGCAAAAAGAAAAAAAAGATAGATGTATATAAGATTAGGGTTGGGTTTCCATTTGAGCATGAAGAGCTTTCCACTTGAAAACTCAATCCCATATGGTTCACCATTAAAAAAAATTATATATATATATATATATATATATATATATATATTTGTTAGTTTGTTTATTAAATTTTATCTTATTTTTCAAACTCTTTTTTTTTTTTTCACAAAAACCTGTCTCCAGACAGCGTTTCTTCCCGCCATTATAAATTTCTAAGCTTTGACCATAAAAGTAGCCACAAGAAATATCATAGCAGCAGGGTTCCATCAAATTTCACCAGATTTCTAAATGGGTTTTCGAAGATTAATCACTCGTTTCCGAAGAACAGTAGAAAATCCGAGCCTTTCCATTTCAAAATCCATCCAAAATCTTGAAGTGGGTTCTACTACCAATTCTCTCTTCACTTCTCCAAAATCTCCAATTTTGATCCAAAGCACGACCTCAGCTCTCCAAAATTCCTTCCGGTTACCCCCAAATCACAGTTTCAAACCACCTTTTCATCCGAGATTTCAATTCTCATCTATTCACTCATCGATTCATGGCGATTCAGTTACTACTACTGTTAGTGATCGAGTGGCCGAAGATTCTGAAAAAATCTGTAAAATCCTCTCGAATTCCTCCGGTTCACCCAATATCAACCATCACCTTGATCGCTCCGGCGTTAGGGTTTCACCTGAGCTTCTCCAAGAAGTCTTGAAGAAGCTCAGCAACGCCGGAGCTCTCGCGCTTTCGTTCTTCCGGTGGGCTGAGAAGCAGCAAGGATTCAAGCCCACCACTGAATCCTACAATGCCCTAATTGAATCTCTGGGCAAAATCAAACAGTTCAAATTGATATGGAATTTGGTGAACACCATGAAGAACAAAGGTTTGTTGACAAGAGACACATTTGCTTTGATCATTCGCCGATACGCGAGAGCCAGGAAGATTGAAGAAGCTGTAGAGGCGTTTGAGACGATGGAGAAATTCGGGTTGAAACCGGAATTATCAGATTTTAATCGATTGATCGATACGTTAAGTAAATCAAGACATGTTAAGAAAGCACACCAGCTGT
Source organism: Paratinospora sagittata (assembly GCA_035771175.1). Classification (NCBI taxonomy): domain Eukaryota; kingdom Viridiplantae; phylum Streptophyta; class Magnoliopsida; order Ranunculales; family Menispermaceae; genus Paratinospora; species Paratinospora sagittata. The sequence continues at coordinate 44,569,424 of CM069602.1, read as the reverse complement.
TTGATGAAATGAAAAAGAGAAGAAGATTTGAGCCTGACCTCAAGAGTTATACTATTCTTTTGGAAGGTTGGGGGCAAGAGCAAAATTTGATGTTAATGAAGGAAGTTTATAGGGAAATGAGAGATGAAGGATTCAAACCCGATGCAGTAACTTATGGAATTACCATCAATGCTTACTGTAAATGCAAGAAATTTGATGAAGCAATAGAGCTGTTTCGAGAAATGGAAGCGAAGAAATGCAAGCCAACGCCACATATATATTGCACTTTGATTAATGGGTTAGGGTCTGAGAAGAGATTGGATGAAGCACTAGAGTTTTTTGAGCAATCAAAGGAAAATGGTTTCATTCCTGAATTGCCCACTTACAATGCTGTTGTGGGATCTTATTGTTCATCGATGCGATTTGAAGATGCTTATCGGGTGGTGGATGAGATAAGGAGTTCTGGATTTGGCCCGAATTCAAGGACTTACGATATAATCCTTCATCACCTTATAAAGGCTAGAAGAACAAAGGAGGCCTATTGGGTGTTTCAGAGAATGAGCAGTGAGTTCAAATGTGAGCCAAGTTTGAGTACTTATACTATAATGGCGAACATGTTCTGCAATGAAGAACGGGTGGATTTGGCGTTGAAGGTATGGGAGCAGATGAAAGGTAATGGAGTTCTTCCTAGTATGCACATGTTTTCTTCTTTGATCAATGGTCTTTGTGTGGAGAATAAGCTGGAAGATGCTTGCAATTATTTTCAAGAAATGCTTGCTTTGGGCATTAGGCCTCCTGGTAACTTGTATAGTAACTTAAAACAAGCTCTTCTTGAAGCTGGAAAGAATGATGTTGCTATTAGTCTGGGTCTGCAACTTGATAAAATAAGGAAAACTCCATTGGCTGGGTAACTGACTTGTATTAAATTAGAGAGGCAAAGATGCTGTGCAGATTGGTGGGTTTTGCTGTTAAAAGGGGATATTATATTTATTGATTTCAAGTACTTGGGTAATTTGTCGATTTAGCCTTGATAGAGTAAAGCGGAAAAAACGGATTTATGTAACAAAAATCATGTAGTTGATAAAAGGCTTTGTTAAGTTGAATTGAAATTCTCAAATGATAAACTAGCATTTCTTTGGCTTGAATTTCCAATTTTAGTGCAGAAATACCTGTTATGGTGCAGCATTGCCCGTGTAATGAAGTGGGCTAAGAGTGGCAAAAAGGCAAACCATGAGTTTTTTATCTCCTTTGTCTCATTTGTCCCAAGAATTCAACAAATTGGATGGATTAAATACATTTTTTTTTTTGCTTAAATTTCCTATTTTAGTGCAGAAGAATCATCTAAAATGTGAATTAAGAGAACCAATTCCTCTCTTTGAAACACCCATAACATTATGAAGAAACAAAACAAATATTTTGTTAATTGAATTAGCTCACACTTTCAACTATAAAGTACAGAGGAAGTAACTTTGGTCCTCTTTTACATTAATATGGGCCTCTTGCATCCAACAAATTTCTCCTTCCATCTGGACCTCAGAAAAGATGCTTTTGTTCTTGCGGTTGTGCAAAGAAGAGGTGGGCTCATGAGCATTGCCCGAGATTTTATACTGGTGTAGATTCTTGCTGCTCCTGTGCCGTGTTTCCTCCTTCATTATCACTTCCTTGGCCACCCTTGTACCCATTTTGTAGAATCCTCTCCTCTGAAGGCAGATTCTTCTTGGCTTTTCTACTGCCTTCAACTTTCCATAGATCCCATACCCGAGTTTTAGGTGGAGGTGTTGCCTCTGCAATTGGTGCAACAAGACCTGGCTTGCCATCATCAACGACTGCATCCACCAACCCATACTCTTTTGCTTCCCACGCATTCATAAAATTATCACGATCTGTGTCCAATTCAATCTGCAAGCATGATACGTAGGAATTAATGTAGTGCCAAACATTTAAGGAACAGCGTAATAAGTGCAGCATTAGGATGAAGCTGATAAAGCAACCTGTTCCTCAGGCTTCCCTGTGACCCGTGACAGTATCTTGTTTAACTTAATTTTGTGGTACATCATTTCTCTTATACGAAGCCCCATATCTGTAGCCTGGAATCACAAAAAACAAAAAACTGTAAGGAGAGCAAATAAAGAACAAGCTGTTCAATGTGAATACTAAAATGATAGATTGGAGATCGGAGATATTAAAAAGGAAAATCTTAATTTGCTGCCGAGTAACAGGAATATTTCAGCAAACTGTCATTAAAGAATGTAGTAGAGCCACATTAACTTGAACATAATGCAAGGATGCAAGATCAATCCAATGATGAGAACTTTTGAATTCACATGATCAAGGATGCAACCCCCAAAGCAAAGGTATCAGATTAAGTTCTATGGCCAAGACCAATATAATTGGCCAACATCGAATCCCCTTCCAAAATAATCCAACTTTTTTTTTCCTTACCAAAATAATCCAACTTGCTCAATACAAGTATCAACTAAAGAGTAGAGAATAACACTTGAGCAATCAATAAAGCAAGGTTTCCTTGGTTTGTTGTCTCCAAGCCCACAATTTTTGAAAATGGAAATCAGCCAAAGCACAAAAACCCACAACCAATTGTCAGAGAGAATTGATTAAGAGATGAAAGCAAAGAAGGATAGAGAAGATGATAAGAAAGGAGAAGAAGAAATGGCTATGGGATTAGAATAGCAAGAAAAAGACAGTTTTGTCAAGGAATTAAGACAAGGCTTAGATTGATTGGTTCATGTAGGCGGGCCTAGCGGGTTAGAAAATATTTATTTATAGCTCCATAAGTAAATTATAAATTAATTTAACACGTAAAACCTATGTATGTATAATTACATATAAATTTCATAAAAGCCAAATTAAGTAAAAAAAAAAGAAAAGAAAGAAAGAGACAAACTAAGTTATACATTCTTCACTGTTCGCAAAATTAAACACAGCAAGACACATTAAGATAAGAGATGATGCGGATCCATAATTTGCAAAGTAAGTTGGAAAAATAGCCAAAATGATAGGAGTACTAAATTATCTCAAAACTAAACCTCACCCATCCGAACTAACAAATATAGATGACTAGGGTTTCTAATCGAGGTAGCGTCATACCCGAGCGGTCCCCCCCCCCCCCCCTCCAAACATCGAGCTCAATGTTCTCATGAGGCAAACAATATAACAATTTTGAAGACAATTGTGGATAAAATAAGAAGCATAAACCAAAACTTACTTTCCCTCCAGCAGTTCCAAGAGGTTGATGAATCATTACTCTTGAATTTGGCATGCAAAACCTCTTTCCTTTCGAACCAGAAGCAAGCAAAAAGGCACCCATAGATGCCGCAAGACCCAGGCACACAGTAGAAACATCTGCCTTGCACAACTTCATAGCGTCATATATTCCCATTCCTGCATCCATTAATAAATTAGCAACTAAATTTATCATCAATAATTCTGATCGCAACTACTACTGCTAATAAGAGAGATGGAACAAAGACTAATTGTTTCATAATTTGAACCAAAAAACCACTGTAAGATGACAGGTAAAGAGTTGTGCAAAGTAGCAAGATATCAAACTTGATTCAGTTATAAGATTATGTGAAAAAAGAAAGAAGAAGAAAAATTAAAGAACCCACAAGGTTTTATGGCAAACAAATCAACCATTAATGAATAATGGATACACATGTTTAACCTAATGAATGTTAAAAAGTTGCATGATGTAAGGGAATTTATGGTCACATCACGGAGTGAAAATTCTTCAACGTTCTTAGAAGTTTTGACAAACTTTTCCACCATTTTATTCATTGAATGAATTATGAATCCAATGAAAATAATAAAACCTAAGATTCTCTAAAGTTTTATTGAATTTCTCTAATTTTTTAATTACAGAATTGAAAATAAGACAAAACTCAATTTAGTTTAGGGAAAATAATGAAATAATTTCCAAAATAAGAAAAATCAATAGGATTTCTTCCTTTTACTTACTAAATGAATAACTATATAGAGTAGCAAACTATGGGTTTTGTCAATGTCTCTAAATTGGAGATAAAAACAAAAGAGTGACTAAGGGGAAAAAAAGGGTATAAAGACTTAATGGTGTACACAGTGCAAGAAGCTCTAGCCATTTTGGGGTTTAGGGAAGAGATGTTGTAAAAAGCCTTATCCCAAAACTATGGAGTGGTTGTGTGACACTCTTCAGTTTTGGGATAAGGCTTTGTACAACATCTCTTCCCCAAACCCTAGAATGGCAAAAGTTTCTTGCATTGCACACAGCCTTGACTTAACTTGTACCTAGATTCTAACCCATGACCTCCAGGTCATAAAGGAGCAACTCTTACCGTTATGCCAAGAGGCCCACCCTTCTTGTATAAAGACTCTAGTTTTGATCAAACTAGAAAATAATAGATTAGGAATGCACTCTTTTTTAATCAATTCATAAATCCCTAATATATGATAAAAAAATTATATTGTTTTTAAGAAGAAAGGCAATCTCATTTCACAGGTAAAATTCTATGGAGAAAGGAACTTGATGAGCAAGAACTTTGGAGTACCACTCAAGACTAGTAACTTATTCATTTCACCCAACTTTGTTGGATGACATCAATCTCAATAGAACTATAAACGATTACTGTTGGTTAGAATTGTGCCAAATAAGAAATACCTTATACTATCAGTGGCTAGGAGATGGTGAGCTTATGTCAAGAAGTATTACCTCCAGAATTGCACAAGTTGTCACACTCCTCGCGTCTTCTCACATCCATTTAATGATGTATCCCACACATTTTATTGAGGTATTGCAGGCTTTAGTTCAAAGTGTAAAAATTTTATCCCAAAAAGGAACCTCAATGGTTGGAGAAATGCTTCCACTAAAACCTCGATGTCAAACTTGGGTCCACCACACTTAGTAAAAATGGTGTCATCTCTAGAGGTGAATCACACACTTGCAATACCTCTAAGAATGACTCCAATACCATAATGCTATGATCCCCATCCCAACATTGTCGAAGTATTTTCCAACTAGGTTCAAGTGATGTATAAATTTTTTTGCATGTTTTTTTTTTTATTATTATGTTTTTCTATAGTTTCTTTTTTTAGGAAAGTTTTTATTTTGGTAAATTTATATTTTAGTGGTAATTCTAGATAATTTTTAAAATTCGTTTTTATTATTTAAGTGTATTAAAAAGTGTTTTAGAAGTGTCTAAATAGAGTTCTAATAGGATTAGGAAGTTGCTTTTATGTTATAGATAGGTTCGGAAACTTATTTTTAGGTGTTTTAAGTAGTTAAGAAGTTGTTTTAAGGGAGTTATCTTTATAAGGAGCTCCAATTACGATATTTAAAAAAATTTCAATAGCAATTATTTTCTATTTGCTAAAAGTTGTTTTAAGCTTGACGTTGTCACAGCTACAACTTCAAGAATCGGTTGTTGTCCAAAACAGGGAGAAAGTTGCGGATTCTCACGGAAATCCTGCAGTTCCACTCTACGATTCGGAGCAGGGGTCCAAATCCGACTAATCTCATGTGATTAACCTAGATCGCAGGGATCGTTGCTACCACAGGCACTTGCCCACACCACAACCTTGTCGTGAGGTTCATTCCACACCAATTGCCATAGATGATTGGAATGATGAAAAAATTGAAAACTCATTTGCTAATCAAGAGGACTTTCAAATTCCACAATTACCGGGCAAGAATATTCTTATTAATGCAAATGACGAGCAATATGATGACCATGGTAAACCGCCAATTTTTTATGAATATCCGGATGATATTGAGGAAGAGGTGGTTTACGGTAAAAAATGGGAACTTTTAGTTGTTCAAAATTTATGCTCGGATGATCAGAAAGCTAAAGAGGTTGATGCATGGATTAGGGAAGAACTTGAGAACCCGTTTGGTAATCAAAGAGTTTTCATGATGATCTCCAACTCGATGAACTAACGGATTGGCAATTTATAGTTGAGGAAATATTCAATTCCAACAAAGTTGCAGATCAGAAGATGGTTCCACTTGTGGTCACTAGATTCGAGTCTAGGACATCTTCTTCCAAGGTACAATTATCTCGCTATCTTCACACATCTGATGATTTTCTTGTTCGACATCCTCCGTATTACGATGACTTTTTTGGTGGTGATTCAAATTTGAGGATGAATTCTTTCCAACAAGGGGGGAATGATGTATAATATATTCCTGCATGTTTTTTTTTATGTTTTTATATTTAAGTTTCTTTTTTTAGGAAAGTTTTTATTTTGGTAAATTTATATTTTAGTGGTAGTCCTAAATAATTTTTAAAATTCGTTTTTATTATTTAAGTGTATTAAAAAGTGTTTTAAAAGTGTCTAAATAGAGTTCTAATAGGATTAGGAAGTTGCTTTTATGTTATTTCCAAACCTTTATCGTCTCTTCCCTTCACAATAGTCCTATCTCAACTTTTGTTGCTTTTGGTTCCGAGAGATCATCCATCTCGTGGAATCTTCATTTGAATAGAAATGGTTTGGCTAATGAGGAAGGTGAAGTGGTCCACCTTCTTAATCTTCTTTCAAAAGAAGAGGACAGGTTGCTATGGTCTTGGGATCCTCTAGGGATGCTCTCCACTAAATCTTTTTTTGACATACTTATTGATAGCTCTTCCTTGCCCCTTCTCCCCCAACATCAACTACTTTGGAAAGCACAGGTTCCATCAAAAGTCAAATTTTTGGGATGGATCACTATTCTTGGTAGGTTGAATGCGCGGGGGGAGAGCTCAAAACTGTTAGTAGCGTTTTGGATAGCTACTAGTAAATTGCCAAAAGGGTTTTCTGTAAATGATGGGGTGAGAAATTGGGATAGCATTGTATATGGTCTGATGTAGCTTAGAATATTTTATTCTCTGGCCACACTATATTGTACACTGCGCATTATTACAATTTATATATTAATCTATAGTTTCCTTTCAAAAAAAAAGATAGGTTAGGAAACTAATTTTTAGGTGTTTTAGGTAGTTTAGAAGTTGTTTTAAGGGAGTTATTTATATAAGGAGCTCCAATTACGAAATTCAAAAAAAAATCAATAGCAATTATTTTCTTTTTAAGAATTCTATTCCATAGAATTTAGTTTGGTTTATTTTTGGATATTTTCATTTTTTGCTTCTGCAACGAATCTACATCACAATACTTCACAGTTTTGTCTTCAAAAAAACTTTCAAGAATTGAAGCAATGCTTCCATCCATAGCAAGGATTTTTTCTTAGTACACTTCATTCGAAACTAAACCAACATCCTTGGGACAAAAATGATTTCACACCACTTCCACACAATTGAGGTATTGTTTGCCTTTTTTTCTTTTTTTCTTTTTTAAAACACCTCATGAGTTTGTCTATAAAGCCTCAACAATTGAAGGAAATTGTCATGTCTATGCCAGGTTAGGTTTTAGGAATGTAGAGTGTAGACATGGTGAATGTTTCTCTTAGATAAGTATCTATCCACCTTGATGAGGACAATGGAAATACTTTCAACCAAATCCTAAATGCATTGTGGAAAAGCATTATACAGGATCTTGAAGTCTCTCAGTAAAGATGTTTAACTAAGTTGTTGCCTTGATGGTGGCAAGAGAAGATAAAATGATGTCATCAGAGGAATTTGGGTGCTTGGTGGACTTTTATTTGATATATTGCTAGCATTATACACCATTGAAACCACATTGTAAAGAGAGAATGTAAGCAAAACTTGGAATGGATAATCCTTTTTTCCTTAGGTCCTCAATTCCTCATACCCCCTCCTAAATAAATAATCTAGTATCCTTTCTAAGACAACTTCTTCATTTGGTTGAAATATTTTGTAAATCAAGAATCAACTATGTGACACCCAAAAAAGTCAAATAGTAGAACAAGATTCATATACCCAACCATAAATGGTTTGAATAAAGATCTATGTTGTTGTAGATGAGGAATTGAATGACCATCATGTTCGTCCAAGGTGTAGAATGACTAAGAATACTTCCAAGGATGTTCTTCTAGTTTGGGAGTCATCTAAGCTAACAACAAACTATATCATGGAATTTCCTACTCCTTGTTTGGGTTTTGAGCACTCCAGGTACCCTTTCCCTCCCCTTGTAGGTCCTTTTTTGGTTATTAATATATAGTTACTTTTTTTGTTTCCTCTCAAGAAAAAGAAAAAAAAAAGAAGAATGGCTTGACTTCTCAAGAGTGTTTTGGTTTTCCTTCAGGCTCTTGAGACATTTATGAAAGCTAGAATTCCCAAATTTTTCAAAACAAGATCATGAAATTTCTTTCTCATCACTGTTTATTAAAGCATCTAGCTGGAAAGGATTAGGAGAGTAGTTCAATTAGAGATTCGATGTCTTTGCTATTATTCTTCATACTGCAAATGTACAAGAAGCCACTATTTGACAAGCTAAAGTTTTCTCACAAAGCATAGCCATAACTGTTAAAATGAATAAATGAGAAAGAAAATAGGAGAAGATTTAGCATAATAGAGTAGTAAGCATACTAAATAAGTTGATGTACTCACAAACAAGGATATTGGGAAAAGAAAAACACTTATGCAAAGAGCAAATTATGATACATAGATTAAGGGAAACCAAACATATTGATATCCATATGTACATTACACGATCAAATAAAAAGGTTGCTGAAGTCCACAAGGGTTTGGTGACTTGCTCTCGACCTCAATATAGCATAAGTGAGGTAGTCAAAATTGTGAATCGGAAGTGAATCAATGGGGTCCCTCTGAATCGAATCGGGATTCAAATTGATGAATCGTAGGACTCACAATACAATTGTGAGTCGTATATAAATTTAGTTTTTAGAGACATTTATTTGTATTCCTAATACTATATTGGGTTTTTATTATAAATTTTAATATCTTGTTTTTTAATTGTGAATTAATCTATTAAATCTAATCATTGAATTTCAATGTTCGAAGTTTTGAAACATTGAAACAAAACTTAAATTAAACAAAGTTTGTCCAAAATAACACCTAAAAATGATTCAGAGCATGATGTCGAGCCAAAAAAAAATTGAAATTTATCAATCCAATAAAAAACAAAATTAGTTAGTTAACACGAAACATGCAACAGAAAAAAAAAAAAAAAAAAAAAGAAAAAGAAAAAGAAAAGAAAAGACAAAGAGGGTTTTCTTTTTGTTGTGTTGTGAACAAGGAGAGCCAAAAAAAAGCCCCTTGAATCAGTCCAAATTGCCAAATCGTGCGATTCACATGTGAATCGCATGATTCGCATCGATTCAATGGGCGCTTCACAGGTATTAGGATTCATAGGTGCAATTCAGATCGATAGAGGGCGAATCAAATCGCAAATCATAGGATTCACTGATTTGAATCGGGATTTTGTCAACCTTGAGCATAAGGTTATTAGATCAAACCCTCCCCTCCTCCTAATTTACCTTGACTACATATAAATCAAGCATGTCTGCTCCCTGTGGGCTTGGTTTGACAAAGTATAACTAAACCAAACATCTACAGGCATATCAAGTTCACAAGGTTCCCACCATTGAAGGGTTTGGGGAAAGGATTATGGAAAGAGCCCTTGCCCTTGCACTATAGGAAAGTCATTTCTGGACTCAGATCCATGGCCTATAGGTCACAGTGAAGCAACCTCTACTACAATTGCTCCCATCCCCATCCTTTCTAAACTTGACATCTATGGTTATTAAAAAAAAATTAAAAAAAATTATAGGAGGGAAAAAATCAACACGTACCAGCGGTAACTGAGCCACCAGGTGAATTTATAAACAACTTGATATCTTTTTCCTGGTCTTCTGCATCAAGAAACAATAGTTGGCTAATGATGAAGTCTGCCGTCACGTCATCCACCTATTAGTAGTCAAATTCATTAACATTAGCCATAGTTTACTTAAAATAAATTTCTCTTTTTATCAACTTAAAACAAAACACTAAGTCATATACTCAGAGATTCATAAAAAAAAACCCTCTCCTAAAACAATACATTTCATCAACTATTGCAAGCAACAAACCATGAGAGAAGCTAACCCACTTCAAAACAGAACTCTCTTCTCAAAAACACACATATTATTACCAAATTGAGTTCCAATGCAAGTAATTACTAAAACCCACTTCAAAAATCCAACCTTTCTACCAAAAAGACTATACTTTTAAAATCGAACAAGGAAAAAAAGAAAAAAGCCCCATGTTCCTAATCTTGGCAACTCAACAGAAAGCTAAAAACATGTAATAAAAAAATAAATAAATAAACACCAAATCTTTGAGGCAAAAAAGAGAGCGGAAAACAAAGGGAAAAATTGAACCTGAGAGCCGAGAAAGATGATTCTTTGGCGAAGAAGCATATTGGTGGCATCAAGCTCTTCGAATCTGGGCAACAACGGAGAAGAAGAGTTGGAAATAATATTCCAGTCAGAAGAAAGGGTCCTTTTTTTGGAGTTTTTGACGGCTTTAATGGAGATGGGCTTTCTCCTGTGCCTAAACAAAGCAGTCGGGCACGGCTGAAACTTCGGGAAAACGCCATTAAACAAAGGGTGCGATGGTGCAGAGCTGAACTTTAACTCCATGATTGCTTACTCGCTTGCACGTCTAGTCTGACTAAAAAAAAAAGGATTTGTCAGGTAGAAAAATTAAAGAATGAAATTGAAGATGCTGTTGTTGTTGTTGCTTCGTAAGTTGAAATTCTCGATATCCTAATCTGGGTTGCAGAGCTAGGGACGTCTCGACGCTTGTCTTGGTTTTGAGTATGGTTGGATGCCCTTTTACATATGTAAATATTTTGTTAAATTTTGGTACATATGTTATTAATATCACATGTTAAACCTAGATGGTGAGGAGTGTTGTTAATGTTATTGTATATCGGCCATGGGCCTTGGACATTCGATGATGATGAGTCCAGACATGTTGGCCTAGGTTATTTTGATTTATTTTTGGGACTATGTTGATCGTCATATGTTTATTGGGAAGTTATTATCATTTTGATTCATGTGGTTGTTTGCGATAATTAAGAACTGTTAAGTCTATCAGGTTGTGTTTGGAAAAATAAAAAATAAAAAAATTATGGGGACTCTATGGAGAGTCTGGCTGAGGCTTGTAGGGTCCCGATCATCTTATGGGATGATTTGAGGTGGTCGTGGATGCCTACGCCGGGCGTTCCTCTCCGGCATTTCGCACCCCGATCCTTGAGGGATGGCTGTCTGGGTTGTGGGGTCGTCACATGCACATTTCATGAACATTCTAATTTTTTCCAGATTCACGAATAAGGAAATTCTAAACGACCTAGTTCGTGAATCAGAGAATATCTCTCACAAATCCAAAAAGTTGATTTTTGTACGAAAAGTTATTCTGAAAAAGTGGCTAAAAAGAATGTACGTGTCAGAACAACAGAAATGTCATATTTGTCGTTTTGTTCCTTTGAGGGCGCTCATGGAGCATCAGTGTCCTATCGAAAGATGAAGTAAGGGCGCTATGAACTCGTAAGCGTCCTGACTTTCTTTGACATTTAAACAACTTCAGACATGAGGGCGCTACTTGACAATTAGTGTCATGTTTTGTTTTAAAAACGCACGAGGGTGCTACTCAAGAGTAAGTGTCCTGATATATTTTTTAAAACAATTTTAAAAGAATATTAAGTGCGCTGAAGGACAGTAAGCCTCCAGAAAGTTATAAGTTGATTACAAGGATGAGGGCGCTCCTATATAAGTAGTGTCCTGACAATTTTTCAACTTATAACTATCAACATCCTTAAAGATAATAATCATTTAAAAATTTAGAGAACTTTCAACGAGCTTAAACTAAGTCAACGTCCTGAAACTTTCAAAGGTTGACTAAAGGGATGTCACTACTTACAACTAAGCGTCTTAATGAATCGGTTCAATTTAACCTTGAATGTTAGCGTCCTAATATTTTATCAGCGTCCTGACTCATCAAGTCCAGGAGGGCGCTCATAAAACATTAGCGTTCTGAAAGACTATAAAAATGGTTTTGATTTTTCGATTTAACCTCGATAAAACACGAGTAAAACCAAGATATTTTCGAATTAAATAAAATACTTTGGAAATCATGAAATTGTTGGCCCAGATATGTCCAAGAGGGGGGTGAATTGGACACTTAGACAATTTAAAAACAATTACAATGGCAAAAATTAAATTGCAGAAAGTAAACAAATATGCACGGACGATTTATAGTGGTTCGGCCACTTGCCTACGTCTACTACCTAACCTCCTCAGTTAGGATTTTGAACCTTATCACTAAGGGATTTTATTACGGGTGAGAATCAAACCGTTACACCTTTTCTCAACTTGCGAATGTGAGAACAACCGTTACACTGCTCAACTTACAAGCGTGAGACCAACCTATCCCAACTTATGGGTGTGAGACAGACCTAAGCTTTCTCAACTTACAGGTGTGAGAAGACCTTACCTTGTTGAATATAGAATATCAACTACCGTTACAACCTTGATACAGTATACAAGATATGAAATTGAGTACAACTGTATCCTATGAACTATCTCTCAAATTTCTCTTTCAGCAAGAATGATATAAGTAAAAACAGTGCTGAATAATTTGAGTGAAAACAAATTAAACTTTGAAATTGATTTTCAGATAAAGATAGAATCTTAGCTCTATGTGAAAATCATTTGAATAAGTAATGATTCAAATAAACGCTTTGAAACTAGAATAACTTAAGCTTTTTGAATTATATGAAAATTCGACTAACTTTCAAAAGGTGTTTTAGCTCAAAGAATTTTCGGTGGTCTTAACAAATTGTTAAGTGTCTGTATTTATAGACTTGTAGAGATGAAGTTGTTGTTCATTTGAATTTGAATTCCAAATATGAACGTTTACTCACAACAGCTAGAATATATCACAAAAATGGAAACTGCACATTTCACGAATATTATGATTTTCTCCAGATACACGAATAAGGAAAGTTTTAGAAGACGTGGTTCGTAAATCTGAGAATATCTCTTACAGATACATAAAATTGATTTTGTACGAAAAGTTGTTCTGAAAAGATGGCAAAAAAGATGTATAAGTCAGAACAGTAAAAATATCATTTTTTGTCGTTTTGTTCCTTTGAGGGCGCTCATAGAACATCAGCATCCTACTGAACAATGAAGTGAGAGCGCTACTAAATAGTAAGCGTCCTGACTTGCTTTGACAATTAAACGACTTAATTCATGAGGGCGCTACTTCGCAGTGAGCGTCTTGCTTTGTTTTAAAACTTTTAACACACGAGGGCGCTACTCAAGAGTAAGTGTCCTGAAAGTTATTTAAGTTGATTCTAAAGATGAGGGCGCTCCTATATAAGTAGTGTCCTAATAATTTATTCAACTTATAACTTATCAGCGTCCTTAAAGATAAAATCACTTAAAGACAAAAAGAACTTTCAGTGAGCTGAAACTAAATCAACGTCCTGACATTCTCAAAGGTTGATAAAAGAAAGGTCGCTACAAAAAAGTAAGCGTCCTTATTAATCAGTTCAATTCAACCTTGAGTTTTCTAATATTTTATCAGTATCCTGACTCATCAAGTTCAGGAGGGCGCTGCCAAAACATTAGCGTACTGAAAGACTATTATAAAAATGGTTCAATTTCTCGATTAAAGCTCGATACGACATCATTGTTTCTCTTAATCAAATCAAATACTTTAGAAATCATAATCGTGTCAGGCATGAACTGTTTTGTTGAACATTATATTACTAATTGGGAATCACGAAAAAATGGTATCAGAGCATTTGACTATTAAGATACTATTATATGTTTATAGGAGTAGTCCAAATTCCTACGTGCCACTTTACAACAATTGATATCATCCCTTTTTATTTCCCTATTATCATCTTGCTTTTAATATTCATCTTCTTAATTTTCTTACATCTTCTTGCTATATTTTGAATTATTAGTAAACCAAAAGCTTTAGCTTTAATATTAAAATATTTTAGACCTTTTCATTGGTCTATATATTATATAAACAAAATAGTTCCAGCAATAGTTTTTCTAACTTTAGTAATCAAAATAAGAGAATCAATAGATCAAAATCTAATATATGAACAAATTTGAAAACTATACCTTAGAACAATTAAGTGAATTAGAATATTTAATTCAAATTAGAATAGCTAAATTACAATGTAAGCTTGCAGAAAGATATCAAACTTTAGAATTAATAATTAAATCTAACAATCATGTACCTCAATCTTTAACAAATCGAATAGTAGAAATAAATGCCGAACTAGCACAAATCTCTAGTGACTTAAATAAGATAAGAAATAGTATTCAAGACAAAATTAATAAATAAAAACATATGCAAAATTCAACCTACCTAGCAACTCATAACTTTACATCCATAAATTATTTAGACTTAGAACTTTTCAACCATAAAAAGACAAAAACAAATCTCACAGAAGGCTTTAAAATTACGTGCAACTTTTCTAGTGGAAAACACCAACTACATACTGAAGAAAATACTCAATTAAACAGTATAGTAGATTTACTTATTAATATTAATCAAAGTTTAGAGCATAAAAAGAAATACTAGAGGAATAATTGACCTAGTAGATGCAGTAGAAAAAATAAAAATACAAACGTTACAATCTAATCTAGACTATATTAAATCAACAATAAATAATCCAAGTATAAATCTTAACAACATCCCAGATAACACAAGAATTTAGAAAAATATAATCAAATAAAACACATAATCAAGTAGATATAGAAAATCATAGACTATTACAAAATATATTATTTGAACTAGAACGGTTCAACGAAATACAGAAAGAACAACGAAAACAATTAGCTAAAATCTGGAAAATAGTTAGTGAATAAGCCACCAAAAATAATTAAATAAATATTATTATAATTATAAACATAAATATACTAGTCCACATAAGCATATTAGTTATTCATAAGTCGAATAGATAATAGTCATACAGATAGTAGTTATATCTAGTTTCTAATAGATACTAGTCAAAGAGAGCTTAGTCATATCTATTTGCCAACATCACCATATCTATTGTTTCAACATAGACAATAAATGTTTTTACTTTTATACCTTTATGTAGTAATAGTTTACCAAATTGTTGAAATAAGCACCTACGTAGTCATATTGAAATATAATTACTATAAGACAAACAAGAAAGAGAAAGTGAAGGAGTAGTAATCTTTTCTTGCAAGAAGCATTAAAAACAGTAAAAGAAATAGTACCATAAATAGAACCTATAGGTTTTAGCAATACACAATTTCACACCGAGAGCAACTTAATCCCATAGTGTCAAGCTAATACCATAATTCAACTAATACTACAGTTAAGCAATAAATTAGAATTATTAGCAGAAAAATTAACAAAATTAAGTTATATAATTAAAGCAAAAGAAATAGCTACATAAATAATTAGTGAAGATAAAGTTAAAATACTTGATGATCAATTAGAAAATTTAACTAAAAAAGGTTATAACACTAAATAAAGAATATAAACAACCTGAAAATTTAATACAACCAATTAGCAATATTTTAGGACCAAAACAACTATGGAAAAAAGAATATCAATAAGTGCAAAAGATAATATAATATAAAAAGTTAGAAATATGTTAAATATTAACACAAAAGGTAAAGAAATAATAGAAAGTACTGAAGACTTAATACCTAAAACAGAAGCAGATAAAATCTTAGAACAAGGATTTAATAAAATTAAAAAGAAAAATCTTTATAATTATAATTTCAAAGATAAAATTAATAATTGAATATATATTTATAAAGAAGAATAAAAAATAGTTGTAGTAAATAAAAGAGAAAGTATAACATTAATAAGGCCACAAGCTAAAGAAAAATTGTTACAAGAAAAATATTCTAATATATTTATAGGAGTAGTAATGATAGGTGTAATAAGTCAAACTAGAGAAGGACTAGATACATAAGCTCATTTATATTTATATGACGCAAGATTTAGTGATTATGAACAAGCTCAAATTGCAAGTGCAGAAATAGATTTAAGAAATAAAGTAGCAGTAGTAGGATATTTACCTAACATAGATATAGACGTACGAGAATTTTCATAAAATATAAAATTAAGTGTCACACCACGCCCGGACGCGCCTAAACCGGCGGAACACTCACGAACGGGGTGCGAATGCATTATAACAATAACCGAGTGCGCAGGAACACAATTATGTACAAGTCTGATTTCATTAATTTCAGAATATATTTTTGTATATGAAATAGTAAATGGAACATCCTCCAAAAATCCCCAATGAATAAACAAAGGGTTACAAAATGTGGGCTCAAAAACCTCCACCCAGTCCGCCCTACTCTCCTGAGAAAAATTGGATAACAACGGGGTGAGCTACTCACCCAGTGGGTAAAATAGTTCCTGAATATAACAATTAATAAAGAAAACTTTATAATCAAATATCACATAAACACATCATAGCATCATAATCAATACAACATGTATGTATCCATGTCTCCGTCTTGTAATGGTTCCATGATTTTACGTCGCCTGAGTTCAGGTATAGATGTCCATCTCCAGGTATAGTCGGGTTCTCATTGTATGTCCCTCCTCAAGATTGACACCCTAGATTCACGTATAGATGTCCATCCCCAGGTAAACCCAGGTTCTCATTGTACGTACTTCTCCAGTGAAATATCAATAATACTGAGCATTGCTTCTATCTATTTTGTGGATCATAAACCACTTACGTACCTAAGTGGTGTTTATGTATGATGTCAATGCATGAGCAGGTCCGGTCTTTACTAACATTAGACAAGATTTGGCAATGTCTGGTGATTCGTTCTTCACCTTCAGATAAAAACTCCTTCTAGAACTGGCGCCTTCCCCCGAGCAGAACTGCTTTGCGCAGCGAAGAGAGTCTCAAAGAGAGAAGAGAAAAACTCAAGGAGAGTATGAGAGAGAGAAAGATCACAAGTGATTGGTATGAAAATGAGAGGAGGGGGGGTTTTTTCTATAATAAAAAATGCCCGAAGATTGCACAAAAAAAAAAAAAATTTGAACTTCAGGCAACCCGCCCGAACCTTTGGGCACTTTTTTTTCCTATTTAAGGAACCTCCCCTCTTTTCTCACACCAAATCACCTTCTCTTGTGATTTTTCTTCTATTTCATTCTCCTTTAGTTTTTCTTCTCTTTTTAAGACTCTCTTCACGGTGCAATGCGGTTTTGCTTAGGGGAAGGCTCCAGTTTTCAAAGGGGTTTTTATCTGAAGGTGGGGAACGAAACATAGGTTTGCTTGTCTTATAAATTTTATTAAAGTTTACATTCATTTACCATTATGTCTACTATTCATTTACACTACATTATTGCGTATAATGTTTATACTTGTCATACTTATGCCTGTATATTTGGAGTTCATGTATTACACTGTTGTTATGCCGGATTAGTGGTCAATCTGGCTCAACCAGACTCAGTCTTGTCCTCAGTAACTTTAAATAGTATACGGGAGGCAGCGTGCTGCTCTAGACGATTAGTATTTAAGTAGACCTCGTATCTCACCTCTCAACTGGAGACTGATCTGGTTGGTCTTATTTGAAAGGTATCAGCTTATACAAGTAATACTGAATGTCCTGACCTTGCACGTGGTGATACCGACCCTGATAAGGATCACCAGACGTTGCCAAATCCTACCTAAATGTTAAGTAAAGACCGGACCAGTTCATGCATTGGCATCATACATAGCACCACCTAGGGACGTATGTGTTTTATGATTCATAGAATAGTTAGAAGCAATGCTCACTATTCATTATATTTCTCTGGAGAGGGACGTACAATGAGAACCTGGCTATTCCTGGGGAGGGACATCTGTACTTGAATCCAGAGCGTCGTTCCTGAGGAGGGACGTACAATGAGAACCCGACTACTCCTTGGAAGGGACATCTGTACATGAACTCAGGCGATGTACAACCATCAAACCAATACAAGACAGTGTCATGCATACATACATGTTGGATTGATTGTGATGCCCTGATGTGTATTTAAGATATTTGATTATGAAGTTTGCTTTATTAATTGTTATATTCACAAACTATTTTACCCACTGAGCGTGTAACTCACCCCGTTATTATCCAATTATTCACAGGAGATTAGGGTGGACTCGGTGTAGGTTTTTGGACCCACATCTTTGTACCCTTTGTATTATTCATTGGAGATTTTGGGAGGATGTTCCCTTAACTATTCATGTACAAATATATCTAAAATTAATGAAATCAGACTTGTACTTAATCGTGTTTCCGCGCACTCTGCTATTGTTATGATAATGCATTCGCGCCCCGTCCGTGAGTGTCCCGCCGATTTAGGCGCGTCCGGGCGGGGTGTGACATTTAATGGTATCAGAGAGTAAGGTCCATGGCCCGCCCAAGTCCACCAAATTAGGGGAAGAAATTTTTTATTAAATATATATATATATCTTTAGAACTATATATATATATGAATTATATATACTTGAGATTTATATTAAATATATATCTAGAAAACTATATAGTTTTTATATAGTTTAGATTCAAATATATATATATAGTTATGATTAAATATATATATCTATATATCTATGTATATATGAGATATATATATATATCATATTGCTAATGGAAAATTTGGATTAAATGATGGCATAAACATCAAGAGAAAATTAGAAAATATTGTCCAACGGACAAGGCATAAATCTTAAAAATGTTAGGAATATATTTTGTGTCTTTCACAAGTTTATTTTCCTTTTAGCAAGATAATGGCCTCAAGTGAAGGAACGACTTCCAGTAGTCGGGAACCAATTCCCACCAGACTCAAGGAATTGTTCGAAAGGGAGGTTATGACTATGAGAAGTATCGACAATAGAGATCTATGCCTTCGTCCGATCCTTCACAAAAAATTCGCAACACTGGGGTGGTTGAACATAACAAAAGTTGAGGGTTACGTCTATTACAACTTGGTGAAATCTTTCTACGAAGCCATGAATTGCATAGGACTTCAAGAAGATCGGATCAACCCTGTTTTGGAGACAACGGTCAGGGGAACAAAGATTTCTATCAACGTCGAAATTATTGCGCGACTTATGGAGATCCCGATTGAAGATAAAATCATTGATCCACATGAACCCCAGACGGTTGCAGAGATCACGGAGTCCAAAGATTAGTTGTTTAATTCCCTCACCAAAAAGCCATACACCCAATTGACATATGCCCACCTCCCAAACAATCTCCTTAAACCACCTTTTTCCGTCATTGGAAAGATCGTATTCGGCAACATCTGGCCAGAAAAGGTGACTAGAGGTGCTATGTCAATGGCTCAACTTCTTGTGCTATACTGCATAGAGAAGAAAATTAAGGTCTTCCTACCTCACATCATCATCTAGAAAATGTTGCGGGTGATTCAAAACCCTTGAAGAAAGGAACTCCTCGGCTATAGAGTCTTGATCATGAGGATGCTATACGAGGCAAACGTCAACACTTTTGATGAGTCTTCGAAGCAGATCACTGAGGCGGTTACAACATCCTCTATCTTCAAGACATTTGTCACAAGTGGAGGGGTGACTGAGGAGGAAGTATTCGGCGCGACTTTAGGCGAAAATAGCGAAAGAATTAGAGACAAAAAATGCAACGAAAAAGTAGGCGCAAGATTCCTACTAGGGAGGCACCAAATAACGAGCAAAACCAGAACCCTACGGCAAACCCATCCCCTTATAATGGTCAAACCACCCACCTATTCTCTGAGGAAGATTTCTTTGCCAACCTAAATCAACCTCAACCAAATCAAGATGGGCAAAGAGTTCCAGCAAATCCACCTTCTTGGAACATACCAACTCAAGGCAATACTACGTACCTATGGTTTCCAACTTCTGAGGTACCGTATCGGCCAGTTCCACAAGTTCCTATGAACCAACAACAACAGAATTGTGCGGCGCCAAATTTTGGAAGGCAGGATATCCCAATGAGCTCATTGTTTCAAGATTTTTCAACCCAAGCATATCTAAATGTCCAAGGGGTTCCAGTTAGGGAATCTCCGTACAATCAAAACAACTATCCCACACCTATGAGTCAACCGTACGACCAATACTTTCCACCAATGCCTACGGCCTACCCTCCACCTATGGGACAGTCGACCCATCAACCATCGATGGGGCAATCGACTAACCTATTCGAGCAGTTAAATGTGATTGTAGCTAGTATTGCTCGGATGGAGGAGACTCAAAATGCTTTGTTAACACGTATGCAAAACGTTGAAGAACTACGAGCAAATTTTCAACCTTCTTCTAGTAGTCATTCTGTACCTAGCAGGATGTCTAAAATGAGCAGTAATAAGCAGGAAAATCAGGAATGATCACTGGCATTGTAAAATTTATTTTATATATGAATGAAAATGTTTTGTTTAAGACTATCTTTGGTGAACTGACTTACAACCATTCTTTCTTTTGTATCACTAACTTTGGAGTGGTATGGGACACAACAAAATTGGAGGATACTAAAATAAAATGTGGAAGTAAGAAAACCCACGACCTTGTATGAAAAGAAACATTTGGAGAAAGTTGCATTACTAACATTATCACAAAGTTTACACGGTATGGGACGAGTAAACTTGGACGGGACGAGTAAACTTGGACGATACTATTAGTGAACTACTATTCAGCTGATGTTTTATAGAGACCGTGTTCATACAACTTAACTTGGTTGACACCCTTATTTCCAAATTCATGTGGTATGGGACACACGAATTTGGATAATAGTCGAAAAGACTGAGCGAAAGAGTTTGAATACATAAGATTGCGATAGAACGTTAGATCAAGATATTTACCGAGGCAAATCTTAGAATTTTTTATGATTCGTATAGATTTTCAATGAAATATATATGTATGTTCACAAAAATCAGAACTAAAACATTTGAAATACTTGCAAAGTTTTATACTTATTATATAAACATTCTAACCTTGTTTTACACCATGGCCAAACACGAGGCACATAAGATTCTTTGATTCTTCAACAAAAACCTTACACTATACTTAGAAAGACAAGTGGTTTTTATATTGCAGTACTCTCGAATTTGTTACTGAGAATATCATAACATTATACTTGGCTACAGTTTCTAAATTATGGTTTTATTTTCTCTTTGCCAGTGAGAAAATGCTAACTAGGAAGAGAGGAAGGCCATGTACTGTCCATCCAGCGGAGGAGGCACCTCCGACGACAGCGCAGGCCACACCTAACACTGCCACTACGTCTGGGCAGGCAGTGCCACCCCAACCCACATCCTTTACCATGCCTTCAAGTATAGAAGTCTTTTTAGCCAGATTTATCGAGGCGATGAAAGTAACTGTTCAGACGGTCGTTCGTGAGACCGTGACCAATCAGGTTGTCACTAATCAGGCACCTGTGAGATCTGGGTTGGAGACTCAAACCGACCAGATTACGAAGTACAAGAGGCTACAACCTCTTACTTTTGCTGGCACCATTGATGTTGAAGAGGTGCAGAAATGGCTGGATGAGTCAAAGAAGGATCTCGATGCAATGAGAGTCGATGAGGCTCAAAAGTTTCCACTTGTGTCCTACCAACTTATTGGTGGAGCAAATACATGGTGGATAACAGTAAAAGAGGACCTAAGGGTCAACACCACAGACATGACTTGGCAACAGTTCGAGTTATTGTTTATTGATGAGTACTTCTCCGGCGCGGTGAAGAGGCAAAAGCGCCAAGAGTTCGCCAAGCTATACCAAGGCGGCATGACAGTCAGGGAGTATGCTGGCAAGTTTAAAGAATTATTGGTCTACTCTCTCTCCTTGAACCTGACAACATACTCTCTGACTGTCATGCTGCCCTGGTATAGCCTGGCAAACTCTTGGCACTTCTGCCTCTTCACAACGCCGGGGAAGTACTCATCCCTGAACAATGACTCAAATTGCTGCCAAGTCATGTCTGCGGTATTGACCCTTGGGTTTTCCTTCACCATTATCCACCATGTATTTGCTCCACCAACAAGTTGGTAGGACACAAGCAGAATCTTTTGACCCTCATCGACTCCCATCTCCTCGAGAGCCTTCTCTAACTCATCAAGCTATTTTACGCCTCCTCCGCATCAATGGTGCCAGCAAAATTAAGGGGTTGTAGCTGTTTGTACTTCGTGATCGGTCGGTTTGCCTATCCAACCCAAATCGTACAGGTGTTTGTACAGTAACTACTTGGTTGGCCACAGTCTCACGAACTACCGTCTGAACAGTTACCTTCATCGCCTCGATAAATCAGGTGCAAAAGACTTCCATGCTCGAAGGCACGACAAAAAATGTGGGCTGAGGTGGCACTGCCTGCCCAGAAGTAGTGGTAGTGTCATGTGTGGCCTACTCTGTCCTCGAAGGCTGCGGTGGTTCTTGATTTTGGACTACAGGAGGTGACACCTCTGTTGGACAGACTGTGCATGACCTTCCTCTCTTCCTAGTTTGCATTTTCTTACTGGCAAGGAGAAAACAAAACCATGATTTAGGAACTGTAGCCAAGTATAATGTTATGATATTCTCAGCAATAAGTTCGAGAGTACTGCAATAGAAAACCACCTATTTTTCTAGGTATGGTGTAAGGTTTTTTGTTGAGGAATCAAGGAATCTTATGTGCCTCGTATGTTTGGCTATGGTGTAAAACAAAGTTAGAATGTTCGTATAATACGTATAAAACTTTGCAAGTATTTCAAATGTTTTGGTTCTGGTTTTTGTGAACATACATATGTATTTATTTGAAAATCCATATGAGTCATAAAGGTTCTAAGATTTGCCTCGGTAAATATCATAATCTAACGTTCTATCGCAATCTTATGTATTCAAACTCTTTCGCTTAGTCGTTCCTACTATTATCCAAGTTCGTGTGTCCCATACCACATGAATTTAGTAATAAAGGGTTTAACCAAGTTAAGTTGTAAGAACACGGTCTCTATAAAACATCCACTGGAGAAGAGTTTACTAATAGTAGCGTCCAAGTTTACTCATCTCATACCGTGTAAACTTAGTGATAATGTTAGTAATATAACTTTTCCCAAATGTTTCTTTCCACACAAGGTCATGGGTTTTGTTACTTCCACGTTTTATTTAGTAACTTCCAATTTTGTTGTGTCCCATACTACTCCAAAGTTAGTGATACTAAAGAAAAAATGGTTGTAAGTCGGCCCACCAAACATAGTCTTAAACAAACATTTCATTTATATATATAAAAAAATATATAATTACAATGCCAGTAATCATTCCTAATTTTTCCGCCTACTACTGCTTCTTCTAGAACTTCTGTTAGTTACTAAACAACTACCAGAAGAACGTTGAGAAGATGTTCGCTTTTCTACCATGCCTTTCAAACTTGTTATCAAAGCATTTTGGGTCTCCTGCATCCAAGCAATACTAGATACAATCACATTTAATTGGTCAAATGGATTTGTCGGTTGTCCCATTGATGGTTGGTAGGTTGTCTGTCCCATAGGTGGAGGATAGACTGTAGGCATTGGTGGAAAATGTTGGTTGTATGGTTAACTCATAGGTGGAGGGTGATTAGTTTGATTATAAGAAGACTCCCTAACTGGGACCTCTTAAACGGTTGGATATTCTTGAGTCGGAACATTTTGAAATAGTGGACTCATCGGAATATCCTGTCTTCCAAAGTTTGGTGTCGTTCAATTTTGTTGTTGTTTGTCATAGGAACTTGTGGAACTGGACGACATGGTACTTCAGGAGTTGGAAAACTTTGGTACTATTAACATAATGTATAACTAATATTCCTATAATAATAAATAATGAAAAACATACTTTACCTCAAATATTTATTACTAACACCTCTTGTAGGTATAAATTTATATTAGGATTAAACTTCTTAATCGAAAATAATGGTGGATTTTTCATAAGTGCAAATGAAATAAGTTTCTTTAAAAAGTCAACTTTTGTCCAACCTAAATATGAGACTACTATAGTTCCCTATACAAAACCCATCAATGCAATAAGACAAATCTACAATGATAATTTAGTAGAAGAAATTAATAGTATAGATGATGACTACAAAAATATTCAAGAAGAATTAGAAGTACGCGAATATTTAGAAGAAGTTTTAAACATAGAACCATCAAATATTTCTATAAATACAAATTTATCCATCAATATCAATAATTTAATAAATCAATTAGAAAAAGAAGGAATAATTGGAGAAAAGCCAACAATTAGTAAAGCACATGCTTATGAAATTGAAATAATAAATAAAGAATTAAAAATAGATGCCGCAGACTTAGCATATAGTTTAGAAGAATGAAAATATATAAAAGATCATATTAATGAATTATTAAAGCTAAAAATTATAAAACCTAGTGGAAGTAAACATAGAAGACCTACTTTTATTACCCGTTTAATATTGGTTTTGATTCATGAACTGAAATGGAAAACTCAGTTCTGTTTTCGGGTGCGGGAGCCAAAACCAAAAACAGCGTGGCATTTAGGTGTCTGATTTGTTTGGGAATCAACACAAGCAGAAGTAGAATTGGAACAAACCAATTGGAACCGACAGTATAAGTTGATTCCCTCAATGTAGTAATAACTTTGAACTTCCTCAATTTTGAGGTCCATAGATAGCAAATTTAAATCAGGAGTTAATAGCATGTTTAGAATTTTGTATTAGAGTAATGGACATCACCCCTAACATATCAAAAATAGCGTTAACAGCTAACATATATAAAATATTTTTCTTTGTATTATACAAGTTTGCAAACCCACTTGTTGCATGGGCATCTTTTATAAACAAGATTGTAACTCTTGCGACGCATGGGTATTTTATCACTATTATGTATTTAATAAATATAATTTATGTTTCAATATTTTT
This sequence comes from Paratinospora sagittata, assembly GCA_035771175.1. Taxonomy (NCBI): domain Eukaryota; kingdom Viridiplantae; phylum Streptophyta; class Magnoliopsida; order Ranunculales; family Menispermaceae; genus Paratinospora; species Paratinospora sagittata. The sequence continues at coordinate 44,544,663 of CM069602.1, read as the reverse complement.
ATGATTTAAATAGAATATCTCATGATTTATAAATAAGTATTGCGAAGAGACTGAAATGTGAGAAAATAAAAAGCTCAAATAATATTAATAAAATAAAATTAGATAAGGCATTGGTTTGAAGTAGGTTTTGGCGAGACTTGAGAAAGTAGAAGGATTGAAGAGTCCACATGAGAATGGAATGAGAAATGTCACATGGCAAGCACTAAGCGTAATGGGGCAGATGAGAATAAAAATCTTAAAAATTCTCATATTTATTTTCTTATTTACGTTTTCTTTTAGGATGAAAAAATGAGTTTCGGAAGAGCAGAATTCTCGCTCATCATATAAAAGTGATTCCATTCAGATATGTGACATTTACTTTTCTAAAAAAGTGATTACCAACATAAAATTCTTATACTTAAATTCCCTACAATCGCTTTTCTAAAAAAGTGATTCTCATTTATAGGGAAAAAAAAATTGGAGTCAATAACATAAAGGACCCAAATTTTAATAAAATTTTACTTTATCCGTTAAAATTATATTAAATTATAAATAATAAATTTAAATTATGCATAATTTATACTTACTGATAGAAACACCTCAATTCACTAACACTCATACATGTATTTGATCAACAGCCGCCTAAAAGAACAATAAAAAAAAAACACATAATAAATACAAGTAAATTACAAATATAGGAACTCTAGCTCTGCTATACAACAACTACTACAGCTTCTACAAAAATTTTGTACCCTGCAAAAATGGCAGGACAATAAGCAATTTAATGAAAAAATAAATGAAGGTAAGTGTGAGCATTTCGGCATTCAATGGACTCCCAATAACACAACAGTACCCATCACTCAATCACATATTATCACCACTCACTCACATATTAGAAGAATTTGAATTGATTGATCTCTCTTTCTTGAACAAGAGGACGCTTCCTGATAGACAATTTGTCACTGCAGAAATCATTTCACTGCAAGGAAAAACTCACCCTTTTTCGAGCTTACTTCCAGTTTCCTCATAAATCATCAACTCATCTGCTATGGTAATTGAAGATTTTATCATCTCTCTTCACTGTATCATGCTAGGAAGCTATCATAGCCACCGTTATTTGTGAATCTGAACAAACTTTAAATTCTCCTGAGAAAGCAAACTAGAAGCTTTCTTCCTCCTCTTCCTGGCAGGAGGGGAAGCAACTTTATCATTTGTGAAATTCCCATTTCTCCTTTTCTTCACTTTCTTACACAAAAAAGATGCAAGTGTCAGCTCATCTGCATCCATTGTTTCTAAAATCTCTTTGGAATTAGATACATCTCTGGTAATGTTTGAAGTATCCTCATGAAAAATATCTGCTGTGGTCACCATCCCATTTGATGTAACATCTATGCTATCAAATGCTGATTGCTCCTCCTGTGTTGAAAAATCTTGAGACACTTGTGCTGGCTCAATATTCTTACGTTTTCTTGAACACGGCATGATCACTTTATTCGAAGCCGTCTTATTCTTGTTAGCAAGTTCAAGTTTCTTCCTCCTCCCTTTGTTTTTTAAGAACGAAACAAGGGTTTCATTGTCCTCACCTATTGTTGCAACAAATCCTTCAGAATTTGTTACATCTTCAACTGTTGAGACAAATGTGTCCCCTGGAGGAATATTGACAGTGGTCAATATCCCACTTAATGCAACATCTGTGTCATCAAATGCTGATCGTCCTCCCTCATGTGATAAAAGATCTTGGTGATCTTGGGTTGGCACAATACTCTTTCGTTTTCTTGAACATGACTTCGAAACTTTTCTTTTCTTCTGAATTACTTTATATACACCAGAGGTCTCAGCATCATGACCATTCGGTATCCTCAGAAGTGTAATATTTTCAGGAGATAATGAAGGTTCTTCATGGGCTGGTGCTGAGTCACTACATCTAACATACTCTGAAAGCAACTTGGGAACCCTTTTTCTCCTCTGTGATTTCACCCTGCCATGACCTTTAAAAGTATCAGCATTATCTTCAGTTGATATCCTTACAGAATTTGGATTCTCCGAAGATAGTATAGGATCTTTGTTTTTCCTCTTTGTATACTTACATTTCACCCTACCCTGACATAAAGTATAGGCATTACCTTCACTTGATATCCTTACAGAATTTGGATTGTCTGAAGATAGTATAGGATCTTTGTTTTTCCTCTTTGTATCCTTACGTTTCACCGTACCCTGACCTAAAGTATCGGCATTACCTTCACTTGATATCCTCACAGAATTTGGATTGTCTGAAGATAGCATAGGATCTTTGTTTTTCCTCTTTGTATACTTCTGTTTCTGCCTCATTGGCTGCAACTTAGATGTCCTCCTCTTTGAATGACTAGTATTGTCCCAAATGATATTGTCATCATGGCTGCTGGCTATCCTTGAAATTGCTGAAGGTTCGGAAGATATCTGTAGATCCTGGTTCCCATGAGCTGACTTGGCACATTTAGTCTTCAGACGGGACTTACGTCTCATTTTCTTCTGTGGAATGGCGTCATTCCCACCAAGACTTTCTACATCGCCATTCATTACACTTGAAGCATCCTGAGAGCGATTGTTAGCTTTACGTCTACCTCGTCTGGGGCGAATCTTGGAGGAGGAATCACTACTGCAATATCAAAGGGAGGACATTAAAAAAAGAAAAAGAAAAAAAATGCAAATCCAAATTCTTAAGGACAGAGGTTTCCATCTCGCAAGGCATATCAAGAAATTGAAATGAAAGAAGAACTAGAGAAAGCAACGGATGCCTCTTGCAAAATTTTACCAAGAAAGAAGGCGGGAATAAACTAAAGTCAACTTACCAATAATTCAAATCTTTGTGCTTCTTAGATTTTGATCTCCCTCTGCACAAACACAAGAACCAAACATGAAATCAACAATAGAGAGTGTAACACAGCAAAAACACTAATAGATATTTATAGAAGCAGACCTTGTTTTTTCATCATTCGTCGTAGCATCAGCTGCTCCATTTTCAGAGGCAGAAGCAGAATCATTCCATGGCAAAGGAAGAAAGTCCCCAGGACCAAGTGCAGGTCGCTCCTCTTCTCGATCCACAAAATTGGATATAAGAGCAGATTTTTGTATCCTTCGAGCAGCTTGAAGCAAAGGCACTTCATGTGGGAGCAAAACCTTCCACCTCCTTGTCACTCAGAAGAAAAATGTGCAAAAATACAATGGATCAAATTAGTAATAGGCATCAACATGATGCATAACTTTGACTTTTAAGATAACCTGAACATAGCATAAAAAGAATGCAAAGCATAAATTTCATACCTCCTGCACTGATTATCAGTACGTGGAGGCACACATGCTGCGACTTTAAACCAGCAATGTCCATGTTCTGTGATTGCTGCTTTCAACTTGGAATCTTCTTCCTCAGTCCATTCTCCAAGATTCAAAGATGGATCTAGAACATTAACCCATCTATCTCCAGATTTTAGAGATTTTAGTGTCTCAAATTCAAATAAATCAGAAAAGCAAAAACTTAATCCTAAATTGTTCTATTATACCTTTCTCGGCATTGAACTTGAGTCCGTCCCTGCACAAACTGAGCTATTTTATTCCATGATTTTGGCCCAAATAGCATCACAGCTACTTTCAAGCGTTTGTCTTCTTCCACTGTCCATCGCCCTACTCTCTCCCTAATAGGATTAAGGGTCTTATTCCATCTGCAGTTTGCAAAACAACATTTGATGCACATTTCATCAAACAGAAAATTAAAAGATTGTTTTAGAAACAATAACAGGAAATGCAAACATTTAAAGTGGGCGAGGAAATTATACATATAAACATCTGATCTGACTTGCATAGTTTATTAAGAGCCGCATTAAGAATAATATAGAAATTTGTTTCAAAAAGATATTAGCAGCTGCATACTAATAATAAAGCATATAAATGCAAAAAAATAAGATTATTGTTTCTCTAAACCTTTTTATCAATACCTAAAGACACTCCACTATGTTTTAGTGGCCAAGTTCACTGAAGAGTCCTACATGTCTCAAGCTGCCCTATAAACTAATCAGGATTAACATATGTAGAACTGAGGTAAAGGGAAGTGAAAGGTCATATATATTGCAAGTAACAATCATGCATATTACACACAGCTCCTATTTCTTGAACATATTTGAGAAGCGGTAAGACAACGTTAGTTATAAAATGAGAGAGAACTAATTAAGATGTTTTGGGCATATATAACAAAGTCCATGAAGATTAATCCATTGCAAATTAATGGTAGTGATAGAGGTAGAAAAAGAGTAAAATGACATGGATAGAGATCATTAAGAAAGATATAAGTGAAGTAGAAGAGGCGGACTCATGTAGCCATTGTTTTCAAAATCGTGCCAGGCGTGCCTCAAGGCAAGGCGGAAGAAAAGAGCCTCGAGGACTAAGTCTCACAGGTGTGTCTGTGAGGCTTACGCCTCAAGGCGTTAACTAATACATTTCGTTTCAATATTTTCATTTCAATAGTAATGTTTCAAATGAGAATGTCATCAACAATATATAATTTGTTATCAATTAACAAATGAAAGTTATAGAAATTAACATAATAGAATAATTTTCATAGCCATGAACTTGAATTACTCATTTGACATTATTGATAGTCTAATCATTAATATAAATGATATATGGCTATTTGGCTATATTGTTCATTTGATTCATTTCATGTTATATTTTACATAATTATATGATTTTGAAGTTTGCTTGCTAGTTTGGTATTTAAATAAGTAATAGACGATCTTTAATTTCTCCTCTTTTTTTGTCTTAGGATTCCACAATCCTCTAATGATCAATGAACTTTATGCTTTCTTATGATTCATTTATTGTTAATTTGTTAGTAATATCAATGACTCAATCAATTTATAAAAATTGAATTTTCATGCATGCATGCTAGGAAAAATTAGCTCAAAATAAAGTATACTCAAAGCTTCAAAATGTACTTAGTTTTATGTTTTTCCATTTTATAATGATATCTATAATCACATGCATTTTTTTACATTTTTTCAAATATTTATTGCAAAAATACTGAGGCTTACACCTCGCTCTGCCTCGAGGCTTACGCCTTGCCTCACTCAGACAAAACTCCTCACTTATGCTTCACACTTTTTTAAACTTTGCATGTAGTCGATTCCATATAGTTGGGAAAAGGTTTTATTTAATTAAGCTGTCAACATCACTAGAAATAACTACCTTTAACATAAAAAGGGGTGCAAGTATCAATTAGATTTAGAGAGTAACAAAGAAATTAATTTATACAAAAATAAACATAAATCGTATGATGGCATGATTACTAATTGAAAGCCAAACTGTAGACAATATAGAGATTATGGAGAAGTGATGTAATTTTAAGTATTCCATAAATTCAAAAGTAGCAATGTCTATAACACTATACTTTCTACATGTTAAATTTATATGCTAACTGTTAAGAAACCAACTAATACAATAGAAAATAAGAAAGTTGTGATGCCATCCAAAACCCAGTATCAGTATCAGTATCAGCAGCAGAATAAGTATCATCTTCCAGAAATCCTACGGTATCCGGAAAACAACGAAGAGCATTATCATCGGATAATCAGAATCTATGCTAAGTGGCTCTCATACTCATATTAGAATACTGAAATTTAACAATTTTAAAAAGTTTTAAGCTGCTGCAAATTTAAAACCTTAAAGCTGACTCTAAAATTTGGGATAAAACTTAACCATTGCCATTCTTGTGACTGACATTTTTATATCCACCCCTATCATACTTGTAAAAAATATTATGGATGTATAGACAATCACATGATGTATAAAGCAGCAAAATATAGACACTAAACAATAGGTGTATCTTTGGCTATCTTGTGTAGATATGGAGCGACTACTCTGCCTTCCTGAATAAACTGCCATTTTCGATTTCCATGCCAAAAAGAGCAGGCAGAATAATCTTCAAAAACCCTCCTTTAATAACTATATCTTATGATTATAGAATAACCACTACTTCTATGCTACCATTGGACTAGAAGTCATTTCAATCCACTCCATGAAAATAGAAATCACTGGAATGATGCTCGGGGCTCGGTCGTCAATGATGAGAGTCCGGTACTTCAAATGTGCATGCAAAGTATAATGTTAACTTATGTTGTTATCCTAGCATCCTTAGTAATAAAGCATCAAGAGTATATCATACTGAGAAGTGAGAAGCAGCATACAGCTATTTCATCCTACTAGCTTAGATTGACAATGAGATTACACTGACCTATTAGAACATTGGGTACCTGTCCTTCCTTCCAAATTAGATGCAACCAGCTGCCAATCATGTTTGCCAAAAGTTTCCACGGCTGCACGAAGCTGAGTATCATCTTCATCTGTCCAGTCCCGTTTCAAAATGGAAGCATTAAGACTCCGTTGATACCGAGACAGGCACTGAAATGGGGTTCTGTTTGTTCCCAATGAACTTGCAATGTCTATCCAGTTATGAAGCCCCCGATGTTGGAGAATGAACAGAAGATTCTTATCTTCAACATTAGACCATGAATTGTGATTAATAAGCGGATCTTCGCAGTTGAGCCATCTACAGGAGATATATAACCAGTTTAAAAAACACAAAGTTAACAGTTGTGAGCTAAGTAAACCATACAAAACCAATTAATGCATAGAGTGTAAGCTTTAAGGTCTTGAGTACCCCAAGAACTTACCTATCAAAAGAAAAATATCACACATGAAGCCATACAAATAATCAGTTGAAAGAACAAACCATCTATAGTATGCCAATATTGTTTAGTAAAATAACTAACAAACAAAATGTAAGGACTTAAATCTCAATATTGAGTAGAGACAACCAAAAATATCCATTGGCTTATTGAACAGGTCTCAGAAATAATTCTCTAGCATTGGGAGATTAGATCAACTTTAGGAGTCCACATTTCACAATTGGAATTATTCAAATCTAAGCATGCTTTGGGTGTCAAGGGCAACCTTGCCAGACCTTTTAGTTTTAGGTCACAAGAGATCTTACAATCAAGTATATTCACATGCACAAAATTCAATGGAATTAGCTTGTATTATTTTACCATGGAGGGGAACATGTTAACAAATGGATAGGTTTACTTATACAAACTATCATAGATGGTGCAACTGTCTTTAACTAGCAGCATTGTCTTTAAAAATCATTTGAGGCATAGGCCTCAAGGCGCGCCTTGAGGCGAGGTGTTGAAAGAACACCTCAACACTTATGCCTCAACATCACACTATGAGGCTTACACCTGACGCTATTGAGGGATACACCTCAAGGGGCAATGAGGCTTACACCTTAAATTTTCATACCAAAATTTAATCTTTTTAAAATTTAATTTAAAAATAAATTTATCACAGTGGTTTTTGGATCATTGTAACTAATTATTTTAATTTTTAAGAATTAATTCTCTTTTATTTAAGATAAATTAAAGCTTTTACTATTAAATGGCCAAGGCCATCTTTGCAAAAGCTCCCTAATAGTAGTATATCTTTTAAGTTGATATACAATTGTACAAATACTTACATAGAAATTTGATAACTTCTAATTATTTATTCTAAATGCAACTTGCATTAAATAAAAAATGGTGAAAAGTGGCAAAAACCTAATATTTCCACAATGTATTTGTTAACTTCTTGTTTCTTTATGTTTTTAATAGTTTAAACTTGAAATTTGGAAAGCTTGACATATGTTATGTGCTCATTTAGTTTTTAATGATGCTAATAACAGTTAAAAAATTAACACAATGGATTTATTACAGAAGAGATTACCTAATGTGTATTTGTCTCCACAGTGTTGCATATATTGTTTACAAGATGGAGAGAACCGGGATCATCTATTCATTCATTGCCCATTGGCCAGACAGATTTGGGATAGGTGGTCTAGCTTCTCGGGAGGGAGACTTCTCGCACCTAGCAGCTTATAGGATAGCATGTCCCTTTCCCACGCCACTATCATGTCCAGTTTCGGAAAGGAGGCGGTTCTAATTGCTTCATTTGCCACTCTTTGGCATCTATGGCTTGAAAGGAACAATAGAATTTTCAACAATAGAGCAAAAGATGCAGATAGGTTGTGGGATGACATCAAATTTGCAGCTAGCTCATGGGTGCATGCGTCCTCATTGGTCCAAGGATTTTCTCTCTTAGATTGGTTACTTGATTGGGCCAGTTGCTTGCATCAGATTTAATTTAGCTTTAAATCATTGGGTGATGATTATTTTTGTGCTACTTTGTTGCTATTTGTATGACAGGTTTGTTGGTTGTTGCAGCACCTCTGGTGCGCCGCAGGTGTGTACATATTTTTCATCCTTGATATAATAAAATGCAGTATTTGTTTCTGCTCAAAAATAAATAAATAAATAAATATGTTAAGACCATAAGACTTATGAGAAATAGCTCGAAATCTCCATCCACATACAAAACTAGTTTATCATTGCTTTATTTCAGATGTTTCTTCATTTATTATTAATACATGTAATTTTTTAGATTTTTCATGAGCTATTTTATTTATGTCTTTTTAAGAATGTGAGGCTTACACCTTCCCTTATAAAACCAAACTGCTTCAATTATGCCTCACTTTTTTAAACCTTGGCTAGAAGGGAAATTTGTAGAACATGTCTATACACAAGTAATATGAAAAATGTAATGGCATCACCTTATACTATTTTCACATAGTAGGGAATTATCTTTTCAGTTATAATCGCCTTTTATGTATGAAGTGTACTTGTTACATACTCTCAATAACTAACAATGAGTTATAGGGATTTAGGGACCTTGACTAAGATAAACTATGGCATTTTTTCTAGTTATAAAATCTTGTCAAACAATCACTTAATCGTGATAAAGCAACATCTACTCACAACTCAAAAAAGCTTTTTACCAACATGAATCCATTTCCTCCATTTTGTTCTATCAAGGGCTAAATCAATATTTATATTACAAGTAGTCAATTCTTTCTTAATCATCTTTGTCTATTTTATTTTGGGTCTTCCTCTGCCTCTATCAATATCAATATGAAGGATTGTTAACAAATCACTCTTTTTTATTGTTGCATCCAATGCTCTTCATGGTATGTGTCCAAAGCACCTTGATTAGTTTTTTATCATTTTATCTCCAATTAGGGCCACTCTCACCAATTCTCAACTATGTTCATTTCTTTAATTGTTGTAGAGAAAATAAAATAATAAACGACACAAGATGTAACGTGGTTCGGCTTTATGGCCTACATCCACGGGAGAAGAGAAAGGATCTTTATTCTTGTGTAATGTCTTAATGGAGGGACTCCATATATATAGACATACAGGGCTATGTACATATAGCTATAATTACAATTTCAGTAACTGCTATATAAAACGTCTTACTAAAATTATCATCTTTCCTTAAAGGAAATAAACCCGTAAAGGAAATAAATCTGTACAGGAAACAAATCTCAACACTCCCCTCAAGCTGGTGAATAAAGGTTTACCGTTCTCAGCTTGGACACATTTGCTTGAAATGCAGTATGATTTAACCCTTTAGTGAGCATATCGGCGAGCTGATTATTGGTAGACACATATGGAGTACAGATCAACCCACTATCGAGCTTCTCTTTAATAAAGTGTCTATCAATCTCTATATGCTTGGTTCGATCATGTTGAACTGGGTTATGGGCAATGCTAATTGCAGATTTATTGTCACAATAGAGTCTCATAGGGCCATCCCAGTGTATCTTCAAATCTATCAAAATTATCTGCAACCATAATAGCTCACAAACCCCTTGTGCCATTGCTCGAAATTCTGCTTCAGCACTAGATCGGGCCACTACATTCTGCTTCTTACTCCGCCATGTCACCAAATTCCCACCAAGAAACGTACAATATCCAGTAGTTGATCTTCTATCAACTATTGAACCAGCATAGTCTGAATCAGTATATGCTTCAAGAACCATTCCTGTGTGTAGTTTAAATAAGATGCCCTGTCCTGGAGTCCCTTTAAGATATTGTAGAACGCGATTAGCTGCTTGCAAATGAATATCTTTAGGATTGTGCATGAACTGGCTTATTACACTCACTGCATATGCAATATCAGGTCTTGTGTGAGAGAGATAGATGAGTCTTCCTACTAGTGTTTGATACATCTCCTTATTAACAGTCAGCGCTTCTTCAGCTTCTCCAAGCTTGTGATTAAGATCAATAGGAGTATTCATTGGTTTGCATGCTAGCTTCCCTGTTTCTTTAAGAAGGTCTGTAATGTACTTCTGTTAAGAGATAAAGATTCTCTGTTTAGAGTGTGTCACTTCAATCCTTAGGAAGTATTTCAATCTCCCTAGTTCCTTGATCTCAAATTCCTCGGTCAAACACCGCTTCAAATTTTGTCTCTCGTTCTCATTGTTTCCTGTCATGATGATGTCATCAACATACACTAATAGAGCTGTAACTCCCCCTGAAGTCGAGTGCTTAATAAACAGAGTGTGATCTCCTTGGCTTTGTTTATATCCCATATTTGTCATTACTTTGGCAAACCGACCAAACCATGCCCTCGGAGATTGTTTAAGTCCATACAGGGCTTTTTTCAATTTACACACTTTATCAGTGGTGCCAAATCCTGGAGGCACTTCCATATAGATTTCTTCATCTAAATCCCCATGTAAAAATGTATTCTTTACATCAAATTGTTGCAGATCCCAGTCATAATTAGCTGCCAATGACAAAAGAAGTCTCACAGTATTCATTTTTGCAACCGGAGCAAATGTCTCTTGATAGTCCACACCATATGTCTAAGTATATCCTTTGGCTACCAATCTTGCCTTTTAGTGGACCCATCTGCTTTGTATTTTACTGTACAAACCCATTTGCATCCCACAGGTTTCTTTCCTGGAGGCAAGTCTACCAACTCTCATGTTGTATTTTTCTCCAGAGCTTTCATTTCCACATTCATAGCTTGTTTCCAATTTGTATTAGATAAAGTCTCGGATAATAACGTAGGAGTCTGGATATTATTCAGGCTGGTAAGGAAACTCTTATGGGTTGGTGATAACTTCTCAAAGGATACAACATGAGATAGTGGATACAAGGGATGTTTAGTGCATTCCCTTGTTCCCTTTCTAATGGCAATGGGAAGGTCACTGTCAAGTTCAGAGGCTAAAAGATCATTGTTAGTTTCAGGAACTAATGAAATTTGTAAGGAGGGTTCAGGATTTGTTACCTCATTTTCAGGGATTGGTTTAGATTCTTGAACTTGCATCGGTTTAGGAGCTGCAGCTTTATTCCTTGAGTACATTTGTCCAGTCATCCGATCCTTAGGTTCGTCATTGGGTACAGAGGGTGTAGGAGATTCAGGTTTGGTTTGTTGGAGGGTAAAGGGGTCAAAAAGATCAAAAGGGTTATCAAGGGAGTTCCGATCCTTATCTTCTATTATGACATTCTCTCCCGGAAGAGGAGCGGAAAAATAGGGCTCAAGTTCACAGAAAGTGACATCGGCTGAGACAAAGAATTTCTTTGATGGCGGATGATAACATTTATATCCCTTTTGAGTGGAAGAGTATCCGACAAAAACACACTTAAGAGCTCTAGGGTCCAACTTTCCCCTGTTGGGTTGGTGAACATGGACAAATGAAACACACCCAAATATTTTAGGTATAAGATTATTGGAGATTTTAAGCTTAGGATAAAATTGACGTAGCTTTTCCATAGGACTTTTGAAATCAAGGGTCCGGGATGGTAGACGGTTAATAAGATGTGTTGCAGTAAGGACAGCTTCCCCCCAATAGGACTTAGGCATATTATTCTGAAATAAAAAAGCTCGAGTTGTATCAAGCAGGTGACCGTTTTTTCTTTCAGCAACTTCATTTTGTTATGGAGTGTTAACAAAGGATGATTCATGAAGGATCCCCTCGGTTTGGAAGTAATTGGTCAATGTTTGATTAAAATAGTCTCTATCATTGTCAGATCGAAATATCTTGATTTTAGCACCAAACTGGGTGTGTATCATGTTATGGAAGGTAGGGAGAATAAAGCTCATATCGGATTTTTGTTTTAATAAAAATATCCAAGAGACTCTAGTACAATCATCAATGAAGGACACAAACCATCGCGCTCCAGAAACATTAGGTATTGGAGAGGGACCCCAAATATCACTATGAATGAGATCAAAAGGATATGAACTTCTGTCATTACTAAGTGGAAAAGATATACGCTTGTGTTTCGCAAGTTCACACACTTCACAATGAAATTGTTCAACATTCAGAGATTTAAACAAAAAAGGAAACATGATTTTAAGAGATCGAAAAGAAGGATGGCCAAGGCGGCGATGATGGAGCCATAACTTTTCTTTATTGGAAAGTTTGTGCTCAAAGAGAAATGAAGTGGTACTCTTGATAGGATGTACTGGTGTCTCAAGGTAATACAACCCGTCCTGTTCCTTAGCATGTCCAATTATCGTCCCCAAGTCTTGGTCCTGAAATATACAGTAAGTAGGGAAGAAGGTCACATTACAACTCAGATCATGGGTCAGTTTTTTAATAGAGATAAGATTGGTAGATAGTTTAGGAACATGAAGAACATTTCTGAGTGTAAGGGTGGGGCTGATGTGAACATCACCTATACCAGCAACTGTGGTTAAGGATCCATCAGCTGTGGCTATTTTTCGACTACTAGGACATGGGTTGTAGGTATGAAATATATTAGGAGAATTGGTCATGTGATCAGTAGCACCAGAATCTATAATCCAAGAGTTAGCAAAAGATTTATCCGAGACGTTAAATCCAATAGAAATAGGAAAGTTACCTGAATGGGCCAATGAACAGGTACCTGAGGGTTTGTCAAGAGTGCCAAGCAAAGATTTCAATCTTTCAATATCGTCTTGGTTGAATCCGTCTGGCACCGGGGAGGCTGCAACTGTTGGTTCAGTAGACAGATGTGCTTATCCACTGGTTTTCTGCTGTCCTCCGTTGTAGGCCCATTCTTTACTAGAAGTTGAAGGCTTGCCATGAAGTTTCCAACACTTCTCCCTGGTATGTCTAGTCTTCTGACAATAAGTACACCTTAGATTGTCCCTATTGTCTCGATTTGGGACTTTTGATGATTCAGCGCGCGGAGTGTGTGTCTTCTAATCATTTCCCTTATTGGCAACCATAGCTGAGCCTTCCATCTTCTGAGGTGTGAGCATAACATTTCTTCTGCTTTCTTCAGTTCGGATAGCGGAGATAGTCTCATTCAGAGTTGGCAACTCTTTGCTGAGAGTTTGAACTCTCACTTGATCAAACTCTGCATTGAGTCCAGCCAAGAAGTCATAGACTCGATCCTTCTCAATATAGTTCTTTAAAATTACAGCATCTGCAGGGCATTTAGTCTCAATACACCTATAATGGTCAAGTTCTTGCCAGAGATTTTTCAATACATTGGCATAGTCGGTGACCGTCATGTTGCCTTGTTTTGTTATTCCAACTTTCACTTTGATCTCATACACTTGGGCTGCATCATGAGCCTATGAGCCTTAGAGTATGTCTGATGAACGACATCCCAAATATCTTTGGTGGTATTTAGAAACATGCATGCATCACTAATGTTTGGCGTCATTGAATTCCATAGCCACGCCATTATAGAAGCATCTTCGTTATCCCACGCTATAAACTTAGGATCTCCAGGTGTAGGTCCAGTGCCCAAAAGATGACTTAATTTCCCTTTGCCCTTTAGAAAGGTACGCACCAACTGAGACCACTTCAAATAATTTTTTCCATCAAGTTTGTATGCTGCCTGAATGTTTGGTAGTTCTCCTTTCTCCGTTTTGTCAACTACTTCGTCAGTCTGCACAATTTCTGAAGTGATCGACATTCTATTTTTTTTTATTTTTTTTTTAAGTTTACAAGAAAAAAAAAGAAGAAAGAAGAAGAGATGCAGATTGTAGAAGACGAAGAAGGAAGAAGATGACGATGGAGATGCAACAATGGCAAAATGTAGCAGCAGACGGAGACGGGAAGGAGCAGTGAAGATGCAGATGAGGGTGACAAGAGATCAAGCGAATGACAAGGATTGAGCTGCAGACATTGGTAACGATGACAACAACAGTGGCAGACGGAAGAACATTGATGCAGATTGGAAGAGATGTATAACGTTGATGGCGATACCAAGAGATGTATAACGTTGATGGCGACGGTGATGAACTAGGGATGACGGAGACGATGGACTAGAGAGAGACGATGGACTAGAGATAGAGGCACGAACCAGACGAAGAAGACGATGAACAGTACCTTGAAAGCAGTTGAGTTGGAGACTTCGTCGATGGACTAGCATGGGCGATGAAAGCAGTTGTAGAGACGACGATGGCGATGGAAGATGAGGATCGCGATTTGCAGGCGATCCAATTGTCCGACGAAGAGGAAGTTGCCGACGAAGAAGATGACGGCGACGTGGATGAACCCGTGGCAGCGGCAGCGACAGCGACGATCGGGGTTTCTTCAAACAGCACGAACCAGTCGATGGTTCTGACGACGATGTACGATCCAGCGGCGGCAGCAGCAGAGACGACGGCTTTCAGATCTGTGACGAAGGTTCCGGCAACGACAGCAATGAAGGCCACCCAAGAAGATTCCGGCGATGAAGGCCGAAAAAGATGATTTCGACGATGAAGGCCGATACAAATTTCCCAGTAATAGAAACTAGGGCTCTGATACCATGTAGAGAAAATAAAATAATAAACGACACAAGATGTAACGTGGTTCGGCTTTATAGCCTACATCCACGGGAGAAGAGAAAGCATATTTATTCTTGTGTAATGTCTTAATGGAGGGACTCCATATATATAGACATACAGGGCTATGTACATATAGCTATAATTACAATTTTAGTAACTGCTATATAAAACGTCTTACTAAAATTATCATCTTTCCTTAAAGGAAATAAACCCGTAAAGGAAATAAATCTGTACAAGAAACAAATCTCAACAATTGTATCTTTCAATTTTTTTACCATATATTCATCTAAACATTTGCGTTTCTATTACACTTAGTTTGGAAATGATTTGTTTCTTTATTATCCAACATTTTGTTCCATAGGGCATATTGTATAGTTGGCCTTTCTTTTAGAGATAGTTGGCCAATAGCAGTTAGAATAATTTTTCTTTCAACTTCAATGGGATGCATCAATCATATAATACTCCATAAATACTTCTCCGCTTAACCCATTCCATTTTAACTCTATAGTTCACACTTCACATCATTACCTATTTCTCCCTCTTGCTGAATAAGTGATCCCAAATAACTAAAGTTTTGACTCCTTGGTACTTCTTAATTTTCAATCTTTGTTGTCTTTTCATTTGTATTTTTATTTCCACTAAAATTATTAATGTTTTTAGCCTCTGTCCTATTAATCCTAAACCCTTTAGATTCTATAGACTCTCTCCCAACCTCTAACTTAACATTTACTCTATAACTAGATACAATCTTTTACATTCTTATTAAAGATGTGACATAATGAAACCTCTTCATTGGCTTTAAATCCTTAAACAATACAAAAAAACTTTCTCATTATAAATAAACTCAAAAAATGAACAATAACAATAAATGCCCTTGCAAGATGGATATCCACATTCTCAATTGTAATTCCACAAAGCTCCCCATTTTTCGTATTTTGATCTCTCAAATCACAATATTTTGCAATAAATCATGCAATCCTACTATTTCCCATGGCAGCACTTATATGTTGATCTATTTAAGTATTGTAATTGTTTGTTTGCCCATGATCTCTGTCCAATGATAGCAAACCTCAAAAACAATAACAATTTAGATGCTTTATAAAGCCATATGCAGTAAAAAAAAAAATGAACCTCCAGTATAGCAAGATAAAGGTTATCAAATCCCAAGAAGATTAAGGTTGTTTGGTTTACAATTCAAACATTTTTTTTGAAAAATTGGAATCCAATATTTCTAACTTTATTAGTAATTTTTGAAAATAGATTTGGTATTATATTTAAAATTGTTTTTACGATTTAAAAACAAGGGAAGCTTGTTTGGTAAATTTTATAAACTAGAGAACTAAAGAGGATTACTTCCTAAAAACAATAAAAAAATAATAATAACGGAGAAGTGGGAAACACTGAAAATCACTTCTACATGTTCTCTGAAAATGGGTTGTTTTCTAGATTAGAACCTAAAAACAGTTTTTAAATCTCTGTTCAAACCAAACCAGTTTTTTGTCACTTTTTTGTACTTCTAGTTTTTAAATAAAGAAAACAAGATTAAAATCACATTCCAAATGAAACCTAAAAATTCACAACACAGAGGTCATTTGAAGATAAGCACATAATATAACTGTTAAAAAAGCAATTCTTCCATAAATTTGAACATCATCAGTTTATCATTGCAATCCAAAAGTCATACTAAAGTGAGGAAAACAGTCTTGGAAGAAAAATACAGTGCACAAGTTTGACAGAGACAAGAAAGAATCTAGTTTCCAAGAATACTACCTTGCTTCACATTCTGTGCCAGATCGACCAGCAAGATACGTGGAGGCCAGCCGCTCCCAATCAACCTTAGGTATAAAGGAGCGAACTTGTTCAGGTGTGATTTCAAGATTTGTTACGGATGCAATGACGTCATCAAAAGCATGTGAATCACCAGAAGATTCCTCTGAAACACTGGAAAAAAAAAAAAAAGAATCATGTACAAATCCAAGGGGGGCATGTATTCTAGATTGATGGTATTATGGGACTGGAATACTATGTACCTTAAGAGTTCCAATGACCTTTGAAGCAACATTTCTTGAAATTGTTGTTTTATCCCCTTTCCAAGATTTTCTTTCTCAGCCTTGGACCATTTTTGTTTATGTAGTGAGACCGGAAATTTTGTCAACACCATTCTATAGATAGCAGCATGAGAATTCTCAACTGGGCCAAAATTTGATGCACGAACCTTCTTATCATTGACCTGAAATTAACAAAAATACGATCTCAACTTGTTTACAATAACATGAAACTAACTGTGAGATACATCAGATAATCATTAGTAATACTAACATCAAGTCTGCTTCAATAAATGACAAGCCTCTCTTCACCATGAAAGAGACGAATATGACGACTATAAGCTCAAGCATCTAAAATGCAACACAAAAGATAAAACTATGAGGAAAATCCATGCAAGTACAGAGATACAACAAACAGATTCATGAATCAGAAAACAAAATGATTTCAATCCATTATTTCAACGTGTTCTCTCACGGAGTATCCATGAATTTGGATTTTGGAAGCACAATACATCCCACCATTCCCTATAATGCTCACTACATTGTTTTCTTTAAGAGAATTTATCCCCAAGAACTTAAGGTTCATGATTGAAGGCCAACATTTTTCTAATTATCATTCTCCAAAATTATATAGAAAAACAATGTAGAAATAAATAATGATCAGTCTTCTTGAGATTCCATCAGAAGCAACATTTACCATTGGCTAAGATTATAAGTCTAACCCAAATAGCAAATGCCGGCAGTTTGTCTATCAGCATTTTCTATGCTGAAAATACGGCATCAAGACAAATAATCTGAAAACCATGTGATCCTACACTACTTAAAGGACAGTTCCTTTCTCCTAAACTCAACTCAACTAAGCCTTTTTAATAACAATGTGGGATTGGCTACATGAATCTACTTCGTACACTCCGCTCTATCAAGAGCTAAGTCAACATTTAAATTACAAGTAGCTCTATAGTTCATAATTATCTTTATCTATGTTATTTTAAGTCTTCTTCTACCTCTATCATTATCATATATTCTTAATAAGTTACTCTTCCTAACTGGCACATTTAAAGGTCTTCCTACTGATTATAGGTTAGTTTGAGCAAAAACATTTTGGTTAGGCAAGTTTAGGCTTTGGGTTGGTTAGCTTTGGGCTTTAAGCCAAGCCTCATTTGTAACCCAATATGAATCAATGACATGGGTTAGGATTGCAATCCAAGAAGATCCTACTAATTGGACTGGGATGCTAGCTGTACCTCCTCCTAGAAAATAATTTTGGTTGCAATCCAAATCAGGGGGGATTGTGGGGTCAAAAGATTCTACTAATCCAGATTACAATTTTAATATCCATGACAAAAAATGATAGACACCTTATTTAATAATCTTGACTCCCAAGTCTAGTGCATTTATATGATAGGTTAATCTTGCTTTCAAGACATTCAAATGGTAAAATAAGAGTTTATTGGGTTTGGGCTTCACTTTGAGTCTTCGGTGTTGTCTTTCAATAATGAGTTACATGAACTTCAGTCTTGTTTTATTATATCTTTTAGTCTACAGCCACCTCAGCCATTTATAACTTTTGGTCATGAAATTTAATATTTATTACCACCAAACCATCCCACCCAACCCGAGAGACAACATATCAAGGGTGCCAAGAACATAGAAATAACAAAAGTCAAGACTCAAGGGTGTCTCCAGGAGACATATCACACAAAAGAAAATAAGATTGTCATAGCAAACTAACAAAATGTTGAAAATGCAGCTTGTGAATTATGTATAACATGCTTAATAAATCTAAAAACAAGGACATAACATGGTGTCCAACCCAATCTAAGATTGTCAAACAGTAAGACAACATAGTAAATAGGAGGGTCATGAGTTAGGTAGTAAATGACATACATATGGCACATCAATCCTACTATAAAGCAGAAAATAATGAAGGGACCCAATTCCATTGCTTAAACTATGCATATCATTATTGCAGAAGAATAATTAATATTAAGGAAACAGCCAAAAAGGGAACACATAGTAAAAGAGAAGTCATGAAGAAAGACCTTTGAAGTTCGGGTATTCCTTGACTTCCGAACTTGAATTAACCGGATATGTGGATCTCTCTTTAGGGTAAAAGCCCGCCCTGCTCTTCTTTTGCATGACATCTGGTAATCCTTAACAAGTTTTATATGTTCCTTCAATTTCTTGTTTTCCTCAATCCTTGCTTCAATCTGAATCAGCTTACTCCTGATAAACCTCTGACATGAACGGTTCCTCTTAATGGCATCAATAAACATGTGCGCAGATTTAGGATTGGGGAAACGTGAATATTTCGATGAAGATGTTGACGGTTCAAGAGATTCTTCATGGTCAAACTCAACTGAATTTGAACCAGAAGGTTGGTTTCCCAGACCCGTGTCATCCAGAGATTCCCTAGGCGAAGAGGTGACAGGAGCTTCTTCAGAACTTGGTGACTCTTCATCTAGTCCCGTCTCGAGATCTCTGTTTGCGGACAAAGTATTGGTCGCTCCCTGTTCCAATGTTGTGTTCTCATCACAAACTGACTCAGCTCTATCTGTAGAGCATCTTGTGTTCCTTTTTAGGGCATCTAGTGATGTGATGAAGTTTATTAGGAGAACAATAAAAAAAAATTCTGAGCTATGAAAAAAAAATGATGAAATCAGCATATAATGGAAATAAAATTAGATCAAACTTCCATTTCTAAATCAGAAATCCAGTATGTTTTCAACCTATAACTGCACAAAAGATAGAGAGAAATCCAAAAATGATAACTATAAACAAATTCAAATCCAGGAGACCCATGCTTAACAGTTAGCACAACTGAACAAGTAAACAACAAATTGTCCAAGGAAGCCTTCGCTTAGAGTTTTCTAATGTATGACTTGAAGGGCAGGAAGCATTAAGTTATGGCCAAACTTAGATGACGAAAGAATGTTGAAATGAATCATGAATACCATGTTATTTGCCAGTAAAACCAGTTGTGAAGAAATAGCTGCAGCTTGTGAGTTACTTGAAGAAAGTGTAGCACAAGGCTACAAGCATCCATGTGTTGTCATAAACATTAAAGTAGAAGATATTCAACCACTGAATTATACAGAAAGCTAATTTTCCAGATTATAGTCCTGTAAGTAGGATGACCCAAGTATTCAAAAAGTATATACACTTTCTAAGAAGCATTCAAAAAATCTGAAAAAATGCCAACATCCATAGTATATAGCAATAACAAATCATGTTTCTCCATTAAAGATCTTTCTTCTCTACAATTTTTTTATCAACAGAAAGGGTGTGGGGAATTGAGGAGGAGAGACTATAGTGATACAAAACAGATGGAAGTGTTAGAGAAAAGAAAGAGAAGGGAGATGTTGGTTGTTAGACATGAAAAAAAAAAAATAAAAAAAATAAAAAAAAAATAGGAGAGAGATGGGAACATATTCATGCGGTATGTGAATGGGAAAAAAATAAATATAATTAAATTTTTAAGATCTCAATGATCTTAAGATTTTAATTATTTCATTAAATTATTTTATCTTCATTAGGACACTAGTTATTTAATTTTAGTAGTGTTCTAATTTTGTTATTTGATAAGATTTCATTTTTAAATTCTCTAGGGGGTTGTCCTTTGGGGATTGACTCAAGGGTTGGGAGCACTTAATGATTCTATCTTGATTATGCTTGTTTTGATTTCTTTTTTCTTGCCTTTGTTTGTTTTCTCATCTCCTAGATGAGTCTCCTTTGTTTCTCCTTTTCTTTTAATTAATAATTTTTTTTTTCTCAAAAAAAAAAAATTAATTATAAATTGCAGTAGGAAGCAAATTAGGTGATTTCGATTGAGTAAGTTTTTAGTTTCTAAATTGTGGTTGGAACGTAATTTCAATTTGCATGAACATTGTGATTGTAATTGGAATTGAAATATTGATTTGAATGAAAACAAAAATTATTGGTTTATCTTCTTCTTCTATTCTTCTCCTTCATATGGTTCTACATCAATTATATTCAAGCAGAGAGACAAGAAAGACCTTAGTCACCTTACATTGATTGATTGGATCAAGTGAATCAATTTTTTGGCATAATTGGAATTGAAATATTGATTTGAATGAAAACAAAAATTATTGGTTTATCTTCCTCTTCTATTCTTCTCCTTCATCTGGTTCTACATCAAGTATATTGAGCAGAGAGACAAGACAAACCTTAGTCACCTTACATTGGTTGGATCAAGTGAATCTGTTTTTAAGCATAAATTTGAATCCCCATAGGATTAATTGGTTCTCCTAAAACACCATCTGACCAACCCGACCATCTCCAAACACAAAACAAATCGCCCAAACTCCCCTAGCTTGGTTCAGTAAGGTCAGGCGGGTCAAGTTTTAAATATACTTGAGCAGCCTACTCTATAATGCAAGGGTAATGCTACATACATGATACATCTACAATTACCTAGACCTTGTAATGGTCGTTGCCTTACTCCTTTTTACTACGAGTACATTTACAGTAAAACAATTGAATTATATACAACAATACAAAAGGTTATTTGGTGATTCAGATTGTTTGAGCAAACCCTACTATATGGTTGAATCCCTACAATGCATTTTAGACAAATAAGTCAAGCTTACAAGATTGGCATGTGGCAAACTAATTCAAAGATTATGAGGGAAAGAAGTCAGTCATATTTTAGAACAACACTTATTTGGTTCCTTGGTCATGTTTCAAACTTCAGCAGCACAGATGGAAAGATGCTCTCAGCCAAGTTTCCTAAAATTAAATATTCAGTTCATCCACAATTATAGATATTCTATTGTCAGAAGGTCCAGAAACCAATGACTCTCTCTTTCATGTCCTCTCACTTCTCTAGGTATTGTATGAAACATGTCTGAGTAAATGTTCACCTTCTTCTCAAAGACAAATAAAACCAAAGGTGCAGGAATTAATGTGAGTGGCTGACTATTTTAACGGAAAGAAGATAAGGGGTATCATTAGGAGTTCAACCCACATGGCTATTGTAACAATTTATATGGTGGGATAAGAGACGACAAAAATCTATTGAGCAACTCTCAATAGAATCTTTCATGGAAAGAATTTTCATTTGCACATACCTGTAGGATCCAGTTCTCTGGGCCAGTGCACATAGCAAAAAAATGGTTCACCAAAACTCTTTTACTAAAGCAGCTAATTCCCTCTTGACACAAAAAAAAAAGCAACTAATTACCTGCTTTTGGAAGGCTTAGCTACCAGGACTTTTACCTTGAATTCCAGTGACACTTTTCCCCAAAAAGTGGATATGGAGAGTTATAAGATCACTCATGGTCTATAAATTTAGTTATGGTGGAAGAATTGAGGACCTCTTGATTTAAAGGACTAATGAGAGGACTTCTCATCACCTGGGAAGTTTTGTTGAATGCTAAGGTTTCATCTGATTTGTGTTTTGGATACAGTTTATTATACCCTAAAAGCATTTGGTTGGTCAAAGCTAAAACTAATTTTTCAAGATTTTACTTAGAAAGAACGTACTTTAAAAATGATAAAAAATATTGTTTTGTAAATTTCATTTTTTGATTGTATTCCAGTTTTTCAATCAAAAACCAAACACAATCTAAAACATTCCAGTGGCATTGAAAGAAACAAAATTACTTTCCCTTATGGCTTGGCCATCATCATGAAGCATACATGGAACATTACTAAAACCTCCCCATCCATCAAAATTCAACCTTTATGGAGAAGAGTAATCAAGTCAAAAAGCTTTTTGCTGCTCATTACTTTGAATTGGGTAATAAAAGGTTTCAGGCTCCTAATGATACCCCTTGGCCAATCCAAGATTGTTTAGCGCATCATTTCTATTATGGAATTCTTTAGCATAACCAACCTAAAAAATAAAATAAAATAAAATCTACAATGCCATAAATTTAGCTACAACTTAGACAAATTAAGGTAATATCTTAACCTAAAATAGCTCTAAAGAAGCAGCCATTGTGACTTATTCACCCCAATTTCACAAATTTTCTCCCTCTCCCGTACCACCATTACATCAAACCTATACAAGGGGAAAAAAAAAAAACCCTAAACCTAATTCAAAATTCTACTTTCACGCAATCAAAACCAAAGCAAAGGGCAAAGAAATCCAAACACAAAAAAAAGGGGCTTATAAACGTGAGAGAAGAAAAAACTCACCAGACTCATACTTGGCGAAACGCCTCTCAATCGCGTGAAGCGTTTCAAAATCATCCTCATCATCATCGTCATCAAAACCCGGACGAAGCGCTCGAAGAGGCTTCAAAACCAGCGGTTGAACATCATCGGAAGGAATCGAAAACCTTTGGCGTATGCTTCGGACCAATTCGAGATCGTCAAATTCGCTGCTTTCACCATCAGAATCCGAAACAGAAGTCGTTGCCGCTGCATTCTCGTTGGTGGTGGTGGCATTGAAATCGTTAGGGTTCGTTCCAGTTAACGTGCAAGCCCTCCTAAAAGCTTCCATATCTTCATCGGAAGCGTCTTCTTCGCATTCGATTTCATCTCTGTGAGAATCGGTTTCGCCTCTGCTCGGAGGCATCGCCATTGAAGAGGAGAGGAAGGATACGGACAGGGTTTTATGAGTGTTTGCTTCAAATTTTTATTGTGGGTGGTTTTGAGAATGACGGTTAGGGCTTTTGGAGGGAAATCTTTCGATTTTCTCCGATGCACTAATTTTATACCTCACACTATTTTTCGGTCAGTTTCCTCGCTCCACTCGGAAACAAACCCGCGAAAGTTCGGGTCTAGAAAGCGCTTGTGTTTGGGGGATCACTGTTCACCCCTCTGGACAGCCCATAAAAGTCTTTGGCAAAAGCAAGTCGTGGGAAGAGAACTAACGAACTAACAATGAAGTCTCAACGTCGTCTCCATGTACAAGTTTTAATGCTCGATTCTTAAAGTTACCTGTTTTTGAGAGTAGAGAGCAACGCATGGTCCCTTTTTTCTTTTCTTTTTTGATTTAATGAAGGAAGTCATTTATTATTAACACGCAAGTGCACGTAATTAAATAATAAAAATAAAAATATATATAATAAAATTTCTCGAGAGAAAATATTTTTGTCATAATTTGAAAAAGTTACAGTTGTATAACTAAATAACTAACTAATAACCAACTATGACAAAACTTTCTCGTATCCCACCAAACAACCCTGAGAAAAGTTTTTCAAATATATTTTCTCAAAAAAATATTATTTTTTCAAGGAAATTTTTCTTAGGGTGTGTTTAGTTGGTGAGAAAATAAAAATTTTCTTGAGAAAATTCTATTTTTTAATGTTTAGTTGACAAAAAAAATGAGAAAAAAATTTTAAAAAAAATTATTGGGCCCATAATTTAATCGGCTAAGGGGGTGAGAAAATAAAATTTTCTCATGAAATTTTTTTTTACGAAAGGTATGTTTGGTAGCGAAGAAATTTTTCTTGAGAAAATTATATTTTCTCGAGAAAATTTTCTTGAGAAAATGTATTTGAGAAAATTTTTTCATGGTTATTTGGTTGGACATGAGAAAATTTTGTCATAGTTGGTTATTAATCAGTTATTCAGTTATAAGACTGTAACTTCTTTAAATTATTGTAAAAAAATTCTGATGTGTTTTCTCATTCCCTTACCTTTTTTGCCAACCAAACATTAGAAAATAGAATTTTTTCAAAAAAATCACAATTTTCTCGAGAAAATTTCTATTTTCTCACCAACCAAACACACCCTAATTTGAAGAAGTTACAATTATATAACTGAATAACTAATTAATAACCAACTACGACAAAATTTTCTCATATCCAACCAAACAACTATGAAAAGATTTTCTCAAGTACATTTTCTAAAGGAAATTTTTCTTAGCTACCAAACACATCCTTACTGAAAATAACTTCATCCGTTTTATTAAACTAATATAATATATTTTATAAAATGATTAATTTTATTTATATATTAAAAAATATATTTTATAAAATTATTAATTTTATTTATATATTAAAAAATATATTTTATAAAATTATTAATTTTATTTAAATATTTTTTTTAATATTTTTAAAAAATTAAAAATTGTTATTAAAGTTTGTTTTTAGTTTATTAAAGAAATATTTTTAAATTTTTAATAAAAATAAATAATATTTCTAATAATTTTAAATTATTTATTAAAAAGTAAATGAATTTATTTTATCAAAAATAACTAATTACTTTAATTTTTAATTTTATTAATTTTAAATTAAGTAATTAAATTTATTAATTTTAACAATAATAACTATAATAGTAATTTTAGTATTAGTAAGTTAATTTTATTAATTTAGTATAATTTCAATAATTTAATTTTTCAATTTTAAATTATTTTTAGGGAAATTCTAGATTTTCCCTACTAACTTACTATCTTTACCCGCTTGCTAAATTTACCCCACCCTAATATCCTTATTCGCCAAAAAAATCTCAAAACACCTAAACTATCCTCACCCTCTACACGGGCTTTTGACTTGATTGCCCTTAAAAAATAAAAAAATTTCACAAATGCCATCCTTCCATAAAAAAATATTTGTATGGAAGGCGTTTTTTTAAAAGACGCATTCCCTAACAAAAAAACAAATATATTTTTTTTGAATCGAAGCTTAAAAAAAAATTCTTGAAAAAAACTCAATATGGACTTCTAACTCAACACTTCAATCCCGGACTTGAGCACTCCCTAATTTGGCAATCTACCAAAAGAAACGAAGGAATTGAGTGACATACAGGAAGAAGACCCAGTAGCTCATTTATCAAATTCCCTCCCAGCCCTATTTAGTATTTACCTCACAACAAAGCAAGTAAAACATTCAAATTCAACTCCAAACAGCCACAGATCCCATTTCAATCTAGGTTAGGTTAGTGTTTCTTTTTTGCCTTTTTGACCGATTTCTAAGTTTATCAGTGCAATTTCCTCATTCCAACAAATTCAAATGATCCAACACATCAAGAAATCGATTCAAGAATCAACTAGTAGAAATTGCGTTCGAGATAGATAGATAGAAAGATGCATTAAATCATCGTTCAGATCTCATCTCATCTTCTCTGTGTTTTTGTTTTTTCATTGTCTTTTTCTCCGCATCTCTTCTTCTTCTTCGTCTTCTTCTTGTGAAGAAGAAGCTTGTTGCAGAAGAAAATGGATTCAGCGACCTTGGCAATGAGAGCTTCGTCTTCGTCGTATTTAGTTGGTTTATCGAACGTTGGCCTTAGGTCATCTGCTTTCAGGTGTTACAGAGGGAGAGAAAGGATATCGTTCTTCAAGTTCCTGAAATGCGTTCAGAACCCCAATCTGAATCCTAGTTCCTTTTCATCTTCTTCTTCTTCTCCTCTCAAATCAAAGATCTCAAATCAAAGACCGTAAACCTTAGCTCTTCTATTTCACGCTCTGCGGTGACGAAAACGTCGTTAGGTGCAGCTGAGGCAGCGATTTGGAAGCTGCACCATCTCGTATCAGAGTTCCAGTCTCTAAAGAAAAATTATTTTTTAGGGGATGCGTCGGCTGTCGGGGCTGTCGGCTGACTGGGCTTTGAATTGTGAAATTATGGCAAAACAGTTATTATTTAAATTTTAATGACATTTATAAAAAATTTTTATTTTTTAAGGGTAATCAAGTCAAAAGTCTTTATCTACACTCACACTCCCAATGCATCTCCCTCCCTCCCTCCCAATTCTTTCTCTCCAAAATCCTAATCCCCGCTACCAATTCCCACCCTCTTCTTCCATTATCCAAAATTCTAATCCTCAACGCCGCCACCATTTTCCAAAATCCAAGCCCCCCAAGGTCACACTTTCTTTCTCTTTCAAAAATTTGGACATCTATTAATTATGTAAGAAATACATATTTTTATTTTTTTTAGTTTTTATGCCATTTATTTATGTTTTAATGGTGCACCATTTTCCAAAACCCAAACCCCCAAGGTTGTCACATTTTCTTCCTCTTTCAAAGATTTGGACATCTGTTAATTCTGTAAGAAATACATATTTTGATGTTTTTTTAGTTTTTATGCCCTTTATTTACGTTTTAATGGTGTTAAAAACTGTCAGAAGCTCGCAAAAGGGAAGAGCCACCAACGATACATTCGACCAAATTGGTTATGTGGCGGCCCCACACCTTGGACCATCATCTCCCGTGAAATAGCGTGCGGAATGCCGGAACGAGGCGCTCGGCGTAGGCATCTACAACCACCCCACACCATTTACAAGGTAATTGAGACCCTACGAGCCTCCACCTTATATCATAACCTGTTAGTTTTAACCCGTAGGTACCCGAACAATCCTAATATCCACAACTACCTATCAAGATATACGATATCCACAAGTCATGAGACAATGTACCATCTCAAATCTCTCATATAATAATGTCCACATACATAGAAGTCCATAATTGGGAATCACAAAACCCAACATTAAGTCCATGAACATTACCCCCATGATTCATTACACATCCATAAGACATACATCCCAACTCTCACCATCTATGTACCAAGAGTTATATACATACGTACAAAAATATATACAAAACATATACAAAATTATGTAATCCATGTCCAAGTCTTAACCAAAAGCCTCAATTACTCACATTAGCTTAATCTCTAGTGTGGCGAGGCTCTCAAGATATCACGATGCTCTTCCTTTTATCTGTAGTAGAAGGACCTGAAAGAGAAGTAAGAGAGTGAGCTAACGATGCCCAGTGACATAGAATTCAATATGTCATCCAATACTCATTAAATAAAACATGTTTGCATGCCAATACGATGGAATGATGAAAAACATGTATCACATATATAACCACATATATCATGTATCATATGCAAATGAAAACCACATCTTACCCACCATCATTCCATTCCTATTTCCACATTCTAGTCCAGGCATTTCGCACAGAGAGATCTAGCAACGCAGCGTTATGATCTCGAACCTATTCATTCTCATATTCACTTCCATATTCGAAGGGAGTACACACACATGCCATGTAGGGACATGGCTTTCCTTTTCCCTTGTAATCATTTCAAACTCTCCTATGACTTGATTCTCTTTCCCATTGATCTTGTTAAGTCTTGCTATGCCTCTCATCATGGGCATACTCCAAGACCATTGTCATGTCAATAAGTCAATGGGATCAAACTGCCACTAAAGGGTTTTTCATACCAAGCATCCACCATTTAAAACACAATTCATGTATTTAAACATAACACATATAATTCATATGATGACATAAAGAAATGAACATGAATATAAAGAAATACATGAATTGTGTTATGAAGATAAAGAATTCATGTGATGACATAAAGAAATGGACATAAAATATTCTACTCACAACCAAGCCACGCGAGAACAACTATCACACAAGCGGTCCAACCACACAAATTCAATTATGATCCTATAAACCATATTCATAAACACACGCATCAATTACAAGATTATTCATCATATATGATACAAACGAATTTCCAATTTAGCCAATTGGGTCTACACATCATAAGACATCTTATCCAACCTAAAATTACTCTAATTCATTAATTCAGCCTTAATTTTCAATATTCAACCCATAGGTATAATCATACCCAATTATGAGATCAAATCAACATGTAGGCCTAAACCACATCATAATCAACATAGGCCAATTTGTGGCATGAATCAACTCAATTTATGCTCAATTAGACATAAATCATCTCAATTTCATAATTAAGGACCAATTGCATAAAAAGCCCCAAAATTGGGAACTTTCAAATCATTAGGCTTAGACCATAGCATAATCATAATAGATCGATTACTATATGAATCAAGCTAATTTAGGTCCAATTAGACTTAACTCACTCCAATTGAAATTCCCAAGCCAATTTCATCATTTTTCCCAAATGAGAAAAATCTCTACAATTGGGCATAGTGCATAATTACACTAAACATTGAACTATAGCATGAAATTTCCAAAATTAAAACCATGAATCAATTAATTATACCAACTAAATCAACATAGATTACATGCATTGATAACATCAAACCCTAGGCCTATAAATTAAAGTTAGGCCAAATACAAAGGAATCCATGAATTCTTCCCTACAAAGTGGGGCAAATGCCACCAACATATCCAAAACCATCCTACAAACCCAAATCATACATGTGTATCTTGATTTTGTAGGTTTCCACTGAAACCCTAACCTTAAGTTCACCCAAAATCAAGGTAAAATGCTTAAAAAACACCCTTTGGGCATGATTTAGGGTCAAGGGCACCTATTTCTACCATTTCTAAGCTCAAACATCAAAACCCCAAATTTGGGTTCTCCCAAGTCCGAAATCTATGGTGTGTTTTACACCATTTAAAAGCTAGAGACCAACAATAATAAAGTTCTAATGGAAGAAATTTGAAGAAATATACCTTAGATGCAAGGTTTGGAGCACAAATCACGCAAACTCATTTCCTTCTTCTTCTTCCTTCCTCTTTTTCTTTCTTTTTTTTTTTCTTTCTTCTTTTTTTTCTTTTTTCCTCCAAAACTTGCTAAAGAAAGTAGTGTTAGGTGAGGTATATTTTAAATGTTGCAATCTCATGCACTTACATGTCATTTGCTAAACCAACATCCACCACCAACACCACATATTTAAATATAATATCACATGCATTAATTAGTGATTTAATTGTAGTCATACCCATGTGTACAAGCCATGACCTTAGCTTGTTTAACAAGTTATTTGATTGTGGCTTCTCTAACAAGTTACCAATATTAACAATATTAATAATAACAATGTCCACCATGATAAGACTAATAATAATCCTTCTGCAAGCATCATACACAAACAAATCATTTTTTCTAAAAATATTTCAGAACACTGAATATTACTATTTTCATACGCATGATTCTAGGCCAGTTTTTCAGGTCCGTCCAAATGAACTATTTTCACACGTATGACAATAGGATAGTTTATGGTTTGCCTATAAAAATTCATAAAAGTTCATAATAAACACACATTGCACCCACACATCGCATCGACACAGTACATCAATAATCAACAAACATATACATCAAAGCAAACACATAGAGCTTGGGCATAATACAGATTGGTCATGGGCTAAATGAAAGGATTTTTGGGGCGTTACAAGTTCGACCTTGTTTGGTCGAACCAAATGTTTTGATTCGGCTGACCAAGGCTGAACCGATTAACTTGGATTGGCCCTTATTAGCCAAACCAATGAGTTCTCCTCCCATATATATTTATATATGTGTGTGTCTTTATATTTGCTAGATTCATTCAAGCAATACTCAATACAACAAAAAGGGCTTTTAGCGACAAAAAATATTTGTCGCTATGTCTAAATATTTTGTCACCAAACGATTTTGACGATAAAATATATTTTGTCGCTAAGATCTTAGCGACAAAATATATAACATTTAGCAATAAAACCTTTTGTCGCTAATTTTTCATTCAACAACAAATGTTTTTGTCGCTAAGTAAAACATTTAGCAACAAATGTTTTTTGTCACTAAGTAATAATTATAGCGACAAAAATATAGCATTTAGTAACAAAATTCTTTGTTGGTAAAGCTAAATATATAGCAACAAATTTTACCTTTTGTCGCTATATTATATATTTAACAATAACATATTTTTGTCGCTAAATACTTAACCATCTTAAAAACTAACTAATTCATGACAAAAATATCATTTTTGTGACAAAACCTTTTGATACAATTGAGAATTTTTTAGCTTCAAAACTCTTTTTATCGCTAAATTACTTACTTTATGAATATATTTTGCGACAACATACATTTGTTGCTAAAACATTATATATATTCACCTGTGTCCATTCATTTAAATTAAACAGTAAATATGCAATTAAATACAATTAAAATTTAACTAAATTTAGAATGACAAATTTACTAAATATACATATATTTCAATGTTTAAACACAAAAAGTACACTAGCATCCACAAGCAACAAACTTTATTGTTTCAAAACACCATCATTCCTTTCTCTCTCTCTTCTTACATTCTCATAGACATTAATTTTGATGCATTTCATAACAAAATTCTTCAATTAATCCTTGACAGTCTCAGCTGTTAATGGACGCGTGTGGGCAGCTTTTGATGGATGCCCTTCTTCCCATGGATGGAGCCTAATAAGATTATCAGAAATATGCAAATATGAAGAGGCAAGTTGGGCATGCATTATACGTGTTAAAATTAGATGTCTTGTATCTAACCTGCACAAACAAAGGAGAACCTTACCTTCTCATACTGTTCTTTCACTGTTTCCTTCTTTAGATTATGGGTCTCGCTGCAAATGAAGTGACAAATAAC
Source organism: Paratinospora sagittata (assembly GCA_035771175.1). Taxonomy (NCBI): domain Eukaryota; kingdom Viridiplantae; phylum Streptophyta; class Magnoliopsida; order Ranunculales; family Menispermaceae; genus Paratinospora; species Paratinospora sagittata. The sequence goes on along the minus strand of CM069602.1, from coordinate 44,513,671 downwards.
AAATTAAGAAAAATGTCCTCCTAAAGAATAATAACTCTTAATTAAAAGGTTGGATCAAATTTTTGACTGATTATATCAGAAGCAAGAAAAAACTTGTCCTAAAGCCATGCAATGTTGTACAAGTCCCCTAAACAAGTAATATATTATGAGGGTGGGGGTGGGGGTAGACAATAATATCCCTAACTGCTTTCTTCTACATTTGATGCTATGGTCACATATCTGTTGAGATTTTGGGGTAGAAGACCTTCAAAAATGCTTCCACATAAATAACCCGTGCACCCACAATACACACTTGTAGCCACCATATAAAAATTAAGACACATTTAATGGAAAGTAAGAGATTAAGATAAAAAGAGAAAGAGCTCTGACAATCTCCTTATAGCTGCCAGTTGCATGTTTCTTCTTCAAGACCTCGATGAATGTTGAGATTCACGTAGCGAAACAAATATACAAATACACACACACACACATATGCAAATCAAAGCAACAAGAAGAACACACACAAATTTACGTAGTTCGGCGAAGATCCACCTAAGTCCACGAGAGATGAAGATTTTACTAATCTGAGAGAATCCAATACAACACTCACAATATCTATCTAGTTTCACTCTTACTTCTCAATCCCCAATACTTGGTATAAATAGAGAGTTTTAGACTTAGTTTCTAATTCGGACTGGGAATGTTTCCTATGCAGTCCAGAAAACCAATACAGTCAAGGAAACTAATAAAATAGAAAGTCCTCGGGCCCACAAAGTGGCCGAGCCACACACCATACATAACAATCTCCACATTGGCGAGGACCACCACAAGCTACTAGCAAATCAACCAATCAACATCTCCAAACTCGCCCCGCGAGGCGCTCAACACTGTAGGATATTGATCAAGTTCAAGCAATGCTCAAACTTGACCGCTAGGACTGTCTTTGTCAGCATATCTGCGGGGTTATCATTGGTACTGATCTTCTGCAAAGAAATCTCACCATCTTCAATAATTTCACGAACAAAATGGAAACGAACATCAATATGCTTGGCCCTGGCATGATGCACTTAGTTCTTAGCCAAGTGAATGACACTCTGACTGTCGCAATGAACTGGTACACTCTCCAGGGTAATCCCCAAGTCACCAATCAAACCTCGGAGCCACAAAACTTCTTTCACAGCCACTGTCACTGCCATATACTCTGCCACAGTAGTAGACAAAACAACTGTAGTCTGCAACATACACCTCCAATTGATAGGACCACGTGCCAAAGTGAACACGTACCCTGTAGTGGAACGCCGCTTGTCTAAATCACCAGCATAATCAAAATCCACATATCCACTGACAAGTAAACATGTACTACTGTCCCACTGAAAAACCAATCCTACATCCAATGTACCTCAAAGATACGCAACAACCATTTCACTGCTTTCCAATGTTGTTTTCCAGGATCTGCCATATATCTATTGACAACATTCACTGCATGTGAAATGTCACACCCCAGTACACAGCACACCGCAGTGTCTAGTACCCGCGGGATGTGATGGGTACCTCATACCGAGAGTACGCCAGCCGTTACATACCACATAATATTGTCACATCCCAGTACACAGCACACCGCAACGTCTAGTACCCCCGGGATCATTTGTCCACACTATTCACTGATGAATAGTACAGGGCCTCCCCCAGATTCGAACTCACAACCTCATAAGGTTTGATTTCGCAATTTGAGTAACCACTAAGCTATGATACCAATATTGTCACAACGCCCCTGACGTAGACTGACGTCATGACCGACACAATGTATTATACACTGTACATACCCATATACAGTATACAATACACTGTCAGCCTCAACGAACATTCACAATAATTCCCATAATTTCTAAATTTTTGACTACACCTCCCCATCGAATGGACGTTTCACTTTTGTTTTTCCTAAGATATCACAAATCAAATCCAATATAGATATCTATATCATTCCATTCATTCACACATCAAATTTGCATTTCATCATCCACTATATTAAGCTATATATATGTCCACACATCCCATCTAGATGATAATACATATATATATATATATATATATATATATATATATATAATGTGTGATAAGTATACATATCAAAATAACAAAAATATAATATATTTCCTCCAAGCATACATACACATACCAGACGAAGGCTCACGTGATTATCACTCACGGATGTTTTTCCTTTTTCCTTCGACTCAATACCTGAAATATTAGAGGAAATGGGGTGAGCAAACAACAGCTCAGTGAATATAGTTCTTGACATGACAATCACATGCATTTTAGGAAACATGACATATCAAATCGATTTAAAACATTTCAAAAGCACATATGCACCATTCATCAAAATAATATACGTGCACACAATATTGCTCATTCATAAAAATTTTACCATCTCCCTCCTTTAAGGCAAGAGAGCGGGTCTAACCCTTGTATGGCCGTACAAGGTAGCCGCAACCTCTCATTACTCAATTCACAGTCATTTCAAGGATCGCAACCCTTATTAGGACAGACCTACTGACAATGAGGACTCGCAAAACCTCATCCGGGCCTAATTCCTAACGAAATGACATCATTACAAACTCCAATTGCTAAAATCAGTTTGCATAATCCATAAAACTCAATGCATTATATATAAATATAACATGCATACAATCAAACATTTTATATGTGTACAATGTCATACAAGAACCAAATTAAGAAAACTATACTCACAGTGGTTCCACGGGGTTTCTCAGTCAATCTAGCAACAAGAAACGTCCATCATAATTGTTTCCTCAAGAGCATTTATCCATGCACTTGAGCTCTCAATTTAAATACTGAAATGAACCATAGATTATCATGAGAATCACCATTTCAACTCACTGTTCACATCATAGTACTATTTACATCACTGTTCACGTCGTCACTATTTATTCGAAAGATGTAAATTGTTACTAAAATTGTCAAACGGTCTCCAAAAATTATGAACTTAGCATCGATGGACTCGCAACAGTCCATTCTACCATTCTATAGCCTTAAACTGGAGTTTCATTGGGAATGGTCTCCAATCTACACTCTAACTTCCAACAGCCGTAAAAGTTTCAAATGAACACATAAATTCAATCTAACCACATATTCGGGGTCCCGATAGTCCAGGGAGTGATACTCAATTCCAGAAAACTGCTCTCGCATTTTATATTTTCGCTCCCATGTTTGCTCTTCTTGATACGTGGTATCCTCCCCAACTTAGAGTTGAGTTATATCCATAACATATATGGAATCCGAATGATTTTTCCTCAACATCAATATATAGAAAATATTACTTGTAAGTTTGCTTGTAATACATCCATTTGCTTGTAATACATCCTTATCAGGGTCGGTATCACGACGTGCAAGGTTAGGACATTCAATATACTTGTATAAACTGATAGCTTTCAATAAGACCAACTAGATCAGTATCCAGTTGAGAGGTGACACACAAGGTCTGCTTAAATACCAATCGCCTAGAGTAGCACGCTGCCTCCCGTTCACTATTTAAAGTTACTGAGGATAAGATCGAGTCTAGTTGAGCCAGATTGACCACTAATCCGGCATTACAACAATATAATATTTGAATTCTAAATATACAAGCATAATTGTGACAGTATAAACATTATATGATATAATACTGTGTAAATGAATAGTAGACATAATAATAAATGAATGTAAACTTTAATAAAAGTTATAAAACACGCAAACCTATGTTTCGTTCCGCACCTTCATATAAGAACTTCTTCTTTCAGATCTGGCGCTTTCCTCCGAACAGAACTTCGTCGTATCGCATCGAGAGTCTCAAACAGAGAGTCTTAAACAGAAAAGAACTTAGAATGAGTGAAAAGAGAAGGAAAAATCATTAGAGAAGGTGATTTGGTGTGAGAAAATGAGGAGGAGAGAGCTCCTTATATAAGAGATTTGACACCTGAATGTTCGGGTATTTCTGTCTAAACGATTTTTTTTTGTTTTTGTGAAATACAGGGTATTATATTATTCTTCCTGTTAAACTTCTCAACCTTATATTTTATAGTCATATCAACGATTAACTCTAGTCACTACGTAGATCTCGTCAACACAATCACACCACAAAAGACAAAACCAAAATTGGACTATGAATGATTCCCATATCAAGAAATTAGCCTTTACCGTCAAACACCACTCTCACGGTGTTCGCGTGCAACAGCGAAATCCACAAGAAGAGTATTACTTCTTTAAACCGTACGTGCTTGTAACCAAAAGAGAGAAAATATATAATGGTGGGCCCTCCTTTGTTTAATATCAAACAACTACGAAGGACACAAAAAAAGCTTCTCCTCTTTGTTTTGTTTTTCTTACTTATTATTAATCAATAAGCAAAATACCTCTCTTTCACGTACTAGAGCACAGATTCCTCAGTTCGCAACCAACGCCGCGCAGTACGTTTTATCGCGTACTAGCTACTACCACGGAAACACCAATACTTCCACTGCAACGATTGCTTCAACTGCAATCAACAGCCGCACCGTGTAACTGTAATACATGCTTGTACGTTTTTTAAAACATCGCTATGATACAAATTTATTGAGATTTACGTAGCGAAACAAATATATAAATATATAAATATATATACATACAAATATAAATTAAAGCAATAAAAAAAAAATACACAGATTTAAATAATTCGACGAAGTTCCGCCTAAGTTCATAAAATATGAAGATTTTACTAATCTAAAAGAATTCAATACATACCTCAAATATCTATTTAATTTTACTCTTATCTCTCAATTTTTAATATTAGGTAAAAATAAAGAGTTTTAGATTTAATTTCTAATTTAGAAGGAAAAAATTTTCTATTCACTTTAGAAAATCAATATAGTTAAAAAAAATTAATAAAATAAAAATATATAAAATAAAAAGTCACCAGCCCACAAAATGGCCGAGCTCTCCACCATACATAACAATGAATTCATATAGTACCCTGCCTGGATGTTTCAATACGTCCATTGTTGACTTAAGGTGCTCTGTTTTGCATAACTAGAGAGCACTAATTTAATAAAAATGGGAGGAATTTAAAGGGTAAGAGACGATGGTTTTGGGGCAATTCCAGAGTGGATGTTTTCCCAAGAAATATTAATTCTAATTCTCAGAGAATATGGTAAGAGATGATGGGATGACCATCTTTTCATGTTTTTTTAATTAAACTATTTTAACAACTCCAAAAGAGTTCTAAAAGGTGGAAAGTTGATGTGAATAGGTTCCAATGCAATAATATTAGAATGAATGAATAAAATACCCAACAAATGTAAGACCAAAAATGGGTTAGGATCATCATAATCATTTAGAATAAAACAATTAAAGTTAGCATGATATAAATAACAATTTTTTTGCATATTTTGAAACTAATCTTAACAATTCTCAGTAATTCGAACAAAAGAATAAATCATATGAAGTACAATTTGAATTCATAAAACCACAGTATATAATGTCAATTAATGTTGACCCATAGCTGTGTTTGTGCCAAAAAAAAAAGATTATTGAAAAAGGTTAAATCAATACAAATATAGTTATACACCATATTTAAAAAAAAAAGTTTGTGGCCCCGTCGGATGGGCGTCATTTTTTCTATTTACTTGTAAGCATATCTAATAGCAAGGCAAATGTATAGTCACATAAAGTAGAGATTTTATAATTAACTTGAAGTAGCTAAAGCGTCATTTTCTTTAGGTACGTCATGCTTTGTATTTTTCTTCCAAATTAACGTGAAGTAACTCAAACATCATTTTCTTTGGAGTGTTGTTAATTAATTCGCTTGAATTCCAACCTAATTTGGCAATTAGGTTTGGTCAGAGACTATATATTAGGTATACATATAATAATGAATATTTGTTGATTAATTAATTACTTAACCCCAGAAAAAATCTTTTTTCTCTTATTTTTTTCTTAAAATCAAATGTATCTGAAACACAACATACAATTCCCTTGTTTTATTTTTAAAATCACATCCTTACTTGAAATTCGTAGCGTGATAAGGTTGGAAGATAGCAGACCATAATAATTACTACAAAATAAAAGCAAGGAAAATTCAAAGTTGAATGGAACCTTGTTACCTTGCTAGCTTAAATTATTTTAGCTATAGCTATAGCTATAGTCTACATATACGAAGTACGTGTAGAATTATCAACTACATATCATTTGTTTTCATTCAAATACATTTTTACAATTTATTGAATGAATTTATAAAGTAATAATCTAAAAAGACAAACTATTCCGCAAATGTTGTTATAATATATTATTTTAGATCACTTAGGATAATATTCACATTTGCCAACCCTTTCATATTACACTTTATTATTTGTATACAATATTCCTCTTAATCAATTTTATATAAATAATCAAGGTTATCTACTAAAAATATCAGTGCAATTTAATTTAATTTAAACATTATCAGTGGTCTCATTCATTAATATTAGAATAAGAAGTACATGAAAATGACAAATTGTGTAGTTAACGTGAAGTAGATCAAGCATCATTTTTTTTGGAGTGTTGTTAATTAATTCGCTTGAATGCCAACCCAACTTGGCAATTGGGTTTGGTCAGAGACTATATATTAGGTATACATATAATATGTCACACCCTGCCCGGACGCGCTTAAATCGGCGGAACACTCACGGACGGGGCGCGAATGCATTATAACAATAACCGAGTGCGCAGGACCACAATTAAGTACAAGTCTGATTTCATTAATTTCATAATACATTTTTATACATGAAATAGTAAAGGGAATATCATCCAAAAATCCCTAATGAATAAACAAAGGGTACAAAAGTATGGGCTAAAAAACCTGCACCCAGCTCACCCTAATCTCCTAAAAAATTGGTTAACAACAAAGTGAGCTACACACTCAGTGTGTAAAATAGTTCGTGAATATGACATTTAATAAAGGAAACTTCATAATCAAATATCATAAATACACATCAGAGCATCATAATCAACACAACATATATGTATGCATGACACCGTCTCATATTGGTTCTGTGATTGTCCGTCGCCTGAATTCACGTACAGATGTCCATCCCCAGGTAAACCTGGGTTCTCAATGTACGTTCCTCCTTAGGAACGACGCCTTGGATTCACGTACAGATGTCCATCCCTAGGTGATCCCGGGTTCTCATTGTATGTCCCTCTCCAGAGAAATATAATGAATAGTGAGCATTGCTTCTAACTATTATATGGATCATAAACCACATACGTCCCTAGATAGTACTTATGTATGATGCCAATGCATGAACAGGTCTGGTCTTTATTAACACTAGACAGGATTTGACAACATATGGTGATTCTTATTAGGGTCTGTATCACTACGTGCACAATTAGGACATTCGGTATTACTTGTACAAGCTGATAGCTTTCAAATAAGACCAACCAGATCATTCTTCAGCTTGAGAAGTGAGACACGAGGTCTACTTAAATACCAATCGTCTAAAGTAGCACGCTGCCTCCCGTTCACTATTTAAAGTTACTGAGGACAAGACTGTGTCTGGTTAAGCCAGATTGACCACTAATCCAGCATGGTAACAATGTAATACATGAACTCCAAATATACAGATATAAATATGACAGGTATAAACATTATACGCAATAATGTAGTACAAATGAATAGTAGACATACTGATAAATGAATGTAAACTTTAATAAAAGTTATAAGACACGCAAACTTATGTTTCGTTCCCCACCTTCAGATACCCCCAAGCAGAACCGCGTTGCACTGCAAAGAGAGTCTTGAAAAAGACTCTCAAAGAGAGAAGAGAAAAAACTCAAGGAGAATGTAGAGAGAGAGAAATCACAAGTAATTTGGTGTGAGAATAAGAGGGGGGGAAGAGCCCTCTATTTATAGAAAAAATGATGCCCGAAGTTCAATCCTAGGGTATTACACTCCACCCCCCTTAAAAGGATTTCGCCCTCGAAATCAGTCCAAGTAGTCATGATTGCTATCAGCGTGAAATTCTCCGTCGTCGTCATCATTCGTTAGGTCAGGGTAATGCTTGTAAGGTCCCTGAATAGCATTGTGGCCGATAGAAATCCTCAACATCATGAAACCATGGAGAGCAAATAGAGTTGGATTCGTCCTCAGAAGGTTCCGACCTTTGCCTAACAGATGGTGGTGTAGGGCTCTGCAGGTTGCATCATTTAAGGGGAGGTAGGTTGAGTGGTGGGATGCTCTTTCGTGCAATTGCTCGAATTCGGCCGCCTGACAATTTTGGTAGAAGATCCTACCAGGATAAAGGTACAAGATTATTTTGGGCAAAACTGTTACGAAAAATCCATGCACGCTCTGGCGATAAGGATCACTGTCTGTGGGGGGATGGAGTTGGTGATGCAAATTAGTTGTGGCTTGACTCAAATCCTGAAGTAGACACCACAGGTTGCCAAAGAGGCTATTGCGTGTGTGCATCATTACCTCCATCGATATTTTTTTCAGACATCTGCATAGTTATTTAAATATATTAATATATTGTAAGCAAAATTCCATCATTTTATTGATAAGTGAAAAGTACAATGTATCACATCATCAATTATTACCAGAAAACAATTCGGGGTATTTCAATTTAATTATTTTTTCTAGTTCCCATGTTGCTTCCTCAACTTCGTGGTGATCCCAGAGCACCTTCACAAGTGGTATGCTACGTCACCTTAGTTCTTGAGTTTTTTTATCCAGAATTTATATCGCTCTCTCCTGATACTTATTTCCTTCCTCAACCCGAACCGCGACCAGAGGGATGATATGCGAAGGATCAGGATGATACTTTCGAAGCATGGATACGTGAAAAATGTCATGAACCTTAGACGTGGTGTCACACCCCGCCCTAACGCTCCTAAACCGGCGGGACACTCGTGGAAGGGGTGCGAATGCATTATAACAATAATAACAGAGTCAGCGGAAGCACAATTTAAGTACAAGTATGATTTCATTAAATTCGGAATATTTTTGTACATGAAATAGTTAAGGGAACATTCTCCCAAAATCAACAATGAATAATACAAAGGGTACAAAATGTGGGCCCAAATACTTGCACCCAGTCCACCCTAATCTCCTGTGAAAAATTGGATAATAACGGGGTGAGCTACACGCTCAGTGGGTAAAATAGTTCATGAATATAACCATTAATAAAACAAACTTTATAATCAAATATCTTAAATACACATGTGAGCATCATAATCAATCAATATGTATGTATGCATGACACCGTCTCTTAATGGTTTGATGACTGTACATCACCTGAGTTCACGTACAGATGTCCCTCCCCGGGAATAACTGGGTTCTCATTATACGTCCCTCCTCAGGAACGATGCTCTGGATTCACGTACAGATGTCCTTCCCCAGAATTAGCCAGGTTCTCATTATACGTCCTTCTCTAGAGAAATATAATGAATAGCGAGCATTGCTCCTAACTATTCTATGAATCATAAACCACATACGTCCCTAGGTGGTGATATGTATGATGCCAATGCATGAATTGGCCTGTATGAACTGGTCCGGTCTTTACTTAACATTTAGACTGGATTTAGCAACGTCTAGTGATCCTTATCAGGGTCGGTATCACTACGTGCAAAGTTAGGACATTCAGTATTACTGTATAAGCTGATAACTTTCAAATAAGACCAACCAGATCAGTCTCCAGTTGAAAGGTGAGACACGAGGTCTACTTAAATACCAATCGTATGGAGCAACACGCTGCCTCCTGTTCACTATTTAAAGTTACTGAGGACAAGACTGAATCTGGTTGAGCCAGATTGACCACTAATCTGACATAGCAACAATATAATACATGAATTCCGAATATACAGGCATAAGTGCGACAGTATAAACATTATACGCAATAATGTTGTGTAAATGAATAGTAGACATAATGATAAATGAATATAAACTTTAATAAAAGTTATAAGACAGGCAAACCTATGTTTCGTTCCCCACGTTCAGATACGAACTCCTCTTAAACTGACTCCTTCTCCCGGACAGAACCGTGTTGCGCCGCACAGAGAGTCTCAAAAGACTAAAAACTCAAAATGAGTGAAAAGGAAAAGAAAAATCACAAAGAGGAGTGAATTTGGTGTGAGAAAATGGGGAAGGGAGGGGCTCCTTATATAGAGGATTTGGCGCCTGAACTTTCGGGCAGGCTGCCCGAACATTTTTTTTTTTTGGGTGCAAAACCTAGGGTATTAAACTCTACCCCCCTTAAAAGGATTTCGCCCTCGAAATCAGTTCAAGTAGTCATGATGGTTATCTGCTTGAGATTCACTACCAATGTCATCGTTTGCTAGTTCAGGGTAGTGCCCGTATGGTCCCTGAATGGCACTGTGGCCAGTGGAATCCTCAACATCATGAAACCATGGAGAGCAAATGGATTCGGATTCATCCTCAGAAGATTCCAACCTTTGCTTAACAAATGGTGGTGTAGGGCACTGGTTACATCGTTTGAGGGGAAGTAGGTTGAGCGGCGAAATGCTTTTTCGTGTTGTTGCTCGAATCTGGTCGCCTGGCAATTTTGGTAGAAGGTCCTGCCAAGATGAGGGCATAATTTTTTTTTTTTTTGTGCAAAACCTAGGGTATTACACATGGACGATGGAAGGGATAGACGATAAGCTAGTTTTTCAATACGTTCAATGATTTGAAATGGACCGATATACCATGGGGAGAGCTTTCCTTTGATCCCAAAGCGTTTAACACCTCTTGTAGGCTGAACTTTTAGAAAAACCAAGTCCCCTTTATCAAATTCTAGATGTTGTCTCTGCTTGTCAACATAGCTCTTCTGGCAACTTTGTGCAACACGAAGTCGCACTTTTACTAGTGTGATCTTCTCAGAAGTCTCTTAAACTAGTTCAGGCCCCAACTGCGGTCGATCTGCCATATCTAACCAGCATACCAGAGATCTGCAAAGGCGACCATAGAAAGACTCGTATGGTGCCATGCCGATACTGGTTCGGTAGCTATTGTTGTATGCAAACTCAGCCAAATGTAAATGCTTTGCCCATCCGTCATGAAAGTCCAAAGCACCATAACATATCCTTAAAGATCTGGATAAGACGCTCTGACTGCCCGTCAGTCTGAGGGTGAAAGGTAGTGCTCATGGTAATCCTGGAGCCCATTCTACTCTGAAAGTTTTGCAAAAACTTTGATGTGAATCGAGGATCTCGATCAGAGACGATCGTGAGTGGTATGGCATGAAGGCATACAATCTCTCTTTCATACAATTCGGCTAGCGTGGCGGGGTTATCCGTGTACTTTATTAGCAAAATGTGTACAAACTTTGTAAGTCTGCCAATGATAACCTAGATAACATCTTGCCCTTTATTATTTCGAGGCAAAGCTGTAACAAAGTCCATTGCGACGTTCTCCCACTTCTATTCTCTAATAAGTAAATGCTGGAGAAGTCCAGAGGGAAGTCTACGTTCTACTTTAACTTGTTGGCACACGAGACATCGAGCAACGAAGTCTGTAATAGCCTTCTTCATTCCAAAAAACCAGAATTGTCGCTTGACATCTTTGTACATCTTGTCTCCCCCAGGATGCATAGCAAACCTTGAACAGTGCATTTTAGAGAGCACTTCCTTCCAAACCTCAGGATCGTTCGGTAGACAGAGACGTTTTTTTGTAAAAAATGGCTCCATCTTCAGAGACCGACCAGTGAGGAAGGTCCTGTCCGCTGAGTAGAAGTTCTTGTTTCTCCATTAAGACTCTTGTGATCCGAGAAGACCTCAAACCTTTCACCGTATAGGTAATGACTCCATAACTTCAGTACAGATACGACAACTGCAAGTTCCAAGTCATGCGTTGGGTAATTAACCTCACGAATCTTCAATTGCCTTGAAGTATATGCAACAGCTTGACCTTCTTGCATTAGTACTGCACCTAAGCCTTAGAGAGAGGTGTCGGTGTATAGTGAAAACCCAACTCAATTTCGTCAAGTAATTAGTATCGGTGCTGTCGTGAGGTGCTTCTTTAATTCCTGAAATAACGATTCACAGGCGGGATTCCAAATGAATCGTATGTCTTTCCGAATGAGCTTGGTCATAGGTTCATCAATCTTTGAGAAGTCCTTGATGAAGCGTTTGTAGTAGCCAAACAAACCAAGAAAACTCCAAATTTGAGTAATAGTGGTAGGTTGCTTCTAGTTTAAAACCACTTTAACCTTAGAAGGATTAACCTCAATGCCATTGCCTGAAACCACATGGCCTAGGAATTGAACTCGCTTCGCCCAATATTCGCACTTACTCAACTTTGCATATAACTAGTGGCTTTTCAAAGTCGGGAGGACAATCCTCAGATGTATCTTATGGTCTTCCTCAGTTGAGGAATATATCAAGATATCATCCACGAAGACCACCACAAATCGCTCTAAATATAACATGAAGATGCGGTTTATCAAATCCTTGAATGCAGCAGGTGCATTTGTTAGACCGAACAGCATGACCAAGAACTCAGAATGACGTACCGAGTTCTGAATGCTGTCTTGGTAATGTCCAACTCTTTGATCCGGAGTTGATGATAACCGGATCTTAAATCAATCTTAGAGAAGTATTTGGCATCTCTAAGTTGGTCGAACAAGTCATCGATCTTGGGTAGTGGATATCTGTTCTTGTTGGTGACATTATTCAACTTGCGGTAGTCGATGCAAAATCGTAACGAACTATCCTTTTTGCGAACAAACAGAAATGGAGTGTCCCAAGGTGATAAACTTTTCCTAATGAAGCCATTTCTCTCCAATTCCTTCAGTTGCATGTCCAACTCAACCAGCTCGACATTGGACATTCTGTATGGTGAAATTGAGATGGATCCAGTCCTTGGTATGAGATTTATCTCAAAATTGAATTCCCGAACTGGAGGCAGACCAGGAAGGTCGTTCAAAAAAGCCATTGGGAATTCAGATATAACCAGGACATCATGTACTTCGAGAAGGTACAGTGCTGGTGATTCATGGTCATCACCAAGGGATAGAGCCCAAAGCTGTGCCTTGAGAAGTGCAACAGTCGAGTTGTGTATCAATTTCCTTGTTCCTTGAATCTTGACAAACTCCCCAGTAGTCAAGGTTAACTGAACTTGCTTCTTCATACAATCGATCTTAACATTCAGTGGTGCGAGCCAATCCATGCCGAGGATGATGTCGAAGTCTTCAATGTCCATCACAAAAAGATTTCCATATATTATCTGTTCTGACATTCGAAGTTCACATTAAGAACACTGCAAATTCACGCCAGTACCAGATCCTAATGGTGATGTGACATGGATTGTAATGTTTGTGGGTTCATGATGCAACCCTAAATGCCTTACCAGTGCAGAAGATATAAAGGAATGTGTAACACCCGAATCGAACAAGACATGCACCATTGTATTGAACAAGGAAAATGTACCTTCGACTACATTGTTTTATGGGAGGGGTTGTTGAGCGATGGCAAACACACTGCCCTGGTTCCGTTGCCCCTGGTTCTGCTGGTTTTATCTGGGTTAGGCATTCGTAGCAGGTGGGGCCTGTTGGACTGGAACAACGGGAACAGGTTGTCGCTTTTGCTGAGGGTGGGGGCAAACATTTCTTACATGGCCTTGCTAGCCGCAGTTGAAACACGTCAGCCTCTGCTGCTGATGGTTATGTTGGCCATGTTGGTTGTGGTGCTGACCACTACCCCTACCATTGCCATTTCGACGGCCACCCCTTCCATTACAACCTCCTCGGCCATGATTGCGAAAACCCTGATGGTGCACGGTCCCATATGAGACCTAACAAGCAACGACTAGCGCGAAAGCCGTTGCGCTAACGCCCCTATTCGAGTAAGGCGTTCTCTTGCTACTAGCTCGCCCTATAGTTTTGAAGCTCCCCCAGCATCTCAGGGTTAGACGGTTCAGCCGTAGGTGTCGTGGCCTCATTCTTCTGAACAGGGGTTGGGAGGGCTGGGTTTTGATTATAGTAGGACTTCTTCTTATTACCCTGCTGCGAGTCCTGTTGGGAAAATGTTGCAGGCCATTTTCCCCTATTCATTCTCTGTTCCTGCTCAATCTTTTCCTACTCAAAGCTAATGGCCTTGTCAACGACCTCCCTGTAAATCTTGAGATCCAAGATCGACAAGGCTCGTCGGATGTCAGGACGAAGGCCATTGTAGAATTTCTCGGTCTTATCTTGCTCCGTTGAGATGGTGGAGAGAGAGTAGACCGATAATTCTTTGAACCTGACAACATACTCTCTGACTGTCATGCCGCCCTCGTATAGCTTGGCGAACTCCTGGGGCTTCTGCCTCTTCACAGTGCTGGGTAAGTACTCATCGATGAACAATGACTCGAACTGCTGGCAAATCATGTCTGCTACATTAGCCCTCGGGTCTTCATTCACTGTTATCCACCAAGTATTTGCTCCACCAATAAGTTGGTAGGACGCAAGTGGAATCGTTCGAGCTTCATCGACTCCCATAGCATCAAGAGCCTTCTTCGACTCATCCAACCATTTCTACGCCTCCTCCGCATCAATGGTGCCAGCAAAAGTAAGGGGTTGTAGCCTCTTATACTTCGTAATCTGGTCGGTTTGAGTCTCCGACCCAGATCTAACAGGTGCCTGAACAATGACAACCTGATTGGCCGCGGTCTCATGAACGATCGTCTGAACAGTTACTTTCATCGCTTCGATAAATCCGGTGAAAAAGACTTTCATGCTAGAAGGCATGGCAAATAATGTGGGCTGGGGTGGCACTGCCTGCCCAGATGTAGTGGCAGTATCGGGTGTGGCCTGCGCTGTCGTCGGAGGTGGCAATTCCTGGTTCTAAATCTCAGGAGGTGCCTCATCTGCTTGACGGACAGTGCGTGGCCTTCCCCTCTTCCTGGTTTGCATTTTCTCACTAGCAAGGAGAAAATAAAACCATGATTTATGAACTGTAGCCAAGCATAATGTTATGATATTCTCAGCAACAAGTTCGAGAGTACTGCAATATAACAACCACCTATTTTTCTAAGTATAGTGTAAGGTTTTTGTTGAGGAATCAAAGAATCTTATGTGTCGCGTATGTTTGGCCATGGTGTAAAATAAGGTTAGAATGTTTATATAATAAGTATAAAACTTTGCAAGTATTTCAAATGTTTTGGTTCTGGTTTTTTGTGAACATACATATATATTTCATTGAAAATCCATACAAGTCATAAAAATTTTAAGATTATCCTCGGCAAATATCCTGAGCTAACGTTCTATTCCATTTTTATGTGTTCAATCTCTTTCGCTTAGTCTTTTTGACTATTATCCAAATTCGTGTGTCCCATACCGCATGAATTTGGTAATAAAGGTTTCAACCAAGTTAAGTTGTATGAACACGATATCTATAAAACATCGGCTGGAGAGGAGTTCACAAACAGTATCATCTAAATTTACTCGTCTCATACCGTGTAAACTTAGTGATATTGTTAGTAATACAACTTTTCCCAAATGTTTCTTTTCACACAAGGTTGTGGGTTTTCTTACTTTCACATTTTATTTAGTATCTTCCAACTTTGTTGTGTCCCATACCACTCCAAAGTTAGTGATACAAAAGAAAGAATGGTTGTAAGTCGGCCCACCAAAGATAGTCTTAAACAAAACATTTCATTCATTTAAAAAAAAATAGTTACAATTCCAATAATCATTCCTGATTTTCCTGCCTACTACCGCTCCTTCTAGACCTCATGCTAGGTACAGAAAGACTACTAGAAGAATGTTGAGAAGTTGCTCGCTGTTCTTTGACGTTTTGCATACATGTTAACAAAGCATTTTGAGTCTCCCCATCCGAGCAATACTAGATACAATCACATTTAACTGCTCGAATGGGTTAGTCGATTGCCCCATCGATGGTTGATTGGCTGGTTGCCCCATCGATGAATGGTAGGTTGACTTTCCCATAGGTGGAGAGTAGGCTGTAGGCATTGGTGGAAACATTGGTTGTATGGTTGATTCATAAGTGGAGGGTAGTTGGTTTGATTGTACGGGGATTCCCTAACTGGAACCTCTTGGACGTTTGGATATGCTTGAGTCGAAAAGTTTTGAAACAATGGACTCATTGGAGTATCTTGTCTTCCGAAATTTGGTGCTGCACAATTTTGTTGCTATTGGTTCGCAGAAATTTGTGGAACTGGCTGGTATGGTACCTTAGGAGTTGGAAACCTTTGATACATAATATTACCTTAGCTTGGGAGATTCTAGGAAGGTGGATTCGCCGGAACTCCCTGTCCATCTTGATTTGGTTGAGGATGATTGAGGTTGCCAAAAAGACCATCCTTAGAAAATAAATGATCGGGTTGACCATTATTCGGGGCTGGGTTTGTTGTAGGGTTCTGGTTTGGCTCATTATTTGGTGCCTCCCTAACTGAAATCTTGCGCTGACTCTTTCACTGACAACGTCCATTGTTGTATCTAGTTCTTTCGTTATTTCCCCCAGAAGTCGCACCAAAAATTCCCTCGTCAGTCAGCCCTCCACTTGTGGAAAAAGTCTTTGAAATGGAAGACGCAGTAACTTCATTAGTGATATGTTTCAAAGATTCATTAAACGCATTGCCTCCCATAACATCCCCATGATCAAGACTCCGTAACAGAGGAACTCCTTTTTCGTAGGGTTTTGAATCACTCGCAACATTTGTTGGATGATGATATGAGGTAAGGAGACCTTAATTCCCTTCTCCAAGCAGTATAGCACAAGAAGTTGCGCCCTTGACATAACACCTCGATTCGCCTTTTTCGGCAAAATGTTGTTGACCACAATCTTCTCAAGACCGACAAGAGGTGGTTTAAGGCGATTATTTGGGAGGTTGGCGTACGTCAATTGGGTTTACGACTTGTTGGTGACGAAATTGAACAACTGTTCTTTGGATTCGGCGATCTCAGCAATCGTTTAGGGATCGTGTGGATCAATGATTCTATCTCCAATCGGGATCTCCATAAGTCGTGAAATAACTTTGACGTTGATAGAAATCTTGCTCCCCTGATTGTTGTCTCCAAGATAGGGTTGATCCCATATTCTTGAAGTCTCAAGCAATTCATGGCTTCGTAGAAAGACTTCACTAAGTTGAAGGAGACGTAAGCCTCAACTTTTGTTGTGTTTAACCATCTCAGCATTGCGAGTTTTTCGTGAAGGATCGGACGGAGGCGGAGATCTCTATTATCGATACTCCTCATAGTTATAATCTCCCGTTTGGAAAGTTTCGTAAGTCTGGTGGGAATTAGTTCCCGACTACTGGAAGTCGTTCCTTCACTTGACGTCATTATCTCGCTGAAAGGAAAATAAAATATGTGAAATACACAAAATATATTCCTAACATTTTAAGATTTATGCCTTGTCCGTTTAGACAATATTTTATAATTTCCTCTTGATGTTTATGCCGTCATTGAATCTGAATTTTTTCCATTAGCAACACGTTATATATATATATATATATATCTAACATCAATTTTTTTTTCTCTTAATTGGTGGACATGGGCGGACCGTGGACCTTTCGCTCTGATACAATTAAATCGCAGACCCCGCCTGGACGCTCCTAAACCGGCGGAACACTTACGGATGGGGCGCGAATGTATTATAATAATAACTGAGTGCGCAGGAACACAATTAAGTAAAAGTCTGATTTCATTAATTTCAGAATATATTTTTGTATATGAAATAGTCAAGGGAACGTCCTCCCAAAATTCCTAATGAATAAACAAATGGTACAAAAGTGTGGGCCAAAAAACTTGCACCCAGTTCACCCTAATCTCCTGAAAAATTGGTTAACAACGGCGTGAGCTGCACACTAAGTGGGTAAAATAGTTCATGAATATGACAATTAATAAAGGAAACTTCATAATCAAATATCATAAATATACATAAGAGGATCATAATCAATACAACATGTATGTATGCTTGACACCGTCTCGTATTGGTAAAATAGTTCCTGAATATGACAATTAATAAAGGAAACTTCATAATCAAATATCATAAATACACATCAGAGTATCATAATCAATACAACATGTATGTATGCTTGACACCGTATCGTATTGGTTCCATAATTGTACGTCGCCTGAATTCACGTACAGATGTCCATCCCCAGGTAAACTCGGGTTCTCAATGTACGTCTCTCCTTAGGAACGACGCCTTGGATTCACGTACAAATGACCATCCCAAGGTGATCCCAGGTTCTCATTGTACGTCGCTCTCCAGAGAAATATAATGAATAGTGAGCATTGCTTCTAACTATTCTATGGATCATAAACCACATACGTCCCTAGGTGGTGCTTATGTATGATGCCAATTCATGAACATGTTTGGTCTTTATTAACATTAGACAGGATTTGGCAACGTCTAGTGATCCTTATCAGGGTCGGTATCACTAGGTGCACAATTAGGACATTCAGTATTACTTGTACAAGCTGATAACTTTCAAATAAGACCAACCAGATCAGTCTCCAACTTGAGAGGCGAGACACGAGGTCTACTTAAATACCAATCGTCTAGAGCAGCACGTTGCCTCACGTTCACTATTTAAAGCTACTGAGGACAAGACTGAGTCTGGTTGAGCCAAATTGACCACTAATCCGGCATGGTAAGAGTGTAATACATGAACTCCAAATATACATGCATAAGTATGATAGGTATAAACATTATACGCAATAATGCAGTGTAAATGAATAGTAGACATACTGATAAATGAATGTAAATTTTAATAAAAATCATAAGACACGCAAACTTATGTTTCGTTCCCCACCTTCAGATAAAAACTCCTTCTTGAACTGACGCCTTCCCCCCCTAGCAGAACCGCGTTGCACCGCGGAGAGAGTCTCAAAAAAAGAAGAGAAAAAACTCAAGGAGAGTGTAGAGATAGAGAAATAACATGATTTGGTGTGAGAATGAGGGGGGAGGGGGAGAGAGCCCCCTTTTTATAGAAAAAATTATGCCCAAAATTTATTTATTTATTTATATTTTTTTTGTGTAATCCTAGGGTATTATATAATAATTAATATTCGTTGAGATTCAGCAACCACTTCTAAATCTTAATAGATAATAGATTGAGCTCGGCTTCCGCTTCAACGTTGTAGTGATAACGATTATGCCGGTCCTATACCTCTAGGCGTAGATTTTTCAAAACCTAGGTGCCCAACTGATCGGATAGAACGGAGAAGAAAATAATTAAGGAAGAGATATGCATGAAAGAGAAAAATTTCAAGAGATTACACGAAACAAAGAATGAGAGGTAGTAGATATTTGACTTGCAAGAAAGTGGAACTCACATATATATAGCTCAAGCATCATTTTATTTTGTTTTTTTCTAAAGTTAAATGCATCTAGAACACACTGTACAATTCCCTTGTTTCATTTTCAAAATCACATACTTACTTGAAAGTCGTAGTGTGATAAGGTCGGAAGAGAGCAGACCATAGTAATTACTACCAAACAAAAGCAAGGAAAATTCAAAGTTGAATGGGACCTTGCTACCTTACTAGCTTAAATTACTATAGCTCTAGCTATATTAGTAAAAGAAATAATAATATATATACATATATTAATATATGTAGATATAATATTAAGTCAAAAGTAGCGGACAAATTCAACAAAACGAAGATGAGGGGTATCCCCAACAACAAAACCCCCCACTTGCCACACCTTTTTTTTCCCATCTCTTACGTACCTTTATTGCTTCTACCTAAGTGTCGTTGTCAACTTGAAATACTCAAGCCCAATTACCTTGAAATCGTGTTAAGCGGGATAAAAAAATTCCATATTTAGATAAGTTTCTAATAGTAATATGACGACAATAATTTGAAGTAAAGATCATTCACATCATATAGGAAGACAGTTGCAGTAGTAAAAAAGACACAAAAGAAACAAAGAGTCTAACATGACATTAAATGAAAAGTTCGCGAAGGTCAATATTAATTGTGAATGTATTAAATGTCACATAAAAAAAAAAAAATGGATAACAAAGAAATTACATATCCTGGAACCACATTGCATGTTCCATTTTCAATTGTTTGCTATAGCTATGTCTAGCTCTTTAAATAGATAGTTATGTCCTATATTTATGTATACTATTGGACTATATTTTTTGGTGCTTTGTGTGGAAAAAAAAAGGGAAAAAAAGTATTGGACTATTGGTAGCTATTGCTAATTATTTAAATATCACATGGTATTTGCTAATTGTCAATTCAAAAATGTAATTAATTATCAAGTGGCGCTTGCTTATTTTTAATGATTTTACATATATATAAAGTGAGAAAATATTGTTATCATATAATAATTTGGAACAGTCATGATGGAACATTTATGTTTGTCAATGCTATCATACATTACACATTATTGGTTTTCGTGTTTTTGTTTGTTTCTCATTAAAAAGTCTGCTTTTTTGGTCGTACTAACAACCCTGATAATAACTTGCTAGACATGAATGGGCCACATAAAAACAATATATATTATTATGAAATCAATTTGAGCAATTGAAGTATAATTAACTTGAAGTAGCTAAAGCAGTATTTTCTTTAGGTACATCATGCTTTTTATTTTTCTCTCAAATTAACGTGAAGCAGCTCAAGCATTGTTTTCTTTAGAGTGTTGTTAATTAATTCGCTTTAATTCCAACCCAACTTGGCAAAGAGACTATATATTAGGTATATATATAATAATGAATATTTGTTGATTAATTAATAGTTAACCTAAAAAAAAAAATTTCTCTTCTTTTGTTTTTTTTCCTAAAGTTAAATAATCTGAAACACACCGTACAATTCCCTTATTTCATTTTCAAAATCACATGCTTACTTGAAAGTCATATAGCGTGATAAAGTTGGAAAATAGCATACCATAATAATTACTACCAAACAAAAACAAGGAAAATCTAAAACATACCACAGTAATTACTACCAAACAAAAGCAAGGAAAATTCAAAGTTGAATGGAACCTTGCTACTTTGCTAGCTTAAATTACTATAGCTCTAGCTATAGTCTACATATATGAAACAGGTGTAGTATTATCAACTACATATCATTTGTTTTCATTTAAATACATTGTTATAATTTATTGAATGAATTTATAAAGTAATAATCTAAAAAGACACTATTCCACAAATGTTGTTATAATTTATTATTTTGGATTACTCAGGATAATATTCACATTACACTTTATTATTGGTATACAATATTCCTCTTAATCAATTTTATATAAATAATCAAGGTTAACTACTAAAAATATCAGTGCAATTAAATTTAATTTAAACATTATGATTGGTTTGATTCATTAATATTAGAATAAAAAGTACATGAAAGTGGCAAATTTTGTAGTTAACGTGAAGTAGCTCCAGCATCATTTTTTTTGGAGTGTTGTTAATTAATTTGCTTAAATTCCAACCCAACTTGGCAATTGGGTTTGATTAGAGACTATATATTAAGTATACATATAATATTTAATATTCATTGATTAATTAATTACTTAACCAAAAAAAAACTCTATTTTTTTGTTTTTTTCCTAATGTTAAGTGCATCTGAAACAAACCGTACAATTCCCTTGTATCATTTTCAAAATCACATGCTTACTTGAAAGTCATAACCTGATAAGGTAGGAAGATAGCATACCATAGTAATTACTACCAAACAAAAGCAAGGAAAATTCAAAGTGGAATGGAACCTTGCTAGCTTAAATTACTATAGCTCTAGCTATAGTCTACATATACGAAGTATGTATATAAGTTTGTTCTTGGGGCGTATTTTATTATATAATTTTAGTTTAGTATTATCAACTACATATAATTTGTTTTCATTCAAATACATTTTTATAATTTATTGAATGAATTTATAAAGTAATAATCTAAAAAGACAAACTATTGCGTAAATGTTGTTATAATATATTATTTTGGATCACTCTGAATAATATTCACATTTGCCAACACTTTCATATACACTTTATTATTTGTATATAATATTCATCTTAATCAATTTTATATAAATAATCAAGGTTATCTACGAAAAATATAAGTGCAATTAAATTTAATTTAAACATTATGATTGGTTTGATTCATTAATATTAGAATAAAAAGTACATGCAAATGACAAATTTTGTAGTTTTTTTTTTGTCTTGTCGCTTTTCTTAAGCATAAAACAAAAAATTAATTACACATTCTTTATAACTGAATTAAAACCTGTCCTCACCAATATAGTAGGAAGAAAGATATTGAATTGTATATGTAGAATTAGCTAAAATCTTGTACAATAAAATTTAAGTAATAGAAAATTTTATATCAACACTTTGCCAAAAAACCAGTATTTACGATAGTAAGGCTTGCATTCAATAATTATTGGCAAGGCTCGACATTCAATATTAATGACTTTTGTATAGAGACCAACTGACAATGCGCCTAAATAATGTATCCTACCTTCTACTTTTTTTCTAGGAATTTTGCCAGTATTTGTAGTAATCGTTCTTGAACTGTCTTCGTTACATGGAGCTAAATTTTATTTAAATAACAACCTATTCGCAACTTTTTTCGAGCCCTAGAATTCATTAGCCAACATAGGTTTAAGATCCAATAATTGTGCTTTATGTTCTCGAAGTGACTCTCATATCTACGACATATCGTGCGTATGATAGCCTTTTCATCGTTGATCCTAAAACAAATTGCTTAACTCATAAGATTTTTGACTTACAATTCGTACCTGGTAAAAGAAGAGCATAAAATTTTAAATTACAAACTAAAAATAAAAAAAAAGGCCAAGAGAATTAAAAGTAAAAAGTACTTGTGATGGATTTGTTTTTAAATTACAAAATGAAAATAAAAAAAAATAGACAAAGAGAATTAAAACTACAAAAGTACCTGTGATGGGTTTGTGTAATACCTTAGGATTGCAAACAAAAATAAAAAATAAAAAAAACTGAACTTCGGGCAGCCCGCCTGAAGGTTCGGGCATCTTTTTTTTCTACAAAAGGAGGGCTTCCCCCTCCCCTCATTTTCACACCAACCCAAATTTCTCTTTCTCTCTCTCTCTCTTTTGAGACTCTCTTTGCTGTGCAACGCGGTTCTGCCCGGGAGAGGCGCTAGTTCTCGAAGGAGTTATTATCTGGAGGTTGGAAACGAAGCATAGGTATGCGTGTTTTTTGACTTTTATTTAAGTTTACATTCATTTATCATTATGTTTACTATTTATTTACACTGCATTATTGCGTATAATGTTCATACTTGTCATACTTATGCCTGTATATTTGGAGTTCATGTATTTGATGAACTCCAAATTTTTAGACCGATATGTGGTGGTCTTTGGGGATGATATCTTGATATATTCCTCAATCGAGAAAGAACATAAGATACATCTGAGGATTGTCCTCCAGACCTTGAGAAGCCACCAATTGTATGCAAAGTTGAGTAAGTGCGAATTTTGGGCGAAGCGAGTTCAACTCCTAGGCCATGTGGTTTCAAGTAATGGCATGGAGGTGGATCCTTTTAAGGTTGAAGCAGTTTTAAACTGGAAGCAACCCACCACAGTTACTCAAATTAGGAGTTTTCTTGGTTTGGCTGGTTACTACAGACGCTTCATCAAGGACTTCTCAAAGATTGTTGAACCTATGACCAAGCTCACTCGGAAAAACGTACGATTCATTTGGAATCTCTCATGTGAATCGTCATTTCAAGAATTGAAGAAGCACCTCACGACAACACCAGTACTAATCACTCCACGAAATGGAGTTGGGTTTTCACTATACACCATCGCCTCTCTCCAAGGTGCAGTACTAATGGAACAAGGCCAAATTGTTGCATATGCTTCGAGGCAACTGAAGATTCATGAGGGTAATTGCCCAACGTATGACTTGGAACTTGTAGCTGTCGTATTCGCACTGAAATTATGGCGTCATTACCTATATGGTGAACAGTTTGAGGTCTTCTCGGATCACAAGAGTCCTAAGTACATCTACACTCAGAGAGACCTAAACCTCCACCAAAGACGATGGTTGGAATTCTTGAAAGATTATGACTTTCAACTTTAGTACCATCCCAGTAAGGCCAATGTTGTCGCAGATGCCCTGAGTAGAAAATCTTATGTTGCTTGCACTCTTAATTTCGAGATGGGGAAGTTGGCTACAGAGATGGAGAATTTTAACATACAATTGATCGATGAGGGAAGAAGATCATGACTTTCTCAATTATCAGCCAACTTTGAGCTGGTTCGAAAGATTTCAGCAGCTCAGGCCAACGACCCTATGTTAATGGAGAAACGAAAACTTCTACTCAGCGGTCAGGACCTTCCTCACTGGTCGGTCTCTGAAGACAGGGCCGTTTTTTACAAAAAATGTCTCTGTCTACCGAATGATCCTGAGGTTCGTAAAGAAGTGCTCATTGAGATGCATTGTTCAAGGTTCGCAATGCATCCTAGGGGAGACAAGATGTACAAGGATGTCAAGCGACAATTCTGATTTTCTGGAATGAAGAAGGCTATTGCAGACTTCGTTGCTCGATGTCTCGTTTGCCAGCAAGTTAAGGCAGAACGTAGACTTCCCTCTGGACTTCTCCAGCCTTTACCTATTGGAGAATGGAAGTGGGAGAACATCGCAATGGATTTTGTTACGGCTTTGCCTCAGAATAATAAAGGGCAAGATGCTATCTGGGTTATCATTGACAGACTTACAAAGTCTGCACACTTTTTGCCAATAAAGTTCACAGATATCCTTATCAAGCTTCCCGAATTGTATGAAAGAGAGATCGTATGCCTCCATGGAATACAACACACGATCGTCTCTGATCGAGATCCTCGATTCACATCAAAGTTTTGGCAAAGCTTTCAGAGTAGAATAGGCTCCAAGGTCACCATGAGCACAACCTTTCACCCTCAGACTGATGGGCAGTCAGAGCGTCTTATCCAGATCTTGGAGGATATGTTACGGTGTTGCATTTTGGACTTTCATGACGAATAGGCAAAAGACTTACATTTGGCTGAGTTTGCATACAACAACAGCTACCAAACTAGTATCGACATGGTACCATACGAGGCTCTCTATGGTCGCCTTTGCAGATCTTCGGTATGCTGGTTAGATATGGCAGATCGACCACAGTTGGGGCCTGAAGTAGTTCAAGAGACTTCTAAGAAGATCACACTAGTAAAGGAGTGACTTTGTGTTGTACAAAGTCGACAAAAGAGCTATGCTGACAAGCGGAGACGGATCTAGAATTTGATAAGGGGGACTTGGTTTTTCCTAAAAGTTCAGCCTACAAGAGGTGTCAAATTGGGATCAAAGGAAAGCTCTCCCCACAGTATATCAGTCCATTTCAGATCATTGAACGTATTGGCAAACTAGCCTATCGTCTATCCCTTCCATCGTCCATGTCTAAGGTTCATGACATTTTTCACTTATCCATTCTTTGAAAGTATCGTCCTGATACTTCGCATACCATCCCTTTGGTCGAGGTCCAGGTTGAAGAAGGAAACAAGTATCAGGAAAGAGCGACACAGATTCTGGATAGAAAAAATCAAGAACTAAGGCGGCGTAGCATACCACTTGTGAAGGTTCTCTGGGATCACCACGGAGTAGAGGAAGCAACATGGGAACTAGAAGCAAAAATTAAACAGAAATACCCTGAATTGTTTTCTAGTAATAATTGATGATGTGATACATTGTACTTTTTTACTTATCAATAATATGATGGAACTTTGTTTACAATATCTTAATATATTGTTTCATTTAAATATCTATGCAGATGTCTGAAAATAATACCGCTGGGTAATGATGCACACACGCAATGGCCTCTTTGGTAGCCTATGGCGACTCCTTCAGGATCCGAATTAAGCAATAACTACTTTGCATCACCTACTCCATCGCCCCACAAATAGCGATCCTTATCGCTAGAGCGTGCATGGATTTTTTGTAACAATTTTGCTCGAAACAATCCTCTGCCCTCATCACTGCCCGGATGGTCGAGCAGGGTGCCCGTTACGTTCAGGTGCCTGCCTGAACCTTCGAGCAGCCTGCTTGAAGGTTCGGGCATCCTTTTTTCTATAAAAGGAAGGCTTCCTCCCCCTCATTTTCACACCAATCCAACTCTCTTCTCTTGTTGGAAAATTTCTCTCTCTCTCTCTCTCTCTCTCTCTCTCTCTTTTGAGGCTCTCTTGCCGTGCAATGTGGTTCTGCCCGAGGGAAGGCGCCAGTTCTCAAAGGAGTTATTATTTGAAGGTGGGGAACGAAACATAGGTTTGCGTGTCTTATGACTTTTATTAAAGTTTACATTCATTTATCATTATGTCTACTATTCATTTATACTGCATTATTGCGTATAATGTTCATACTTGTCATACTTATGCCTGTATATTTGGAGTTCATGTATTACACTGTTACTATGCCAAATTAGTGGTCAATCTGGCTCAACCATTAACTTTAAATAGTGGTCATACTTGTCCTCAATAACTTTAAATAGTGATCGGGAGGCAGCGTGCTGTTCTAGACGATTGATATTTAAGTAGACCTCGTGCTTCACTTCTCAAACTGGAGACTGATCTGGTTGGTCTTATTAGAAAGCTATCAGCTTGTATAAGTAATACTGAACATCCAAACTGTGCACGTGGTGACACTGATCTGATAAGAATCACCAGCCGTTGCCGAAGCCTGTCTAATGTTAGTAAAGACCGGACCTGTTCATGCATTGACATCATACAGAAGCACCACCTAGGGACGTATGTGGTTTATGATCCACAGAATAGTTAGAATCAATGCTCACTATTATTGATATTTCTCTGGAGAGGGACGTGCAATGAGAACTCGGGTTTACCTGGTGACGGACATCTGTACGTGAATCCAGGCCGTCGTTCCTGGGGAGGGACGTACAATGAGAACCCGGGTTTACCTGGGGATGGACATCTGTACATGAACTCAGGCGACGTACAATCATGGAACCAATACGAGACGGTGTCATGAATACATACATGTTGTATTGATTATAATGCTCTGATGTGTATTTGTGATAGTTGATTATGAAGTATCCTTTATTAATTGTCATATTCACGAACTATTTTACCCACTGGGCATTAGCTCACCCCGTTGTTATCCAATTTTTCACAGGAGATTAGTGTAGACTGCGTGCAGGTTTTTGGGCCCACACTTTTGAACCCTTTGTTTATTCATTGGGGATTTTTGGGAGGATGCTCCCTTTTCTATTTCATGTAAAAAATATATTTTGAAATTAATGAAATCAGACTTGTACTTATTTGTGTACCTGCGCACTCGGTTATTGTTATAATGCATTCGCCCCCCGTCCGTAAGTGTTCTTTCGGTTTAAGCGCGTCCGAGCGGGGTGTGACAGTTTGTTTTTTTATCGCATGAAAATAAAAAATGGCAATAAAAAATCAATAAGAAAGAAGAAAGAAAATCTTATGGTCAAAATCTGTTGTTCTGAAAGTTGCTCACAAAGTGTCGCCCACAATGCTGCCGCTTCTTGCAATGACATCGAACCTCGGCGACTCCTCCGATGATTTCTAGCAACAATGACGCCCTTCGACGACACCTCAAATCGTTCATTCTGAAAGTTGCTCACAACGTGCCATCCACAACACCTCTGCCCAAACCGAATTGGTTCTAATACCAACTGAAGCCACTGAAACTACCAATACAGAGACAGAGGAACAGTCAGAGAGAACGGCGGGGGGGGGGGGAGGTGGGTTGTAGAGAACATGAGTAGACTGAAGTAAGGAGTTTAAAAGGTTGCAATATGAATCGTCTCATCTTTGAATCTATATATTGATAACTGAATGAAGGATATATATATATATATATATTTCCTTCTTGTGACACTAATTTCATAATATTTCTAATCACTATATGGAGGGGACATGGGGTTCCAGCCCCTTTGACAAAGATAAGGTACTCTAAGGTCTTCTCCAGATATATATATATATATATATATATATATATATATATATATATATATTGCCCTCTTGTGACACTAATTGCATAATATTTCTAATCACTATATGAAGAGGGCATGGGGCTCCACCCCCTTTGACAAAGATAAGGTACTCTAAGGTCTTCTCCTGATGTATATATATATTGCCCTCTTGTGACACTAATTGCATAATATTTCTAATCACTATATGAAGAGGACATGGGGCTCCACCCCCTTTGACAAAAACACCCACATATCACTTGGTGGTCTACAACCATATGTCCTACATCTTTGAATCTATATATTGATACATGAATGAAGGCGGGGGGAGTGCATGGCGCACTGAGGAGCCTTCTTTGGAGTGTATTATTAAGTATATGTTCCTTTTGTGACACTAATTGCATAATATTTCTAATCACTATATGGAGAGGATAAGGGGCTCCACCCCCTTTGACAAAAATACGCACATATCACTTGGTGGTCTACAACCATATGTCCCACATCTTTGAATCTATATATTGATAAATGAATGAAGGCGGGATGGAGTACGTGGCACGCTGAGAAGCCTTCTTTGGAGTGTGTTGTTAAGTATATGTTATAGATATGCTTTGAAAGAGATCATTACCTTTACAACCTAAACAATGCTTGCAAATTGATAAATTGAACTCAAAATGGTATGGTTATAGAATGGTAGAAATAACCAATCTCAATAGAACGAAATAATTCACAAACCTAACTAAAATCAGTTATTTGGAAGTGTGTTCCTTTCCTATGCAATAGTTATATATTTTATATGTCAAATGGCAACTAAAAATAAGTTCATGTCAAGAAATCAATAGACAATCAAAATAAATTTTGTCGCTATTTTCTATATATAATTTTCATATGTATAGTGAAAAAATTATTTTTTTATCGCTAAAACTAGCATTTAGCAACAATATAAATTTTGTTGCTATTTTTTAATATAATTTTCATATATTTGGCAACAATTTTTTTTTATCGTTAAAACTAGCATTTAGCAAAAACATAAATTCTATCGCTATTTTTTTTTTATAATTTCATATATATAACGGCAAAATTATTTTTTTATCGCTAAAACTAGTATTTAGCGACAAAATAAAGTTTTTCCTATTTTTTATATAATTTATATATATATATATATATCAACAAAATTATTATTTTTTATCACTAAAACTAGTATTTAGTGACAAAATAAATTTTGTTGCTATTTTTTATATAATTTATATATAGCAACAAAATTATTTTTTTATCGCTAAAACTAGCATTTAGTGACAAAATAAATTTTGTCGCTAAAACTTATTATTGTTGTAGAGAAATTTGTAGAAATGATGATAAAATTAAGAGAAGGATGTTTAGAAAGGCCATGGACAAGTAATTGATACAAAAGCTTAGCAGCTCATAAGTGTTTTCAGATTGAACAGGAAGCGGAGACCAGAATAAAAAAAAGATGCAAAATCTAACTTTGGTTTTGCCTTCTGGGTTTTCCGCCCACAAGAGTCTAATCTTTGAGGATAATAATTTTCAGTTTATGAGATTCAAACTAGAAAATGTTAAGTTTATGTAAAAATGTTATTTCATCAATAGAAAACAAAAGAATACCAATAGTTATGTATTATTTTCAACTTCATCAACCAATATAGCAATATAAATTTTAAAAAATAATTTAATAAGCTAACAAATTATGTAATTTATGGGAGTTTACCAATAAGAGAAGAAAAGAAGCAAAAAATAAAGAAATAAAAAAAAAGAGAGTTGAAATAAGATAAAAACTTAAAAATAAATTAAAAAGTTTCCAAAGCCATTTTTTTTAGTTAACTCTTATAAAACAAGATTAAAACATAATACATTTTAAGAATAAATTAATAAATTAAGCATGGTGAAATTCAAACTAGCTAAATATATGGTCGAGAAAAAAGCCACCACAAAATTAAATATCAAAACAAATAAAAATAATTAAGACCAAAAGCCACCATTTCAAACTCATCAACCCACTTGACAAGACTGATTTTGTTAGGTCACTTGTTGGTATTTTTATGTATTAAAAGTGTCTATTTATATTAATTTTTAGCTTATACTACAATAAATCTAGATATTTAAGCATATATGTAAATATTCTCTAAACTTCTTTAATTTAGCGAATTTTTACAAAAATTCTCTATGTCAAATTAAACTTCTCCTAATTAATTATAATTTTTAAGTGACTGAAGTCAAGTCAAAATGGAATCTTCGATCGTTGAGTAGACCACAGCAAACCACATCATACATTAACATTTTATAATTACATTAATTCTGTCACACCCCGTTCTTTAACCAAGAATTTCACAACAAATCATAGAATTGGAGTGCGAACAATCTTGGACATCAACTCAGATCTTTTTATTCATTCTCTTTGAATACAGAGGGTACAAAGTACATGAGTGCACAACGAAAATTACATCAAAACTCACTATAGATCTAAATCGACTTCCGTACCCTATGCACCTCACATTGCACGTAGCTCCTGTTGACCTTCTCTTTTGGTAAAAAGGTCTAAGCCCTGAAAATGTTAGCAATGGAATGAGCCATCGCCCAGTGGGAAAGGTAGGCATTCCGTGGATTATGTCAATTTATAACGAGTTCATCATAATCATAATCATAAGATAAACACAATACAATCATCACCAATCATATAAAATGCCTGAATAGGTAGACACGCACAACACACCGTGTAATACTCTGTATTTTACAAAAAAAAAAAAAAAAAATTTACTATTTGGGCGACCCCCGAACGTTCAGGCGCATGCCAGAACGTTCAGCGCATGACAGAACGTTCAGGCGCAATGCCAGAACGTTCAGGCGCCTGCCAGAACGTTCAGGCGCCAAAAATCTCTATATAAGGAACCCTCCTCATTCTCATTTCTCACACCAAAATCACTCTCCTTATGATTTTCCTTTTCTTTCTACTCATTCTAAGTTTTTAGTTTTTGAGACTCTCTGATCGAGACTCTCGGTACGGTGCGACGAAGTTCTGTCCGGAGGAAAGCGCCAGATCGGAAAGAAGAAGTTTTTATCTGAAGGTGGGGAACGAAACATAGATTTGCGTGTTTTATAACTTTTATTAAAGTTTACATTAAATTATTATTATGTCTACTATTCATTTACACTGCATTATGTCAATAATGTTTATGACCTGAATGTCCTAACTTTGCACGTCGTGATACCGACCCTGATAAGGATCACCAGACGTTGCCAAAGTCAGTCTAAATGTCAAGAAAAGACCAGACCAGTAGACTAGACTAGTTCATGCATTGGCATCATACATATCACCACCTAGGGACGTATATGGTTTGACTCATAGAATAGTTAGAAGCATTGCTCACTATTCATATTATTTCTCTGGAGAGGGACGTACATGAGAACTCGGCTATGCCGGGGAGGGACATCAGTACGTGAATCCAGAGCATCGTTCCTGAGGAGGGACGTGCAGTGAGAACCTGGCTACGCCCGGGGAAGGACACCTGTACGTGAACTCAGGCGATGTACGCTCATCAAACCATTAATACGTGACGGTGTCATGCATACATACATATTGATTGATTATGATGCTCACATGTGTATTTAAGATATTTGATATTGAAGTATGCTTTATTAATTGTTATACTCATGCGCTATTTACCCACTGAGCGCGTTAAGCTCACTCCAATATTATCAAATCTTTCACAGGAAATTAGGGTGGACTGGGCGCAGGTTATGGGGCCCACAGTTTATACCCTTTGTATGAATCATTGGGGATTTTGGGAGTATGTTCCCTTGACCATTTTATGTACAAAAGTATTCTGAATTATATGAAATCAGATTTGTACTGTGTACTATATTTCCGCTGCGCACTCTGTTATTACCATTATGATTGTTCCAAATGCGCGCCCCGTCCGTGAGTGTACCGCCGGTTTAGGCGCGTCCGGGCGGGGTGTGACATTTAATGGTATCAGAGCGTACGGTCCACGGCCCGCCCAAGTCCACCAAATTAGGGGAAGAAAAATTTTATTAGATATATATATATATCTCTAGAACTATATATACATATGTCAATTATATATAGTTGAGATTTGTATTTAATATATATATCTAGAAAACTATATGATTTTTATATAGTTTGATTTAAATATACATATAGTCATAATTTATTAGAAACTATATGTGTAGTTATTATTGTATATATGTATCTATATACCTTAGTGTATATGAGGTACGTATAAATAAAAATAAAAATAAAAATAAATTTTTTTAAAAAAAATATTTATTCGAAAAAAAAAAAAAAATCAAAAAAAATTATTTTTCGAATAAAAAAAAAAAATTTCGAAAAAATTTATTTTTCGAATAAAAAAAAAAAATTTTATTTTTCGAAAATAAAAAAAAAATATAAAAAAAAATTCGAAAAAATTTATTTTTTGAAAAAAAAAAAAATTTATTTTTCGAAAATAAAAAAAAAAGAAAAATTCGAAAAAATTTATTTTTCGAATAAAAAGAAAAAAAAAAATTATTTTTCGAAATTACGATTTGGATTAAAAATAACTATATATGCTTTTTATAGTTTCAATTTCAATATAGTTGATTTATGGAAACTATATATATATAGTTATAATTAACTATGTCTATACATTCATATGTGAATACGACATATATGCATCAAATCACTAATGAAGAAATTTTCATGATGGCATAAACATCAAAAACTCGAAAATAATGTCTACGAGACAAGGCATAAATCTTAAAAATGTTAGGAATAAATTTTGTGTCTTTCACACAAATTTATTTTCCTTTCAGCAAAAGAATGGCCTCAAGGGAAGGAACAACTTCTACTAGCGAACCAATTCCCACTAGACTAACGGAATTGTCCAAAAGAGAGGCTGTGACCATGAGGAGCATCGACAATAACGATCTCCGCCTCCGTCCAATCCTTCATGACAAACTCGCAACACTGGATTGGTTAAATATAACCAACGTTGAGGGCCAAGTCTCTTACAACTTGGTCAGATCCTTCTATGAAGCCATGAATTACGTGGGACTTCACGGAGATGAGATCAGCCCTCATTTAGAGACAACAATCATGGGAACGACAATTCCTATCAATATCGAGATTATTGCTCGCCTTTTGGAGATTCCGATTGAAGAAAGGATTATTGATCCACATGACCCCCAGACCGTTGCAGAGATCGCCGAATCTAATGCACAACTATTCAATTCCCTCGCCAAAGAGCCATACACTCAATCAACATACACCAACCTCCCTAACAATCATCTTACGCCATATCTTGTCGGCCTCGGAAAGATTGTATACGGCAACATCTTGCCAGAAAGGGGCACTAGGGGCACTATGTCAAGGGCCCAACTCCTTGTGTTGTATTGCATAGCGAAGAACATAAAGGTCTCCCTCCCACACATCATCATCCAACAAATGTTGAGGGTGATTCAAAACCCTTTCAAGAAGGAATTCCTCGGCTACGGAGTCTTGATTATGAGGCTACTTCACAAGGCAAACGCTGACACTTTCGATGGAACGTCAAAGCTGATCACTGAACCAGTTACAACATCCTCTATCTTCAAGACATATGGCACAAGTGGAGGGGTAACTGACGAAGAGGTATTCGACACGACAATAAGAACTGCCGAAAGAATGAGAGACAAGCACGGGCGTTGCCTTCGCAAATGTCGACGCAAGATGCCTGTCAGAGAAGGCCCAAATATTGATTCCAATCCACATCCTACATCAGACCCAGCCGGTAATCCAACCGATCGACCACTTACTGACGAAGAATTATATGCCACACTCAATCCACCTATACAAAGTCATGATAGACAAGGTACACAAGCAAATCCACCAACTTGGGACGTGCCAACTCAAGGCAACACTTCGTACCAAAGATTTCCAACTCCTGCAGTACAGTATCAGCCAGTTCCACAAGTTGCTGTAAACCAACAACAACAGTACTGGGCGTCACCAAATCTTGGAGGGCCAAACATCCCAATGAGCCCATTGTTTCAAACTTTTTCATCTCAAACAAACCAAATTATCCAAGGGGTTCCGATTAGGGGATCCCCGCGCAATCAATACAACTACGTTCCACCTATGAATCACCCATACAACCAATACTTTCCTCCAATGCCTATGGCCTACCCTTCACCTACAAGACAAACGACCCATCAACCACCAATGGGACAACCGACTAACCTACTTGAACGGTTGGATGAAATGGCATCCAATATTGCTGCACTCAAAGAAAGCCACAATAATATATTAACTCGTTTGCCAAACTCCAACGCAGAGCGTGCACACTCTCAACCTTCTGTTAGTAGTCATTCTGTACATAACAGTAGATCTCGAAGAAACGGTAGTAGGCAAGAAAGTCAAAATTAATTTTTGGCATTGTAAACATTTTCTTTGACATATATGAATGAAATTGTTTTGTTTAAAGACTATCTTTGGTGGGCCGACTTACAACCATTCTTTCTTTTGTATCACTAACTTTGGAGTGGTATGGGACACAACAAACTTGGAGGATACTAAATAAAATGTGGAAGTAAGAAAACCCATGACCTTGTGTGAAAAGAAACATTTGGAGAAAGTTGCATTACTAATATTATCACTAAGTTTACACGGTATGGGACGAGTAAATTTGGACGATACTATTAGTGAACTTCTATTCAGCCAATGTTTTTAGAGACCGTGTTCATACAACTTAACTTGGTTTCCACCCTTATTACTAAATTCATGTGGTATGGGACATTTGAATTTGGATAATAATCGAACAGACTAAGCATAAGCGTATGAATGCATAAGATTGCGATAGAACGTTAGATCAGGATATTTACCGAGGCAAATCTTAGACTTCTTATGACTCGTATGGTTTTTCAATGAAATATATGTATGTTCACAACAACCAGAACCAAATCATTTTAAATACTGGCACAGTTTTCTACTTATTATATAAACATTCTAACCTTGTTTGTTTTTACACCATGGCCAAACATACGAGATATATAAGATTCTTTGATTGCTCAACAAAAACCTTACACTATACTTAGAAAAAATAGGTGATTTTAATATTGCAGTACTCTCGAAATTGTTGCTGAGCATACTTTAACATTATACTTGCCTACAGTTTCTTAATCTTGGTTTTATTTTCTCCTTGCCAGTGAGAAAATGCAAACAAGAAAGAGAGGAAGGCCACGTACTGTTCGTCCCACAGTTGAGGCACCTCCTGAGATTCAGGAACCGCCGCCTCCGACAACAGCACAAGCCACACCCGACACTGCCACTCCATCTGGGCAGGCAATCCCACCCCCACCCGCACCCTTTGCCACGCCTTCAAGCATTGAAACCTTTTTCGCTGGATTTATTGAGGCGATGAAGGCCATTGTTCAAATTGCCGTTCGGGAGACTGCAGCCAGTCAGGTTGCCACGGTTCAAGCCCCTGTAAAATTAGGGTCCGAAGCTCAAACCGATCAGATTACTAAATGCAAGCGGCTACAACCTCTTACTTTCGATGGCACCATTGATCCTGATGAGGTGCAAAAGTGGTTGGATGAGTCAAAGAAGGCTCTTGATGCAATGGGAGTCGATGAGACTCGCAAAATTCCCCTAGCAACCTACCAACTTGTTGGTGCCGCAAACACATGGTGGATCACAGTGAAAGAAGACCCAAGGGTCAATATAGCAGATATGACTTGGCAACAGTTTGAGTCCATGTTTATTGATGAGTATTTTCCCAGCGCGGTGACAAAGCAGAAGCGCCAGGAAATTGCTAAGTTATATCAGGGAACCATGACCGTCAGAGAATATGCTGGAAAATTTAAAGAATTATCAGTCTACTCTCTCTCCACCATCTCAACGGAGCGAGATAAGAGTGAGAAATTTTATAATGGTCTTCGCCATGACATTCGACAAGCCTTATCGATCTTGGATCTCAAGATTTACAAGGAGGTTGTTGACAAGGCCATGAGCTTTGAACAAGAAAAGCTCTTACAGGAACAGCGAATGAATAAGGGCAAACGGCCTGCCACATTTTCCCAACAGGGCTCACAACAGGGCAACAAGAAGAAGCCCTACTACAATCAAAACCCAGCCCTCCCAGCCCCTATTTCGACGAATGACGCCACAACACCTGCGGCTGCACCTTCAAACTCTAACCACCAGGGTTTCCAAAACCATGGCCGTGGCGGTCGTTATGGACGAGGTGGCCGTAGCAACGACAATGGCAGAGGTGGTGGTCGACACCACAATCAACAAGGCCAGCAGAATCATCAGAATGGCCAGCAACACAATCAGCAGTACAGGCCGACTTGTTACAACTCCGGCCAGAAGGGCCATGTCAAACATCTTTGTCCGTACCTTCAGCAACCTATTCCTACTACTCCAGTCCAACAAGCACCACCTGCTGCTAATGCCCAACCCAGGCCGAACCAGGGTCAACAGAATCAGGGCAGAGCATATGCCATCGCTCACCAACCCCTCCCAGACAATAATGTCGTCGAAGGTACCTTTCCTTTGTTCAATACAATGGTGCATGTTTTGTTTGATTCAGGTGCTACGCATTCTTTTATATCATCAGCATTGGTAAGACATTTAGGCCTGCATCCTGAACCCACAAACATCACACTCCATGTCACATCACCGTTCGGATCGGGTACTGACGT
The DNA here is from genome assembly GCA_035771175.1 of Paratinospora sagittata. Lineage (NCBI taxonomy): Eukaryota > Viridiplantae > Streptophyta > Magnoliopsida > Ranunculales > Menispermaceae > Paratinospora > Paratinospora sagittata. The sequence goes on along the minus strand of CM069602.1, from coordinate 44,477,097 downwards.
GAATTTGCAGTGTTCTCGATGTGAGCTTCGAATGTCCGAACAGATAATATATGCCGATCTTTTTGTGATGGATTTTGAATACTTCGACATCATCCTCGGCATGGACTGACTCGCACCACTGAATGCAAAGATCGACTGTATGAACAAGCACGTTCAGTTAACTTTGCCTACAGGAGAGTTTGTCAAGATTCAGGAAACAAGGCAATGGATACCCAAATCAACAGTTGCACTTCTCAAGTCACAACTTCGAGCGTTGTCTCTTGGCGACGGCAATGAATCACCAGCTCTGTATCCTCCCGAAGTACGTCGTATCTGAATTCCCAACAGTTTTTCTTAATGACCTTCCTGGTCTACCTCCAGTTAGGGAATTCGATTTTGAGATCAACCTCATACCTGGGACAGGGCCTATCTCAATTCCACCATACAGAATGTCAAATGTTGAACTGGTCGAATTAGACAAACAACTTAAGGACTTAGAGAGTAATGGCTTCATCCGAAAGAGTTCATCACCCTGGGGCGCTCCAGTTCTGTTTGTTCGCAAAAAGGATGGTTCGTTACGACTTTGCATCGATTATCGCAAGTTGAATAACGTCACCATCAAGAACAGATATCCGTTGCCCAGGATCGATGACCTATTCAACCAACTTCGAGAAGCCAAATACTTCTCTAAGATTGATTTACGGTCTGGTTATCACCAACTCCGAATCCGAGAGTCCGACATCGCCAAGACGGCGTTCAGAACTCGGTACGGTCATTACGAATTCTTAGTTATGCCGTTCGGTCTAACAAACGCCCCTACAGCATTCATGGATTTGATGAATCGCATATTCAGGTTATACTTAGATCGATTTGTGGTGGTTTTTGTGGACAACATCTTGATATATTCCTCAACCGAGGAAGACCATAAAATATATTTGAAGATCGTCCTTCAGACCTTACAAAGACACCAACTGTATGCAAAGTTGAGTAAGTGCGAATTTTGGGCGCAGAGAGTTCAATTCCTCGGCCATGTGGTTTCAGGCAATGGCATTGAGGTCGATCCTTCTAAGGTTGAAGCAGTCTTAAACTGGAAGCAGCCTACCACTGTTACTCAGATTAGGAGTTTTCTTGGTTTGGCTGGCTATTACAGACGCTTCATTAAGGACTTCTCAAAGATTGCTGAACCTATGACCAAGCTCACTCAACAAGACGTGCGCTTCATCTGGAATTCCGCCTGTGAAGCATCATTTCAGGAATTGAAGAAACGCCTCACGACAGCACCTGTACTTATCACTCCAAGAAATGGAATTGGTTTTTCATTATACACCGATGCCTCTCTCCAAGGCTTAGGTGCCGTACTAATGCAAGAAGGCCAAGTTGTTGCATATGCCTCCAGGCAACTGAAGATTCATGAGGGTAATTACCCAACCCATGACTTGGAACTTGCAGCTGTTGTGTTTGCACTTAAATTATGGCGTCATTACCTATACGGTGAACGGTTCGAGGTCTTCTCAGATCACAAGAGTCTTAAGTATATATACACTCAGAGAGACCTAAACCTCCGCCAAAGAAGATGGTTGGAATTCTTGAAAGACTATGACTTTCAACTCCAGTACCATCCCGGAAAGGCCAATGTTGTGGCCGATGCTTTGAGTAGAAAATCTTATGTTGCTTGCACTCTTAACTATGAAATGGGAAAGTTGGCTACAGAGATGGAAAACTTTAACCTCCAGCTGAACGAAGAGGGACCACGCCCACGACTCTCTCAATTATCAGCCACCTCTGAACTCGTTCGAAAGATTTCAGCTACTCAAGCCAATGACCCTATGTTAATGGAGAAACGAGAACTTCTACTCCGCGGCCAGGACCTTCCTCATTGGTCAGTCTCTGACGACGGAGCCGTTTTCTATAAAAAACGTCTTTGTCTTCTGAACGATCCTGAGGTTCGGACAGACGTGCTTACTGAGATGCACTGTTCGAGATACGCTATGCATCCTGGGGGTGACAAGATGTACCAGGATGTCAAGCGACAATTCTGGTTTTCTGGAATGAAGAACGCAATTGCAGACTTCGTTGCTCGATGTCTTGTTTGCCAGAAAGTTAAGGCAGAACGACGACTTCCCTCTGGCCTTCTCCAGCCGTTACCTATTGGAGAATGGAAATGGGAGAACATCGCAATGGATTTTGTTACAGCCTTACCTCGAACTAATAAAGGGCAAGATGCTATCTGGGTTATCATTGACAGACTTACCAAGTCTGCACACTTCTTGCCAATAAAGTTTACGGATAATCCCGCCAAACTAGCATAACTATATGAAAGAGAGATCGTACGCCTTCATGGCATCCCACTCACGATCGTCTCTGATCGAGACCCTCGATTCACCTCAAACTTTTGGAAAAGCTTCCAGAATAGAATGGGTTCTAAGATCACTATGAGCACAGCTTTTCACCCTCAGACTGATGGGCAGTCAGAACGGCTTATCCAAATCTTAGAAGACATGCTACGATGCTGCATTTTGGACTTTAATGACGGTTGGGCAAAGTATTTGCATCTAGCTGAGTTTGCATACAACAACAGCTACCAATCTAGTATCGGCATGGCACCATACGAGGCTCTTTATGGTCGGCCTTGCAGATCTCCTGTATGCTGGTTAGATATGGCCGATCGACCGCAGTTAGGCCCTGAACTAGTTCACGAGACTTCTGAGAAGATCACACTAGTAAAGGAACGACTTCGTGTTGCACAAAGTCGACAGAAGAGCTATGCTGACAAACGACGACAGCCTCTAGAATTTGATAAGGGGGACTTTGTTTTTCTACAAGTCCAGCCCACCCGAGGTGTCAAACGCTTTGGGATCAAAGGAAAGCTCTCCCCGCGGTATATCGGTCCATTTCCGATCATTGAACGTATTGGCAAACTTGCTTATCGTCTGTCCCTTCCCTCGTCCATGCCTAAGGTTCATGATGTTTTTCATGTATCTATGCTTCGCAAGTATCGTCCTGATCCTTCGCATATCATCCCTTTAGTCGAGGTTCGGGTTGAGGAAGGAAATAAGTATCAAGAGAAAGCAATACAGATTTTAGATAGAAAAACTCAAGACCTACGGAGACGTAGCATACCACTTGTGAAAGTGCTCTGGGATCACCACGGCATAGAGGAAGCTACATGGGAACTAGAATCAACAATTAAACAGAAATACTCTGAATTGTTTTCTAGTACCACCTGATGTTGTGATACATTGTATTATTTTCACTTCTAAATACCAGGATGAAACATTGTTTACACTTATCTTCATACATTGTTTCACTTGAATAACTACGCAGATATCTGAAAATCATTTCAATGGCTATCGTGATGCACACACGCAGTGGCTCCTTAGCAACCTGCGGCTACTTCGCAAGCAATTCCCCTCATCCATACTTGACTTGATTTCGAGGGCGAAATCCCTTTAAGGGGGGTAGAGTGTAATACTCTGTATTTCACAAAAAAAAAAAAAAAAATTACTATTTGGGCGACGCCCGAACGTTCAGGCGCATGCCAGAACGTTTAGGCGCATGACAGAACGTTCAGACGCAATGCCAGAACGTTCAGGCGCAATGCCAGAACGTTCAGGCGCAATGCCAGAACGTTCAGGCGCATGCCAGAACGTTCAGGCGCAAAGCCAGAACGTTCAGGCGCATGCCAGAACGTTCAGGCGCAATGCCAGAACGTTCAGGCGCATGCCAGAACGTTCAGGCGCCTGCCAGAACGTTCAGGCGCCTGCCAGAACGTTCAGGCGCCTGCCAGAACGTTCAGGCGCCAAAAATCTCTATATAAGGAACCCTCCTCATTCTCATTTCTCACACCAAAATCACTCTCCTTATGATTTTCCTTCTCTTTCCACTCATTCTAAGTTTTTAGTTTTTGAGACTCTCTGATCGAGACTCTCGGTACGGTGCGACGAAGTTCTGTCCGGAGGAAAGCGCCAGATCGGAAAGAAGAAGTTTTTATCTGAAGGTGGGGAACGAAACATAGGTTTGCGTGTTTCATAACTTTTATTAAAGTTTACATTCAATTATTATTGTCTACTATTCATTTACACTGCATTATGTCAATAATGTTTATGACCTGAATGTCCTAACTTTGCACGTCGTGATACCGACCCTGATAAGGATCACCAGACGTTGCCAAAGTCAGTCTAAATGTCAAGAAAAGACCAGACCAGTAGACTAGACTAGTTCATGCATTGGCATCATACATATCACCACCTAGGGACGTATATGGTTTATGACTCATAGAATAGTTAGAAGCATTGCGCACTATTCATATTATTTCTCTGGAGAGGGACGTACATGAGAACTCGGCTATGCCGGGGAGGGACATCAGTACGTGAATCCAGAGCATCGTTCCTGAGGAGGGACGTACAGTGAGAACCTGGCTACGCCCGGGGAAGGACACCTGTACGTGAACTCAGGCGATGTACGCTCATCAAACCATTAATACGTGACGGTGTCATGCATTCATACATATTGATTGATTATGATGCTCACATGTGTATTTAAGATATTTGATATTGAAGTATGCTTTATTAATTGTTATACTCATGCGCTATTTACCCACTGAGCGCGTTAAGCTCACTCCAATATTATCAAATCTTTCACAGGAAATTAGGGTGGACTGGGTGCAGGTTATGGGGCCCACAGTTTGTACCCTTTGTATGAATCATTGGGGATTTTGGGAGTATGTTCCCTTGACCATTTTATGTACAAAAGTATTCTGAATTATATGAAATCAGATTTGTACTGTGTACTATATTTCCGCTGCGCACTCTGTTATTACCATTATGATTGTTCCAAATGCGCGCCCCGTCCGTGAGTGTACCGCCAGTTTAGGCGCATCCGGGCGGGGTGTGACATATACATAAGGCCTTTTTGTCACACCCTGGGTTGCACAGCGTGCCCCCTACCCAGGTGCGGGCGCACCCCCTCGGGGCGAACGCCTAGCCATAGTACCACATAATATTGTCCCATCTCGGCCAGCCACGCCACTAAAGGACGCCGGTCACCGAGATCATTTATCCATATTATTCACACTCCCATGAATAATATAGGGCCTCCCCCAAGTTCGAACTCGCAACCTCTTCCTCATAAGGTTAGATTTCGCAACTTGAGTGGTTCAATGGATACTCAAGTTGCGAAATCTAACCTTATGAGGAAGAGGTTGCGAGTTCGAACTTGGGGGAGGCCCTATATTATTCATGGGAGTGTGAATAATATGGATAAATGATCTCGGTGACCGGCGTCCTTGTGTGGCGTGGCTGGCCGAGATGGGACAATATTATGTGGTACTATGGCTAGGCGTTCGCCCCGAGGGGGTGCGCCCGCACCTGGGTAGGGGGCACGCTGTGCAACCCAGGGTGTGACACACCGTCTCATGGAAATTCATGGCCAAGTACCGTCCAAGGTTCTCGTATAATGTCCCTCTCCAGGATTCGTCTCGAGTTCTCATTATACGTACCTCGCCAAGGAATATATGTAACCCAGTCCATACAACTCCTTTTTGGCTGGATCATCAAAGTTATAGCAGAGATGTATCTCATAGGGTTAAGTCATAACAGGGCATCCATGCCAATAATCAATTCCAAGAACCAGAATACTCATGTCCCTAAGTGATCGTGTTGTTTACCAGTATGCTATGCATGATTCAAAATGCACATGTATATATATCGGGGCGATCTTCATCCGTCACTGACATATTTCTATGTACTGTACTGGTACAACTCTTATCAATTCAATAAGGTCCAGTGTCAACTCCTGTACTGATATGACTAGCCTACTGCACATGTGCAGCAGCTCTTGAGCCTAAAGGACAGACATCACCAATAGCATACTTACTGCTCATGTGCAGCAGCTCGAGTCCAAAGGACAGGCGTGTGGAACCTTATATCTTTTTAGGCTAACTTTCAATAGAATTAACTAGACCAGTCCCCAGGAAGAGAGGTGGGTCACACTGGACGCGCTTAAGTCACCAAGGCTTCTAGAGCAGCATCGCTGCCTCCCGTTCACAAATTAATGATACTAGGGACAAAACTAAGTCTGGCTAATAGGATCAACTGCCAATCCAGCAGTATGACGATACACAGTCCAAATATCAAGGTACAATATGTCATAATCTTGACATTGATAATATAATTGAAATGATATATGTATATCAAATAACATTTATATGTATGAATTGAGATTATGCATGCATATCAAATAACATGATACATGTATGAAAACTTTATAAAAAGAAATAATATACGTAAATCTAAGTTTCGCTTCCCACGTTCAATTTTGCAAGATCGGCGTTCCAACAGAGCTTCTACTATGCATCAAATAGGAGAGTCTCAAGAGAAGAGAAAGAATTTCTAGAGAGAGAAATTCTAGAGGGAGAAAGAGAAAATACTTCAAGGGAGGGAAGAGATGAAAGGAGAGTACTCTAGAAAATATTTTCTAATGTGGAAGGTCAGTAAAAACCGCAACCACAGAGCATACTAAAATTTTCAAGAGAGAGTCTCCAAGAGAGGGGAGGAGAAATGAAGAATGGGATGAAAGAAATAAGGGGGAGACACCTCCTTTTATACTAGTTCCATCTAATCCACACCACTCAATTAAAAATTCACCAAAAAATCTTAGCCATACACAGATAATGCAAGTTGCCAGCTTGCAACACTAGTAATTTACCTAGAAGCTTTCAATTAGTGGGTTTGGGTTTAGTTTTGGGTCATGCCATGGATTTGTTTTTGGACTTGATTGTGGATTTTATGATTTACAAGTCTAACAATATTGTACACGGACTCAAAACTAATATTCTCATCTTGTGACATATATATCATGGACATGGGCTCAAAACTAATATTCTCATTTTGTGACATATATATCATATTATTAGCAAATATAGAATTTTATTTATCCATATGTTGTATTTTGAATTTATGTATATTTATATATATTTTAGTCTAATTTCGGGGTATTACAAATTCATTCACAACATTAAAGGCTTATTTTCCTCTTTAATTATTTGATTGATTCATAATAAATTAGCTTGTAGCTATCTCCTAGCTCCTCTCATTAAAAAAGATAAATATATAATTTCATAGGTCTAAACTACTTTAGAGCTAGTCATCATCCTTTTATTTTATCAAGCTTAGTCCTGCTTACGAAACAATTGTGCAGCGTGAAGAACTAAAAGCTCGTGGTAGCTCTGTTTACAAGATTAATTTCCATAATGTCTGTTTGTATATATATATATATATATAACAAAATAAAAATAAAAAATCATAATGTTCTTATCCACTGGAGTACTCTCCTTTGATCAATCATATATATAAATACTTTCACAAAGTCATGCAATCAAGGAGACAAACACGTCCGTCTTCAAGACTCGTAATGTAATAGCAAAATGATCGCTGAGGACTTGTAAAAGTAATCTTTGGCGTACTGGTTCCGGTAATCACTATGCCATTATGGTAATTTGAAAGCTTCTGATCATCGCTGAAGACTTGTGAAACTCATCTTTTGAAATCGAATTTTGATAAACTGAAAAATTAAACCACCGCAAGAGGAAAAAGAAGCAAAATAAGAAGAAGACGAGGAAGAAGGGAAAGTAGAGATGAGATTTTGAATTGAAATGAAAATGAAACAAGAAGACAGCAGAAGACGCTCAAAAAACTTGCAAAAGTCATGGTTGAGGGCTTAGAAAAAAGAAAATGTTATATTATGAAGTCAAAATAATTATTTTATTACTTTATGTACAAAAGTATAATTGTACCCAAGTTTTTATATAAACCTAATTATAATTAGAGTTTATGTGCTTCCAAAATAAAAAATATAAAAAATTAGGGTTTATGTGAGAAGAGATGAGATTGAGAGGTGGTGAGAATTGTGAGAAAGTGCTCACAGAGTAGCTTTCTATTATAAATCTCCATTGATAATTGATTGAGTGTTGGTGCACTTTGTAAATTGAAGAATTTTTTTCCGAATAACGTTAAATCTGTTGTCTTCGTATTTTTTCTTTGTGTATATTTGTAATTTCTTGGGTTTATTCTCTAAAAGAAAAGTCACCTTAGACATACTGGCTATTACATAGCCTCATTGTTCTATTATGGTAATAATTAATTTCAAAAGCTTCTTGTCATTCCATGCTAGCTACCTGCTATGGCTCTGCATCTTCACCAATTGCTGCCCTTCCCCATGTTGTTATCACTGGACACCCTTTTCTTGATTACATCTTTTTGGCTAATTTGTATTGCTACTGGTACATTAAAACAAGGGAAATGGATGAATTTCTAGAAACCATAGTGTCTGCTACTGATAAGTGTTTTCAGATTGAACAGGAAGCTGAGAACAAAAAAAAAAGGAAAAAAATAATAAAAAATATGACTTCTGCAGAGTAATTTTGGTTTTGTCTTATGGTCCTAAAAAAAGATAGATATATAATTTCATAGGTCTAAATTACTTTAAAGGTAGTCATGCTTACAAAGACCAACCAAACTTGACCCTAAAAAATAATTAAATCATGACTCAAAGTAGAATTCTCAACAATTAAATATTATTTTGTGATGCTCCTTTTCACATAAATCTTGTGAATTAATTTTTTATGGTTATTAATACTATTCGATCTTGAAAATAGGAACTAGAACAGATAAAAAAAAAAAAAAAACTCAGGCAGGTCTAATTCTATTTTGAGAATTTATTAAATGCATAATGAATCTACTTACTAAACATGTGCATAGTTAATTAATTCCCCAAAACAAATTGTGAACAACCCCTATTCATGATGTGTGACTTTTTCCTTGGATCTTCCTTCCCCACCCAATTCTCTTCATTATATCTAGTGAATGTGCATGTGCGCTGTAAATTTGTTTGCTCTAGTGCGTTGCACATGATGTAATTTTTTTTTTTTATATTTTTAAATAATTATTTGAAACCAACATTTTTTCTCATCTTTTTTTTTTTTTTTTCAGTCAACGAACACGAGTAAATCTATAGAAGCTTTGCAAATTTATTTATAATAAACTTGAAAGATTTTATTAAAAATGATTTAACCACTAGGTCACTTTAAAGATGTGTAAATGACTAAATCTTATTGGTTGCATGTGTCAGTTGAAATAAATATAGAGAAAAATGTGAAAAATAGAAAAGTGAGTTGGTTAGAAAATTTGAATGCTCCAAAAAAATACCCCTTAATTGTTCATAATATGGGTCAAAAAATCAAATGTTCGAATAGATAAAAAAGGACATTATTGGGATTAAAATAAAAACAACACACCGTAATAAAGAAGTTTTGGCTTTATAAATAGTATAGATATATTTATATACTAATATAATAAATCTTCTTGAGACTTTTCACCGCATATTTTTTTTTTTGCATTTCTTTCACATTTGCCATTTCTTAAAGACCCTCATTTTCATAAAATGAGACTCCAAAATTTTTAAAAAATGTGATCAATAGATGTAGAGGGTGTGTGCGAGAGTCTTGCATGATTTGGTGACATGGGTGATGATTCTAGCATCGACGTGCTAAGAATTGGCACCTATCAGCTGAACTTGCTTTGTGGACACAATCTTTATCTCCATGACATCCTTTATGTTCCTAGGATTCGACATAACTTAATTTCAATTCTTAGCTTGAGGGAGTAAGGATTTTAATGTGTTTGAAAAACTTGGTGTCAAATTATATTTGAACACTCTTTATTATGGTTTTGGTTATGTACTAAATTGTTCTAGTATTAATGATATTTTGATTCTCATTGTTATGTTTCATCTGATATTGATTCTATTAGATGGCATGCTAGATTAGGTCACATAGGGCAAGAAAGACTGCAACGATAGGCTAGAGAGGGTCTTTTAGGCACACTTGCCAAAGTTCAATTACCCACTTGTGAACCTTGCCTAGTAGGCAAGGCAACAAGGAAACCATTTGGCAAAGCCAAATGAGCATCTGAATCATTGTAGCTTATACATTCTGACATCTGAGGTCCTATGATTGTAAAGGCTCGACACGGGGCACCTTATTTCATCACATTTATAGATGACTATACGCGTTTTGATCATGTCTATTTGATATCTCACAAGTCTAAAACATTAGATTGCGTTAAAAGTTATCTTTCTGAAGTTGAGAATCAATTAGATAAATGAGTTAAAACTCTTCGTACTGATCGAGGCCGTCAATATCTTTCTAAACAATTTAAAGTACTTTGTGATGACAAAGGCATCATTCGACAATTAATGATTTCTCGAACTCCATAGCAAAACGGTGTTGCAGAAAGCCGAAACTGTACATTGTTAGACATGGTGCATTCAATGATGGCACAAGCAAATCCTCCAATATCTTATTGGAGAGATGCATTATTAACTGCAGCCTACATTTTTAACTGTGTGCCTTCTAAGTCAGTTTCATCTACGGCTTATGAATTATGAACTAGCAATAAACCTGATTTAAGTTAGTTGCGTCCATGGAGATCAACAACTTACCTACATAATACTTGTCATAAATTTGGGAAATTAGGTCATAGAGGAAAGAAATGTATCTTTATAAGATATTCTTCTACTTCTAAGGGCTATGTCTTCATAGGTGAGCATGTTGATAGTGGTGTTACTGAAATAAAATCACAAGATGTAGTTTTATTAGAGGATGATTTTCCTAATCAGGGTCAAGTAACCCAAGAAATTGAGCTTTATGAACATGACGAAACAATGGGAGACGCCCCAAACCCTGTTATTGAGATTGAAGGAAGAACAATCTCTAAAGATAGTGGGAGTGATATTCAACCAACTAGTTTGACACCAATGGATGAAAATCCTGAGGTTATACAGTTGCATAGAAGCATACATGGGCATATACCTCGTCGTCGTTTTTTGATTGAAAGGGATGTTTTTATGGTTACTCCAAAAGATGATGTTGAACACAACTATTAAAGAAGCTCTTTCTTCCTTTGAAAGTAAAGAATGGTTTGCTGCAATGCATGAAGAAATGGAGTCTATGAGGGCAAATCATGTTTGGGACTTGGTTGACCTTCCACCTAAGCGCAAGACTATTGGAAACAAATGGATTTTAAAAGTCAAGCACAAGGTAGATGTTTCTATTGAAAGATACAAGGCTCGCTTAGTAGCCAACAAATACACTCAACAAGAAGGGGTAGATTATGAGGAAACTTTTTCCCCTGTTATTCGATTTACCTCTATCCGTTTAATTCTAGCTATTGTTGCATATTTGGACCATGAGTTATGTCAAATGGATGTTAAAACTGAATTTCTCATTGGAGAACTGGATGAGAAGATCTAAATGGATCAACCTGAAGACTTTATATCCAAAAGAAATGATAACAAAGTTTGCAAGCTCAATTGTTCCGTGTATGGATTAAAGTTATCATCTAGATAGTGGAATTTTTGATTTCATCTAGCCATTACTTCTAATGTGTTTACGATGATTGAAGAGGATCACTATGTGTATGTTAAATGATCTAAGACTAGATTTTTGATTTTGTCTTTATATGTAGATGACATATTACTAGCTGGAAATAATAAGGAGATGCTTGTCGTCACTAAAGAGTGGTTGTCTTCTACATTTGAAATGAAAAACATGGGTGATGCAAATTATATCCTTGGAGTTGGGATATATAGAAATCGTTCAAAATGAATTTTGGGCTTGTCTCAAGAGACTTATATTAATAAGATACTTGAACGGTTTCAAATGTATAATTGCAAACCTATTAACACTCTTATTGCAAAAGGTGAATCTTTGAGCCTTATGATATGTCCTCAACCTCTAGAAAAAAAGGATAAGATGATCCGTGTACCATATTCCAGTGTTGTTGGGAGTCGGATGTAATGCAATGATGTGTACTTGACTTGACATATGTTATGTGGTTGGATTGGTCAGTCGATATCAATCTATGTTCGTGGAACTATTGATTACATGCTATGTTATTAAGGTTCGAATTTGTACTTAGTAGGCTATAGTGACACAGATTGAAGTGGTGATCTAGATGAAAGAAAATCCACATCAGGATATACATTCTTCCTTAATATAATGGAGGAGCTATCTCATGGAGTAGCAAGAAATAATCTTGCATTGCTTTGTCTACGATGGAAGCAGAATTCGTTGCATGTTTTGCAATGGTGCAAGAAGTTGTTTGGTTGCAAAGGTTTTTTCTCAATCTTGGAGTTGTCGCAAAGTCTACAGATCCAGTGACAATCCATTGTGATAGTATGATTGCCCTTGCCTATGTGAATTGAAAGACCCAAAGTACCATGACAAAACAAAACATATTTACCTGAGATACCATTTCATCTGCGATATAGTAGCTAAGAAGGAAATGTCTTTAGAATACATATCTATTGGATGCATGGTTCCAGATCCTTTTACAAAACCTATTGTTAGAGATGTGTATGTGACTCATCCGGCGGGACACTCACGGACGGGGCGCGAATGCATTATAACAATAATTGAGTGCGCGGAAACAAGATTAAGTACAAGTATGATTTCATTAATTTCAGAATATATTTGTACATGAAATAGTTAAGGGAATATCCTCCCAAAATCCCCAATGAATAATACAAAGGGTACAAAAATGTGAGCCCAAAAACCTGCACCCAGTCCACCCTAATTTCCTGTGAAAAATTGGATAACAATGGGGTGAGCTACACGCTCAGTGGGTAAAATAGTTCGTGAATATAACAATTAATAAAGCAAATTTCATAATCAAATATCATAAATACACATCAGAGCATTATAATCAATCCAACATGTATGTATGCATGACACCGTCTCGTATTGGTTTCATGATTGTACGTCGCCTGAGTTCATGTACAGATGTCCCTCCCCAGGAGTAGCTGGGTTCTCATTGTACCTCCCTCCTCAGGAACGACGCTTTGGATTCACGTCAGATGTCCCTCCCCAGGAGTAGCCAGGTTCTCATTGTACGTCCCTCTCCAGGGAAATATAATGAATAGTGAGCATTGCTTCTAACTATTCTATGAATCATAAATCACATACGTCCCTAGGTGGTGCTTATGTATGATGTCAATGCATGAACTGATCCAATCTTTACTTAACATTAGACATAATTTGACAACGTCTGGTGATCCTTATCAGGGTCGGTATCACCACGCGCAAGGTTAGGACATTCAGTATTACTTGTACAAGCTTAGCTTTCAAATAAGACCAACCAGATCAGTCTCCAGTTGAGAGGTGAGACACGAGGTCTACTTAAATACTAAGTCTAGAGCAACACGCTGCCTCCTGTTCACTATTTAAAGTTATTGAGGACAAGACTGAGTCTGGTTGAGTCAGATTGACCACTAATCCGGCATTGCAATAGTGTAATACATGAACTCCAAATATACAGGTATAAGTATGACAAGTATAAACATTATACGCAATAATGCAGTGTAAATGAATAGTAGACATAATGATAAATGAATGTAAACTTTAATAAAAGTTATAAGACACACAAACCTATGTTTCGTTCCCCACCTTCAGATAAAAATTCCTTCGAGAACTGGTGCCTTTCCCCGAGCAGAACCGCACCGTACAGAGAGTCTCAAAAGAGAAGACAAAAACTCAAAATGAGTGAGAGAGAGAAGAAAAATCCCAAGGAGAAGTAATTTTGGTGTGTAAAATGAGGAGGGGGGAAGGGGAGGTTCCTTAAATAGGTAAAAAAAGGGTGCCTGAAGGTTCGAGCATTGTGCCCGAAGTTTAAATTTTTTTTTTCTTTTTTTTTTTTGTGTGTGCAAACCTACAATATTACAAGCAGTGACTAAACTAAGATATGTACCGTGTTTTTTGAGTGAAACATATGCTGTTTTTATGATAAAAGAGTTACTCCATTGTAGCATGTATTCTCTTATACATATATTTATGGTGACCACATTAGGAAATGATGAATGGATCCCTACTTCATCACTATGTGAGTCCTAATTGAAATTATTTCTTAATAATTTTCACTATTGCCCGTATTATTTTTGACTACACTGTAAGGTAGAAAATTAATGATGACTACTTTGGCAAGTCGAATTAAACTTCTTCTAATTAATTCTAATTTTCAAGTGATCGAAGTCAAGTCGAAATGAAATATTTGATCATTGAGTAGACCACAGCAAACCACATCATACATTAACATTTTATAATTACATTAATTCATTCACAACATTAAAGGCTTATTTTCCTCTTTAATTATTTGATTGATTCATATTAAATTAGCTTGTAGCTATCTCCTAGCTCCTGCCATTAAAAAAGATAAATATATAATTTCATAGGTCTAAACTACTTTAGAGCTAGTTATCATCCTTTTATTTTATCAAGCTTAGTCCGGCTAAAAAAACGTACGTCTTCAAGACTTGTAATATAATATGGAAATGATCGTTGAAGACTTGTAAAAGTCATCTTTGGCGTACTGGTTCCGGTAATCACTATGCCATTATGGTAATTTGAAAGCTTCTGATCATCGGTGAAGACTTGTGAAACTCATCTTTTGAAATCTAATTTTGATAAACTGAAAAATTAAACCACTGCAAGAGGAAAAGAAGTGGAAAAAGAAGCAAAATAAGAAGGGAAAGAAGAGATGAGATTTTAAATTGGAATGAAAATGAAAGAAGAAGACAGCAGAAGACGATCAAAAGACTTGCAAAAGTCAAGGTTGAAGACTTAGATAGAAGAAGTCATCTTAGACATACTGGCTCTCTCTTATATAGCCTCACTGTTCCATTATGGTAATAATTAATTTCAAATGCTTCTTGTCATTCCATGCTAGCTACCTGCTATGGCTCTGCATCATCACCAATTGCTGCCATTGCCCATTTTATTATCACTGGACACCCTTTTCTTGATTTCATCTTTTTGGCTAATCTGTACTGCTACTGATACATTAAAACAAGGGAAATGGATGAATTTCTCAGAAACCATAGTGTCTGCAAGTGGGATCTTTGAATTAGGATTCTTCTCACCTGGCCAATCCAACAACCTCTACCTTGGAATTTGGTACAAGAAGATTTCAATTCACAACAAAACTGTAGTATGGGTTGCAAACAGAGAATACCCAATAAGAAAACGCTTCAATTCATCCGGCTTTCTCTGCATAAACGAACAAGGCAATCTTCTGATTTCAGATGGGAAAGGTATGTCGTATTCACTAACTTCTTTGCCACCAAGCACTAAGATCAACACAAGAAGCGCTACGCTTCTGGATTCTGGCAATTTCATATTAAGAGATAGCAACAATTTTGATATAGTTGTGTGGCAGAGCTTTGATCATCCTTCGGACACATTTCTTCCAGATATGAAACTTGGGTTCAACTCAAAAACAGGACAAACATGGTCTTTAACTTCATGGGCTAGCATGGAAGACCCTTCCCCAGGTGTTTTCTCAACATTACTAGATTCATCTTTGGAGTTTTTCATAATGAAGGGGGGGTCTCAAAGATACTGGACTAGTGGGAGATGGAATGGGCAGGTTTTCAGCTTAGTTCCAGAAATGGGATTGAACTATATCTACAATTTAAGTTACATCTCTGATCAAAATGGAACCTACTTCACCTATTCCCCTTACGACAAATCTTTGATTTCAAGACTTGTTATGGACTTAACAGGGCAAATCAAGATATTAACATGGCTGGACGAGACTGAAGAGTGGAACTTGTTTTGGTCACAACCAAGGCAACAATGTGAAGTTTATGCTTTCTGTGGGGCTTTCAGTAGCTGTAATGAGACAAAGCTTCCCTCTTGTCAATGTTTGCGAGGTTTCGAGGCTTACAATTTACGAGATTGGAATCGCGGAGATCGTTCTGACGGGTGTGTGAGAAAAGCCTCTTTGGAATGTAGAGATAAAGACCAATTTATATTAATGGGTAATGTGAAACTTCCTGTGAATTCAGAGCTCTGGGCTGGTATGAATGCTGAAGAATGCAAATTATTTTGCTTGAACAATTGTTCTTGTAGTGCTTATGCCTGCATTAACAATAATGAGTGTCTCGTATGGCGGGGAGATCTGTTAGGTTTACGAGTTCATAATGAAGGAGACACTCTCTTTCTCAAGGTTGCGGCATCTGAGCTAAATAATTTTGGAGGTAATGGCATTTAGTAATTCTAGCTTAATCGTGCAAATTAATGGGCGTCTCTCTCTTTATCAATATACACTTTCCTTTTACTTCTTTATTACCGGTATAAATGCTAATGAAGAGTTTTACACTTTCTCATCTTCTTGTTTTAAGATTCTAGAAACACTACTACATTATACTCTTCCAAAAGAGATAGGAGGAAACTTTCACTAGTCCTTGCACTGCCCATTTTTTTTATCACAATGCTGATTTCGAGCTGCTTTGCCTATTGTTTATGGAAGAGAAAGTTGAAACAAAGAGGTACTTTGCGAATCTTTATGCACAAACACCCCTTGAATAATCATTGGCTTTGTCGTTCATAAATCAGGGAAAAAGGAAATGACCCAAGATCTGCTGTCATACAATATCAATGCCAAAACAGAAGCTAAAAAAAATGGTCAATTATCTAATTCAAACAAGATTGTGAGTGGAGGGAAGTGGGATATGGAGTTGCCATTCTTCAGTTTCAAAAGTGTTTCTACCTGTACTGAAAACTTCAATGTTGCAAATAAGCTTGGACAGGGTGGTTTTGGACCTGTTTACAAGGTAACATCTTCATCTATATATTAACCTCATATTGATTTCTAATGTGCAGTTCAATTATCTTGCACGAATCTGGATTGTGAAAGTTTCAAGTATGAATGTGCTGCAATTATAATAGTTTGGGTATAAAATGTAAAGGTTGATGATCTTTGTTTTTCAGGGTAAATTATTAAATGGACAAGAAGTAGCAATAAAAAGGTTGTCAAGAGGGTCTGGACAAGGACTAGAGGAGCTAAAAAATGAGGCAACGTTGATTGCTAAACTACAACACAGAAACCTAGTAAAACTTCTCGGTTGCTGCACGGAAGGAGAAGAGAAAATAGTAATCTACGAGTACATGCCTAACAAAAGCTTGGATTTCTTTCTTTTTGGTATGTAGTTTATCACACACACACACATATATATATATATAGTTGTCTTAATTTCTTTTCCTTTCCTCAACATAATGTGATTTTCCATGATTGAAAATGTATGAAGTAGTTGCATATTTTGACAGATTCAGCTTATAGAAGTGTATTAGATTGGGAGAAACGGATTCACATTATCGAGGGGATTGCCCAAGGACTTCTTTATCTTCATCAGCATTCTAGATTGCGAATTATTCATAGAGATTTAAAAGCTAGCAATATTTTATTGGATAATCAAATGAATGCCAGAATATCAGACTTTGGCATGGCAAAACTGTTTGGAGGAAACGAATCACAAGGAAATACCAATCGAATTGTCGGGACATAGTATGTAAACATGCTCCTATGCATTTTTTCAAAGATAAGCTTGCATGATAATTATACATTGTTTTTTTTTTTTTTCAATATTTGCGCCGCACTAATGAAACTTTGAATGGTAAAATAGTGGTTATATGTCCCCGGAGTATGTCAGGGAGGGCCTCTTCTCAATCAAATCTGATGTCTTCAGCTTTGGAATTTTATTGCTGGAGATTCTAAGTGGCAAAAAGAACACTAGTTTACATCAATCTGATTCTCTCAATCTTATTGGACATGTAAGTTTCTGAAACGAATCTTACTTTTGAATAAATTAAGACCCTTTAGTACAACGGTTGAATAAAACAGGATGATAAAAAAAATAAAGAATCCAACATTTGAAATTATATATAATGGATTTAAATTTGGATTGTTAGGCATGGAACTTGTGGAGAAGCGAAAGGGGATTGGAGCTGATAGATCCAATGTTGAGCGACACTTTTTCGAGGTCAAAAGCTTTAAGATACATAAATGTGGCACTCTTGTGTGTTCAAGAGCAAGCAAATGATAGGCCCACCATGTCTAATGTTGCTTGGATGCTAAGCAATGAAGTCACAGATCTACCGTCACCAAACCATCCTGGCTTCTATACTAGGAACAACGTGGTGGAGAACAACTCTAGTATGAACAAGGTAAATATTGTTTCAATAAATAATGTCACAGTTTCAGAATTGGATGGTCGATAACTAGGTACCTCCATTTTTTATCTTAATGTTGTATTTTATTGATCAAAATTCTATAAATATTGTTAGAAGCAAAAGATATTTGATGCAAAATCAACCACATGAGCCCTGTTTCTCTTCTTTATAGCCATACAGGTTATCTTTAAATGTTTCAATCTCTAAACATTATTATTTTTTATGTTTTCAAAGACTATAAGGGCAGTGTTGTGTTTAGTGAAGCGGAAGTCAAATAACAAACGCACAAACCCAAACGATCAAACGATCCAAAGAAATTCAAAAATAAAACCAAAGCAAGAACACACAAATTTACGTGGTTCGGTGAATTTACACCTACGTCCACGGGAGATGAGAATCAATTTACTAACGAGAGAATGCAAATATGTTACAACCTATAATCAGATCTAAAACAAATTCTCTCAACTCACAAAATGCTCTCATACACTCTTTTAAGTACACTCCTTTAGGAATGCCTTTTGAAAGCTCGTTTTTGGCAAGTCTAGATATGTTATCCATGCTAACATGTGCTAGTTTTCTATGCCATAACCATGCATCATCATTCATAACAACACTTAAACATGTTACATTTTGATCACTAATGTTTTCAAGCATAGTAGAGTATACATTTTTATGTCTATATGCTATGAATGTAATTGAACCACTCACATGCTTAACTATGCATCTATTTGCTTCAAAACTAATATCATATCCCTTGTCAAATAATTGACTTATGCTCAAGAGATTATGCTTAAGGCCCTTAACATATAATACATCATGAATATTTAAAGAGTTATTATCAACAGTGCCAATGTCGATTATTTTGCCTTTGCTATTGCCTTTAAAAGTAACATTTCCTCCCGCTTGCTTTGGATGCTTAAGAACACTGATTTGTCTCCACTCATGTGTCTTGAGCAGCCACTATCAAGGTACCAACATTGCTTTTTGTGCTCAACCTACACCACATATAATACTTTTGACTTTGGTACCCAAGTTGCTTTGGGTCCCTCAAAGTTAGCTTCATTTAAAACTGTCTTTTCTACCTATGCAAGTCTACCTTTCTTACTTCTCTTATATGGGCATCTAAGTATGGTATGACCTTGCCTATTATAGTGGTAGCATGTTGGTCTTTTGGTCAGTAAGTTGGTGTAACTCTTCTGTTTTGACCCCTTAGTGTATTCTAGGCTGGCTTTGTCAAATACACATCTTTGTGTACTAAGCATCATGTCAAACATATTTTGGGCATTTGTGAATTTCTTCACTATGTTGGACATGTCATTCGCACTCAGTTTTAGTGTCTCATTGTCCCTGGTTAACTCATTCTTTTCTAAGGTCATGGTCTCTATAACTCCTTGTAGAGATTCAATCTCTTCAAGGGCTTGCACCAACTTCTTTTTCACTTTGGTGTTCTTTTTTACTTCCTTTTCAAAACAAAATTTAGTGAACTCGGCATCACTGGAATAAAAAAGATCATCATAATCAGTTTCGGGTTCGCATTTTACCTCAGTGTTTGCCATGAGACAAATCACTATTTTTTCTCTTTCGGATCCGGAATCCTCTTCACTTGAGCTTGAGTCATCCCACATGACTTTGAGCACCTTCTTGTCCTTTCTCTTTGTGTTAAAGCTATGTCTTCTTTTGTTAGGACATTCACTCTTAATATGTCCAAGTTTGTTGCACCCAAAACATATTAGCTCACTGGGTTTGGCACCAAATTTCTCACCTTTGTGAAACTTTGAACTAGTCATTCCTTTCTTCTTTATGAGGCGGTTTAGTTTTCTGGATAACATGGCTACTTCATCATTGGTGGACTCATATGAGTCAGTTTCAACATTAAGTACTAAGTCCTTCTTCCTTTTCTCTTTTACTATGGGTAGGGACTGTTTTTGTTTAAGTTTCATCTCATGAACTATTAGTGATCCACACAGTTCATCAAAGGTATATTTAGCCAAATTTTTGGCTTCCTCTATAGCTATGGCTTTGGATTCCCATATCTTAGGTAACCCTCTCAGAAATTTTCTAACAATTTTTTCTTGGTCATAGGTTTTTCCTAGTGTTTTCATTTCGTTTATATTCTTGGTGTATCTAGCTATTGTTTTAGAAATGGTTTCAGATTCCAGCATCCTGTAAGTCTTATATTTCTCCACAAGCATTTGGAGTTTGACCTTCTTGACTTGTAAGGTTCCCTCATAGGATACCTCAAGTCTGTGCCATATTTCTTTGGTTGTTTCACATGCACTCACCCTATCAAATTCTTCCTGAGAAAGACTACAAAATAAGCTATTTACAACTTGGTTATTTAGGAGAGCTTTCTTCTTTTCTTTCACGTCCCACTCATTTATGTTTTTGGGGACTTCTTTACCATCTATTGTTTTCGTAGGAGTTGGACGTCCATTCATCAGAACATCCCAAATCTCAAGGTCTTAGGCTCTGAGGAAGAATCTCATCCTAATTTTTCAATAAAGTTATTTATCACCCTTAAAGAGTGGTGGTCTATGGGTGGATTGTTGTCCTTCACCAAGTAATTGTCCTTTGAGCTGTAATCTACCATTACTTATCAAAGATTGTTAGATACTTTGACGACTTTACCTGTTCTGACACCACTTGTTGGTCACACAACAAGTGCTTTACTTACTCGTGTCAACCGATCGTGACCTATCCTGTCATGTGACACTTAAGCGTACCTTAGAGTATGCTTTACGACCAGCCTCTCAATTGTACCAACCACCATGGTGGCTAGCCATGTGGTCATGTCAGGATAAGAGCTGGTGCTAAAATCAAGAGAATGATATTTAAAAATGTCATGGTGAAGTAATTGTTGCATAAGAAGGGAATATAAAATAAAATAAATAAGATTACTTTTGTAAAGTCAAATTGTGTTCTGGGTTTTATGTCCACGGGAGCCCAATCATTAAATCATTAAGGATGAATTAATTAATTTTCAGTTTATAAGATTCAAATTGGAAAAAGAGCTTTCATTGGAAAACTTTTAGTTTGGACTCATGTTCTCTAATAAAATCAGATGTGGAAAACACACAGCACACATGTTTTGACTAACAAATGTATACTCGTAAGAGATTTTTTAAAAGTTACGTGGACGGGACGCACACATGCATTAACTGACATGCTACGATATCCTCTTAAGCGTGCGCGTTCGCGCGTATCCTGACGCGTGGCGCAGGGATCTTGTATTTATTTATTTTTTGTTTTAATTACTTCTTAAAACGGAAAGTGTCATTTTAAAATTTTTGTTTTTTAAATTTTTTTTTTTAAAACGGTAAAAAAACTTTTAACTCTTTTCATCCTTAGAACCACTCCGATTTTTCTTTTTCTTTTTTTCTTTTTTTAAATTTTTTAGTTTTTATTTTATATTTTTATATTTTTTGTGACTAGATTAATTTTTGTACATTTAAAACTTATTAAAATTTAAAAAATCTAATCAATACAAAAAAATTTAAATCATCAAAAAGATTTTGTAACATTAAAATTTATAAAATTGAAACAATCTAATCAATTAAAAAATTAAAATTATCAACAATGTAAAGTTATAAAAGCCTATTAACAAATAATGACAATTAAAAAAAAATTATAAATACATAAAACTTAATAATAAAAATAAAAAGTATGATTTATCATTATCGTGATGGCTCTAATCTTCCTATGCAAATACCTGAAAAGAAGTTATTATTATTATTAGTACTTTATTGATTAAATGTGTTATTGTATTATCATTTTTTAATAAAAACACTTAAGCTTCCTATATGCTCTTTCAAGCGATATCTATGCCTTAAAAACAATTGAAAAAAATAATTAACAATTAGTAAAAATTAAAATATTATACTTATAAATGTTAATTTAATATAAGTAACATACGTATTAAAAAGAGTGCAAATTAATTACAAGATTACTGACTTGATAATATTCCTTGCCATTGTTACATTTGATAATTTATTTTGACTATAAGGTAATTAAGGTAAGGAATCACGACATTTGAACTACTAACACCTGGAAAAATGATTTTAGTATTATACATAATATCATATAAAAATGTTATATTATTATATAATAAAATCATAACATTTGAGATGAAATAAGATTAAATGTGTTATTTACATAATATCCTATAAAGATATTATATTGTAATTGAAATTAAAACGTAACTATAGAAGTTTTCTTTTTACCGTTTAAAAAAAAAAGAAAAAAGAATTTAAATAAACCACGGAAAAAAAAAAAAGAAGCCCTGCGCCACGCGTCAGGTCCGCTAACCTACACTCATTCGTTCGTGAATTAACGTTTTATGTAGGATAATTATAAGCAGGATAGTTTACCATGTTGTTTCATGCTTAAATTTTTTCAGATAAAAAAAAAATACACAGTTGATCACTTCATTCTTTTATCAAATGTTAGAAAATTGTTTCAGCCCTTGTACATCTTCTTGTTCGTAGTCGACCTCTTAAATGTATTGCTCAAATGTAGGTTTCATTTGTTTTTCTTCCTTCTCTCCAATCGCAGCTTTTTCTTATTCTTCTTTTTCTTCTTCTTCTTCTTCTTCTTTGATTTGTAAGGCCACACTCTTTTTCTCCTTCATAAACTACTTTTTCTTCTCCCTAATTATTGCACAATAATTGCAGCCATCTCTTCTATTTCAATATCTTTTCTCATTAGAATTCTAAGGCTTTCCAAACTCAGTCTTTTCGCCGTCCTCTCTTCTTCTTTTGAGGTCTCGGGCTATGATTAAGTGCAACCCTCCCCTTCTTTTTTTTCTTTTATATTTTTATTTATATACATATATATATATATATATATATATTTATTTATTTATTTATTTTTATTTTTAAATTGCTAGAGTAGCGATTGGCTATTACAGGAACCCATAATCTCCGTTCCTCCTCCTTTTTTTTTTTTTTTTTTTTTTTTTTTCAAATAGTATTCATTAATTTTTACACGTTTTCTAGCTATAAAATCGATTTCCTAGCTAAAAGATGTATTTAGCCACAACATTTTGATTTTGTAGCTGTTACCTTTACTTTTTTTTTAGCTATGAAATAGTTTCATTGCTAAAACACATTTTCAACTATGAAATGTGGGTTTCATAGCTATTTGTTATGGAATATTTTGCGATCTTAGACCGTAGTAGACCACATTATACACTTATATTTTATTGTTCAAATATTTGTGCCTTTCTTCAAAAAAAAAAAATAAATAAAAAAATTGTGCCTCGTGTATATTAGAACCTCAAAATCTTTTTGTTAATTTTTATGCTATAGCCTATAGTTACATTAATTCATTCACAACATTAGTTGAAGGCTTATTTTCCTCTTTAATTATTTGATTGATTCATATTCCAAGATCCTGTAATGCTCCAGCTCACGCGCTGGCTAAGCTTGGTTTGTCATTAGCTGATTGTTTGGTTTGGATAGAAGACGCCCCTCTTTGGCTACTGCAAATATGCCAAACAGATATTGTACCTCTTTCAGCAGTTTAATGGAATATTGTTTCATTTACAAAACAATTGCAATATAATGTCAAAATCATCGTTGAAGACTTCTAAAAGCTTGTGATCTTTCAATGCTACCTGCAACTATGGCTCTGCATCACCACTTGCTGCCATTGCCCACCTTATTACCATTGAAGACCCTTTTCTTTATTTCATCTTTTTGGCAAATCTGTACTGCTACTGATACATCATTAAAACAAGGGAAATGGATGAATTTCTCAGAAACAATAGTGTCTGCAAGTGGGATTCTCGAATTAGGCTTCTTCTCTCCTGGCCAATCTAACAACCTCTACCTTGGAATTTGATACAAGAACATTTCAATTCACAACAAAACTGTAGTATGGGTTGCAAACAGAGAATACCCAATAAGCAAGAACTTGAGTTCGTCTAGTTTTCTTAGCATAAACCTTGAAGGCAATCTTCTGATTTCTGATAGGAAAGGTATGTTTTATTCACTAACTTCTTTGCCACCAAGTCCCAAGAGCACAAGCGCTACGATTCTGGATTCAGGCTATTTCATACTAGGAGATTGCAACAATTCTGATATAGTTCTGTGGCAGAGCTCTGATTATCCTACAGACACATTTCTACCAGGAATGAAACTTGGGTTCAATTCAAAAAAAGGACAAACATGGTCTTTAACTTCATGGACTAGCTTGGAAGACCCTTCTCCAGGTGTTTTCTCAACTTGATCTCTAATGTGCTTATGTGTAGTAGTTCAATTATCATGCATAAATCTAGTTTGTAAATGTTTTAAGTATGATTATTTTTGCAGTAATGATAATATTTAGGAGTTGGCTTTAAAATCTTAAGGTCAACAATCTTTTTTTTTTTCAGGGTAAATTATTAAATGGACAAGAAGTAGCAATTAAAAGGCTCTCGAGAGGGTCTGGACAAGGTATGCAGGAGCTGAAAAATGAGGTAACACTAATTGCTAAACTACAACATAGGAACCTTGTAAGATTTCTTGGTTGGTGCATTGAAGGCAAAGAGAAAATACTTATCTATGAGTACATGCCCAACAAAAGCTTGGATTTCTTTCTTTTTGGTTTGTAGTACTTACATATTTGCTTTTTTTTTTTTTTTTTTTTTTTCCTTTCCTCAACATATATAATCGGATTTTTCATTGTAATAAGTTAGTTATATACTTATGTATTGTTTCTCATGGTCAGAAATTTATGAAGTGGTTGCATATTCCATTACGACAGATCCAACTAATAGGAGTGTGTTAGATTAGGAGAAACAGGTTCACATTATCGAAGGGATCGCCGAAGGACTTCTTTATCTTCATCAGCTTTTTAGATTGCAAATCATTCATAGAGACTTAAAAAGCTAGCAATATTTTATTAGATAATCAAATGAATACCAAAAAATCAGATTTTGGCATGGCAAGAATGTTTGGAGAAAACAAGTCTCAAGGAAATACCAATCGAATTGTCGGGACATTGTAATACTTGCTCCCATGTACTTGTTCACAGATAAGGTTGCATAAAAATCATACATTTTTTTTTTTTAAATATTTGTGCCGCACTAATGAAACTTTGAATGGTAAAACAGTGGTTATATGTCCCGGGGTATGTCAGAGAGGGTCTCTTCTCAATCAATATGATTCTCTCAATCTCATTGGACATGTAAGTTTCTAATATGAACCTTACTTTTGTTTAAATTAAGCCCCTATAGAACAATGGTTGAATAAAACAGGATGATAAAAAAAAATCCAGCATTTGAAATTATATATAATGGATTTTTGAATTGTCAGGCATGGAACTGTTATGCGAAAGCATGAAAGAAAAAAACACGACAACAAAATTTAACGTGGTTCGATAAATTACCTACGTCCACGGGAGGCAACAATTGTATTCACAGGGATCAAGTTCCAACATTGTTTGGACTTGATCAACATCTCACGAGCTCGGAGTGCCTAAGGGCAGTAATGGAGGCAGCAATCGATTTTTTGAAGGAAACTCGCCAAGGTGGAGATTGTTGCTCTGTTTTGTAAAAAAAAGGGATTGCTCTGTTTTTTGTCAAATAAAGCTGCAGCTTGCAGCTTTGTTTGAATTTTGTTGAAAGGTGCTACAACTTTGTTTGAAAACAAAGCTGCAGCCTTGTTTGAATTTGGCTCATTTCACATTGTTGTAAATGACTATAAATATAGCTCATTTACAACTGCAAAATCATCCCTGTGAATACAATTGTTGCCTCCCGTGGATGTAGGCAATTTGCTGAACCACGTTAAATTTGTTGTCTTGTTTTTTCTTTATCAGAAACTGTATGCTTTAACATCACAGATTCGTCAAAAGTTACATCTCGACTTTGTACAATCTTATTTGACTCAGGGTTCCATAGTCGGTAAGCCTTAACTCCTTCACTTAAGCCCATGAAAATCGCTTTCTTGGACCTAGGATCCAGTTTGGATTCCTGCACATAGAAATATGCATTACATCCAAAAATGCGCAGAGAATCATAATCTGAAACGGGGTGTCCAGACCATACCTCCTTGAGAGTTTGGCCATCTAGTGCTGTTGCCGGAAGTCTATTGATGATATAAGAGGCATATGACAAAGCTTCAGCCCAAAATGCCTTGCTCAGTCCAGAATGAGATAACATGCAGCGAACTTTATCTACCAAAGTACGATTCATGCGTTCAGCTACACCATTTTGTTGTGGCGTGCCAGGGACTGTGAAATGTCTGACTATCCCTTCATTCTCACAAATTTTCTGAAATGGATCTGACTTGTATTCTCCTCCATTATCAGATCTGAGCCTCTTAATCTTCCTTCCCGTTTGGGTTTCTACCATTTTCTTCCATTTAAGAAAGATATCTAGCACTTCATCTTTATGCTTCATGGTATAAACCCAAACATATAGTGAGAAATCATCAATGAAAGTAACAAACCAACGTTTACCGCCCAATAAAGCATTTTGAGAGGGTCCCCAAACGTCGGTATAAACATAATCCAATGTTCCTTTTGTGCGGTGGATGACAGTTCCAAACTTGACTCTCGTCTGCTTGCCTAAGATACAGTGCTCGCAGAAGTCAAGTTTTCCGGTCTTTGCACCTTTCAGAGAACCTTGCTTTATCAAGGTTTAAAGAGCCTTCTCTCCAACATGTCCGAGCCGCATGTGCCAAAGTCGGGAAGTGTCTGATGAAACATCATTAGAACTGGTGCAAGCTGATACACTTCCTATTACTGTGTGTCCGTCAAGAAAATAGAGATTTCCTTTCTGAGTACCCTTCATGGCCAAGAGTGCTCCACGTACAACCTTCAGAACTCCACCTGCAATGGTTACCTTGTAACCGCTGGAATCAAGGATGCCTAGGGAGATCAGATTTTTCTTCAGATCTGGGACATATCTGACTTCCGTGAGCCGTCTTGTTGTACAGTCATGCATCTTTAGGCGCATTGTTCCAATACCCTTTGTTTGGCAGGTATTGTTGTTGCCCATGACCACGACTCCTCCATCGAACTCATCCAATTTGGAGAACCAATGTCGGTTCGGACACATATGATAGGAACAGCCAGAATCTAATATCCATCTATTAGACTGATTGTCTATAGATGAAACGGAGAATGCAGAATCTTCTTCAGCCTTCTGTGCCACATTTGCATATGTCTTGCCCTTATTTGGACAATCTTTCTTCCAGTGCCCCTTTTGGTGACAATAGGCACATTCATCATTTGCAAGACGTTGACGTGATGAAGGTCCTTTTGACTTTGAGCGAGATCGGCCTCGCCCACTGGATCTATCAGATCTGTTGTTAGCCATGCCTCTGGATACCGTCAAGGCTTCTGGTGATGCTTCCTTGTTATTGCGCTGGTCCTTCCTTCGATACTCGTTGTTCACCAAAGCATTTGAAACATCACTGAATTTAACCTCATCTTTACCATATAGCAAAGTTGTTGTTAAATGTTCATAACTTTCAGGCAAAGAGTTTAACAACAATAGTGCCTTATCCTCATCAAGAGGTTCAACATCAAGATTTAGTAGATCAGCGAGAATCTTGTTGAAATTATCAAGATGCTCGATCATGGGAGTACCTTGCTTGTACTGAAAACAAAAGAGCTTCTTCTTCAGGTAGAGTCGGTTCTCTATGCTTTTTGTCATGTACTTGTCCTCCAGTTTCTTCCAGAGACTTGTTGTCATAGGCTCTTTCATGACAAAGTACTTCTGATCTTTCGCCAAACAGAGTCTGATTGTTCCACAAGCTTGACGATTTACGAAAGTCCAATAATTATCGGACATATCCTCGGGCTTGGTTTCCAAGGCGATATGCGATCCTTCATGGAATAATAGATCTTGAATGTCGCATTGCCACATGCCAAAGTTGTTGGTGCCGTTGAATTTCTCCACCGCGAACTTTGCGTTGGACATCGAACTTCGTTGCCAAGGCCTGCTTGTGCTTGGAATTTCCTCCGTCATTAAGACCGAATATATGTATGACGCCGAAAAGTGCTTGAAAAATGATAAACAACTTCAACTAAGCTATATCAATAACTTAGGAGCTGAATCTACAGAAACTGATTGCACGGTTGCGTCCAAAACGGTCGAAAATGGTGGAAATGAGTCTGACTTTGCTGAAATTAGACGAAAAATGAGTCGGATATGGTTGGTCAACCGAAAATGGATTCGGTCAACTGTCGGGCCGAAAACGGGCTGGGCCGGGAATAAACTGTATTGGGTCAGCTAAACAGTATCGGGCCAGGATAAACAGGATCGGGCCGGATAAACAGGATCGAACCGAAACGGACTGGGCCAGATGAATAGCGTCGGGTCGACCGAGCTGGATCGGGAGGAACAATGCTGGCCGAATTGGGCTGGACTAGATGAACAGTGCTGGGCCGAAGGCCGAAATGAACAGAGTCGGCAGATGGGTCGGATTCGGTTCGGATGAACAGTGCCAGGGATGAACAGTTCTGGGATGAACAGTGCCGACAAACCCTGTACAGGGATCAAACTTTGATCGGCTCTTGGGAACTCGTTTCTTATCCGTTTTTATTGCCGTTTATTGCGTTGGACTCTTGGAAACTAGAGCTACCTCCACGGGTAATCAGAAAACAATTCCGATCACTGTTACAGAATCTCGAAATTTTGACGAAATATCGAAAAATTCGACCGAGTGTCCATTTTTTTCCAAAGCTTCACCTAAGCTTTGATACCAATTTGTTATGCGAAAGTATGAAAGAAAAAAACACGACAACAAAATTTAACGTGGTTCGGCAAATTACCTACGTCCACGGGAGGCAACAATTGTATCCACAGGGATCAAGTTCCAACATTGTTTGGACTTGATCAACATCTCACAAGCTCGGAGTGCCTAAGGGCACTAATGGAGGCAGCAATCGATTTTTTGAAGGAAACTCGCCAAGGTGGAGATTGTTGCTTTGTTTTGTCAAAAAAAAGAGATTGCTCTGTTTTTTGTCAAATAAAGCTGCAGCTTGCACAAACATTCTAGGTATCCTCTGCATTCGTTGTGTCCCATACCACCCCGAATACAACGATAAAAGGTCAATCAAGGTCATGAAATTCCCATCAAACATTCTATCCTACATTTTCCAATGGCAGTATCATCCATTTTCCGTGTTCTTCCTTAAGGAACTCGTATTGTAGCCTACCAATTGCACCGCATTCTACAATGGTCTTAACCAGCTTGAACTATATGGTATCCTTCTTTCGAACCCCTTTCTTTTTCCAAAAAGGTTCATGTTGCGATATCGCAGCCAATATCTGGATGCTATGGCGAAAATACCTCTTAGTTCCAGTTTTAGCCGGTTTGTTAATTTTAGGTGTCCCCGAGAATGAGGACACTGGTGCATCAAGGCTCTGAATTACATTCTTTTAAATCAGTTTGATCAATATAACATTTTTTTTGGATGATATACAATTGTTTGCTCGTTCGACATTTTTCTCAAGAACCTGAAATGTTGCAAGCTTTCAAGGTTTTCTATCTTTTCTTGTGCTTCCAAGCTTCTAAGACTTGCTGTGAAAACCATTGGTTCAACACCTCAAGTTATGGGTCTTATTCTATCCAATCTTTGGTCAGATCTGGTCATTAGATCCAACCACTCCTTATGTCTTTTAATAATCTACTTGGTTAGTTATTTAATTCTTCCAATAAGCCATATTTCCTTCAAGGCTCATTATTTTAAATAGGCGTATCCTTGCCAATTTCCTTAAGACTTATTGTCCTTAAGGTTTATTTCTATTCCAAAATTTCCTTTAAGGCTTAGTTTTTTATTTATTTTTATTTTAACCTAATTACATATTAGGCTTAAAATTTTCTCAACAGCGTATTTGCCTTAATCTTGATTCTCAACTAGTTTCGCATCATCCTAAAGCTAATTTCTTGATTCTCAAGTAAATCTCAGGCTATATCCTTCACATTGATTTGCTTACTAAGGTTGAGCTCTCATTACATATCAAATCATCCGTATATATATCTAATAAAGTTTTTAATTAATTGGATCATCCAATCTTTAGGGTCGCATACTAATTTGATTAAGTGACCATATCATATACTTCATTACTTCTTTTACTCTAGGTTAATTTCATAACCTAAGATCTTTGTATAGTCCATCCACAACTATTGGTTGAGAACATACTAAACTCATATCTCCAATCAAAGTATAAAGCCTCATTTTGTCACACTATGATAATCTAATTTATTTGACCATATCAATACCCAAAATCAATATTCTAAGTGATTATATTATTATTAAGTAATGCAATCATTTGATCACCTTAATATTAAAATAAAATTGGGTATGCTAATACCCATCAAGGACTACACTTCTCTTGTCACAATCACTCATTATATATAATATTAAGATCAAATAATAAATCCATCCTAATCTGGTCACACTCTCCATACATGGCAAGACTAATATACATGTTATGCACTCATATTTCATGCCCATGTAGCTAAAAAAAAAATCATCATAATCATTGTTTATATATATAAGATCATGAGTTGGAAATGCCCCAGAGACCTTAAGGTTAATACTAATCATGGATCATAATCATAAGTTCCTCAAATCTAGAGTCCCAATATGTACGTCTATTTATTTAGATCATTCTCAGACTTTATAATTTTCATATAATCATAAATCCTTCAATTTCTGATTGAATATGCTTAAATTCAAGAATTTATCCTTCATCCTACCATTATTCTCTAAAAAATCTGACTAGCACAGTAATCATAAGCTCAAGATAGGGATATTTAGATCCATTCGGTGTAACAATATCCAATCCCTATAAATATCAAGCTAGGACTGTACGTCACATGTAATCATCTAACCACCATATTTCTCAGAAAAATCCAGATAATTCTTTGAGATGGAGTTACCCTAGTACCTATTCTTATGGTGCGCGTGCGCCACCTTATGCCACCTAAACAAAAGCAACTCTTTCATAGACGGCACGTAGCGGAGGGTGCCACACGTGCGTGCTCATGTGTTAGAGCGTCATTGCGCATACTGAGGGACCGACACACACACCAAGCTGGTCATTGACCGATGTGTGTATTGAGGGATTGTTGTGCACACTAAGGCATTAAAATTGTACCAAGGTGGTAGACACACATATCGGAAGGGGCTGATAGACACACACCTTATTCACATTGCCGACACTTGTACTGAGAAAACGACACGTGTATGGCATTGGTCGCAAGATCATGCCACTGATACCATAAATTGTCACACCTCGTTCTTTAACCAACAATTTCACAACAAATCATAGAATTGGAGTGCGAACAATCTTGGACATTAACTCAGATCTTTTTATTTATCCTCTTTGAATACAAAGGGTACAAAGTACACGACGTACATTATTTTTACATACATGAGTACATAGCGGAAATTACATCAAAACTCACTATAGATCTAAATTGACGTCTGTACCCTACACGCCTCACACCACGCGTAGCTTCTGTTGACCATCTTTTTCTGTAAAAAGGTCTAAGTCCTGAAAATGTTAGCAATGGAATAAGCCATCGCCCAGTGGGAAATGTAGGTATTCCATGGATTATGTCAATTTATACCGAGTTCATCATAATCATAATCATAAGATAAACACAATACAATCATCATCAACCATACAAAATGCATGAATAGGTAGACATGCACAACACACCGTCTCATGGAAATTCATGGCCAAGTACCGTCCTGGGTTCTCGTATAATGTCCCTCTCCAGGATTCGTTCCAGGTTCTCATTATACATACCTCGCCAGGGAATATATGTAACCTAGTCCATACAACTCCTTTCTGGCTGGATCATCAGAGTTCTAGCAGAGATGTATCTAATAGGGTTAAGTCATAACAGGGCATCCATGCTGATATGACTAGCCTACTGCACATGTGTGACAACTCTTGAGCCCAAAGGACAGGCATCATCAATATCATACTTACTGCTCATGTGTAGCAGCTCTTGAGTCCAAATGACAAGCGTGTGGAACCTTACATCTTTTTAGGCTAACTTTCAATAGAATTAACCAGACCAGTCCCCAGGCAGAAAGGTGGGTCACATTGAACACTCTTAAGTCACCAAGTCTTCTAGAGCAGCATCGCTGCCTCCTGTTCACAAATTAATGGTATTAGGGACAAGACTTAGTCTGCCTACTAGAATCAATTGCCAATCCAGCAGTATGACGATACATAATCCAAATGTCAAGGTACAATATGACGTAATCTCAACATTGATAATATAATTGAAATGAAGTATGTATATCAAATAACATGATATATGGACGAATTGAGATTATGCATGCATATCAAATAACATGATACATGTATGAAAACTTTATAAAAAAAAATAATACACGCAAACCTAAGTTTCGCTTCCGACCTTCCATTTTGCAAGATCGGAGTTCCAACAGAGCTTCTACTATACACCAAATAAGAGAATCTCCAAGAGAGTGTCAGGAGAAGAAAGGGAATTTCTAGAGAGAGAAATTCTAGAGGGAGAAAGAGAAAATACTTTAAGGGAGGGAAGAGATGAAAGGAAAGTACTCTAGAAAATATTTTCTGATGTGGAAGATCAGTAAAAATTGCAACCATAGAGCATACTAAAATTTTCAAGAGAGAGTCTCCAAGAGAGGGGAGGAGAAATGAAGAATAGGATGGAAGAAATGAGGGGGAGGCACATCTTTTTATACTAGTTCCATCCAATCCACACCACTTAATTAAAAATTCACCAAAAAATCTTACCCATACACATGTAATGCAAGTTGCCAACTTGCAACACTAGTAATTTACCTAGAAGCTTCCAATTAGTGGGCTTGGACTTGGTTTTGGGTCATGCCGTAGATTTGATTTTGGACTTGATTGTGGATTTTGTTATTTACAAATCCAACAATATTGTACATGGGCTCAAAACTAATATTCCCATATTGTGACATATATTTCATATTATTAGCATATATAGAATTTTATTTATACATATGTTGTATTTTGAATTTATATATATATATATATATTAGTGTCACACCACGCCCGGACGCGCCTAAACCGACGGTACACTCGCTGACGGGGAGCGCATTTGGAATCATAACAATGGTAATATCAGAGTACGTAGCGGAAACACAATTAAATACATGTCTGATTTCTGATTTCATTAAATTCAGAATATATTCGTACATATAATAGTCAAGGGAACATTCTCACAAAAATCCCCAATGAATTAATACAAAGGGTACAAAATGTGGGCCCCATAAACCTGCACCCAGTATACCTTAATTTCCTGTGAAAAATTGGATAATAGTGGAGAGAGCTTAATGCGCTCAGTGGGTAAAATAGTTCGTGAGTATAACAATTAATAAAACATACTTCATAATCAAATATCTTAAATACACATGAGAGCATCATAATCAATCAATATGTATGTATGCATGACACCGTCTCGTAATGGTTTAATGGCTGTACATCACCTGAGTTCACGTACAGATGTCCCTCCCCAGAAATAGCCGAGTTCTCATTGTACGTCCCTCCTCAGGAACGACGCTCTGGATTCACGTACAGGTGTCCCTCCCTAGCAGTAGCCAGGTTCTCATTGTACGTCCCTCTCCAGAGAAATATGATGAATAGCGAGCATCGCTCCTAACTATTCTATGAATCATAAACCACATACGTCCCTAGGTGGTGATATGTATGATGCCAATACATGAACTGGTCTAGTCTACTGGTCTGGTCTTTACTTAACATTTAGACTGACTTTGGCAACGTCTGGTGATCCTTATCAGGTCGGTATCACGACGTGCAAGGTTAGGACATTCAGTATTACTTGTATAAGCTGATTGCTTTCAATAAGACCAACCAGATCAGTCTTCAGTTGAGAAGTGAGACACAAGGTATGCTTAAATACCAATCGCCTAGAGCAGCACGCTGCCTCCCGTTCACTATTTGAAGCTACTGAGGACAAGACCGAGTCTGGTTGAGCCTGATTGACCACTAATCCGACATTACAACAGTGTACATGAACTCCAAATATACAGGCATAAGTATGAAAATATTAACATTATACGCAATAATGCTGTGTAAATGAATGGTAGACATAATAATAAATGAATGTAAACTTTAATAAAAGTTATAAGACACGGAAACCTATGTTTCATTCCCCACCTTCAGATAAGAACTTCTTCTTTCAGATTTGGCGCCTTCCTCCTGACAGAACCGCGTTGCGCAGCACAGAGAGTCTCAAACAGACAAGAACTCAGAATGAGTGAAAAGGAGAAGAAAAATCACAAGAGAAGGTGATTTGGTGTGAGAAATGAGGAGGGGGGCTTGCTTTTATAGAAATTTTTGGCGCCGGAACGTTTGGGCAGGTACCTGAGAATTTTTTTAAAATTGTTTTTTTGTGCAATCTTAGGGTATTACATTAGTCTATTTTAGTCTAATTTCGGGTGTATTACATATATTGTTGCAAGAATTACTGAAGACAAACAACTTATTTAATCTTTCAACAGTCTTGCTGATGAGACTCAAATTTTTTTCAAAATCAAACTTTTTTTTATATTAATATTATTTTGCTGCATAATGAGTGGACAAGTAAAATGGTATATTTTTTTGCTTTATCTCTATGTTATAATATTTTTTTGATATGTAGGTTGAACCAATTATTTTCATTTCCTTTACAAGAGTATGTTCCTTATGTGAAAGATATTTTGATGATTACATACCACATTCTATTTATAATAATATTGTATACATTGCATATGTAATCGTAAATGAAAGTTTCAAAGAATCAATGAAGCGTGGTGAACGTGTTGTCAAGATCCATCTAAAGACCACGATCACTTGAAGAATATATATATAGTTATATGAATTGATTGTGCTTAGGTTGTATAATCTTTTCTTTCATATGATTCAGCAATATGCATGACTGCATGTTTTAGTCGAGTTGATTTTCAATCATTTGCATTGAATTTTTTATGTTTGATTTGATCCAAAAATATCGAGATTTTAATCGTATTTATCGAGTTTTAAATGAAAAATCAAAATTGTTTTTAAGTGTCTACCATGACGCTAATGCAACTTTCAGGACGCTAATGTCTTAGCAGCGCCCTCTTGAACTTGGTAAGTCAGGACGCTGATAATGTTCAAGGTTGAAATGTACTTATTCACTAGGACGCTTAATTCATCAGTAGCGGTCTCATTTAAGTCAACGTGTGAACTTGTTAGGAAGCTGATTCAGTATTAGCTCGCTTATTGTTTTTCGAATCTTTAAAATGTTTTAAATATCAGAACACTTATTCGTTAGTTGCGCCCTTGTGACTTTAAATATTTTAAAACAAGGCAGGACGTTAATTGTGGATTAGCGCCCTCATGAAGTTTAGTTGTTCTAATCGCTAAGTAAGTTAGGAAGCTTACGATTAAGTAGCGCCCTCACTTCACAGTTCAACAGGACGCTTATGGTTCATGAGCCCCCTCAAGGAACAAAACAATAAAGTTGTTATTATGCGTCGGGACGCTCATTAACCAATCAGGACACTAATTCAACATTGTCATTGCTCTGACACTTACACTTTTTTAGATTACTTTTTCAGAACTATGCAAAACTTTTTCAGAACCTTTTGAATCTTTTCAGAGTGTTCTAATACTTTATCAGAACATTCTTTTTTCATGAAAGATCAGAAGATTCAGGGGTTGTTGCCGTAATTACACAGAGCTAAATCGATTTGTTTCGGGAAAAAATGTGTTTGTTGTTTTTGAAATAACTTTCTGTGACAAAATTACCAAGTCCATAGCGCCACTACTATTTCTATATTGCTTTAGAACAAATAAAAAAACATCGATCTATCTAATACGAAAACTAAAAATCATTCAAAATGTTTAACATTTTTCACATGTGCAAAAACTTTTGGAAGCTAGTCTTCTACTCACTGCTTTAAACTCACAATCTTTTGAAATACATTAAGTCTTCTGGGTTAGTTGATCTTCATCTATATCTTTTAAAAACTCCATTGAAGAAGACGAAAGATTTTTGAACCAGTTTTTAGCTGAACTTCATTATACATATTCTGCTGAATTGGTGGTAACAGAAGGTTCAATCTAAAACTTTGTAAGTATTACTTTGATTCTAAGTAAAGGGAATCATATCTCATCTTGTATTCAGATATTAGTGACTGGTTTGTCACTGGGTTAGAGCAAGTGTTGCTCAAAGTTGTAACGGTTATTCTCACACCTGAATGTTGAGAAAAGGTTCTTCTCACACCAGGAAGTTGAGAGAAAGGTTCTTCTCACACCCGTAAGTTGAGAAAGCATAACGGTCTTTCTCACACTCGTAAGTTAAGAAAGTGTACTGGTTTGGTCTTCACCTGTAAAAAGATCCTTAGTGTAGTTTGGACAAATTCTAACTGAGGAGGTTAGGTAATGGACGTAGGCGAGGCCGAACCACTATAAATCTTGTTTGTACTGTCTCTTTTACTGTCATTGTGTTTATATGATATACTCTATTTAATATGTTTTCAACATTTCATACATTCTTAAGAAAGGTTAAAATCTGCTAAGTGTCCAATTTACTCCCCCCTCGGACACATCTGGGCCAACAGTTGGTATCAAAGCAGGTTAACTGTCAAAGTATCTAACAATCTTTGATTAAGTATGGCAGGGCAAACCACAAGAAATGCTTATCTTTCAGGTGAAGGAAACTCCACCAACCAACCACCATTGTTCAAGGGAGATAGTTACTCACACTGGAAAACAAAAATTAGATTCTATCTTAAAGCCCAAGACTTGGAAATGTGGGATGTTGTGTCAAACGAATGTACAACACCTACAAAGACCATAAATGGTATTAATTCCCTTAAGGAGTTAAACGAATGGAGTTCCAAAAAAAAAAGAGAGTTGTTAAATAACCAAGCTATAAACATTATCTTTTGCAGTTTATTGGTTGAAGAATTCAATAGGGTTAATGCCTGTGAAAATGCCAAGGAAATCCGAGATAAGTTAGAGGTCACCCACGAAGGAACTTTGCAAGTTAAAAAGACAAAACTCCAAATGCTTGTTGAAAAATATGAGATTTGTAGGATGGAGAAAATTGATTCTATAGCCAAAGCTATTGCTCGGTTTACAACAAACATCAATGACATGAAAAACCTAGGAAGAAGCTATGACCAAGAAGAAATTGTTAGAAAGTTTCTAAGAGTCTACCTAAAGCTTGGGAACCTAAGGCCACGACCATTGAAGAAGCCAAAAATCTGGCTGAATATACCTTTGATGAACTGTGTGGTTCATTAATGGCTCATGAATTGAAGATAAAAGATAAGACGTACCCGGTCAAGGTTGAGGGAAAAGAAAAGAAATCTATTGCCCTTAATGTTGAAATTGATTCTGAAGATGATTCGAATTCAGAAGATGACATGACTGTGTTATCTAGAAAATTCAACAGGTTAATTAGGAGAAAGAGTAGGAGTGGCCCTTACTCAATATTTCGCAAAGGGAAGAAACCTGAGTCAAAACCTATAGAATTAATTTGTTACAGTTGTAACAAACCAGGTCATGTAAAGAGTAAATGTCCCACTAGATATAAGAACACAAGTTCAAAAAGGAAGGATAAGAAAGTTCTCAAAGCTATGTGGTATTATTTATGTTGAAGTGAGGATGAACTATATTTAGATCACACCGCTACATTGTGCTTAATGGCAAGCACAAAGGTAAAATCTGAACCTGTCGATGAAGTTAATGCTTTTGATATTATATGCATGATCTTAAGACAAAGCTTCGTAAAGAAATTAAGAAAAATGAAAAGCTCAAGCATAGTCTTGAAGAAGCTCTTGAGGAACTAGAGTTTCAATAAGAAGAGCTAGACGGACTGTCCCTAGATAATAAATAGCTTAAAAAAGTTGTTGAGAAACTGAAAAATGAAAACAAAAGACATAAAAAGGAAAATGAAGACCTGAACTACACTGTGATCAAGTTCACCAATGGTAAAAAA
Source organism: Paratinospora sagittata (assembly GCA_035771175.1). Taxonomy (NCBI): domain Eukaryota; kingdom Viridiplantae; phylum Streptophyta; class Magnoliopsida; order Ranunculales; family Menispermaceae; genus Paratinospora; species Paratinospora sagittata. The sequence continues at coordinate 44,439,093 of CM069602.1, read as the reverse complement.
TTACTTGACATGATGTTGGGATCACAAAGATGTACATTTGACAAAGCTGGCTTAGGTTATACACACTGGTCAAAGCAAAAGGAATATAACACCTTACTGACCAAAAGACCAAAATGCCACAAGTGTCATAGGAAGGTCATACCATGCTTAGATGTACTGTCTTAAATAGAAAGAAAAGGAAATATGCATGGATTGAAAAATCTGTCCTTATTAATGCTAACATGCATGGACCCAAAGTAGCATGGGCCCGAAAGTTAAAAGTATTTTATGTCGTGTAGATGAGAAAAAAATGAAGAACTATGGTATCTAGACAGCGACTGCTCAAGGCATTTGACTGAAGATAAATCTAAATTTTTTAGCCTTGAAAAGAAGAAAGGAGGAAAGGTCACCTTCGGAGACGACAACAAAGGTGATATTGAAGGCATCAGAATCATTGGTAACGATTTTTTATCCATATTTGATGTACTTTATGTCAAAGGGCTGAAGCATAATCTCTTGAGCATAAGTCAATTGTGTGACAAGGGTTATGACATTTAATTTGAAGCAAATAGGTGTATTGTAAAGCATGTAGATAAAACTGTTACATTCATGGTATCTAGACTTTAAAATGTGTATTGTACAAATCTTAATGCATGAATAAACAAAATGTAACATGTTTAAGTGCTATTTCTTGTGATGATGCATGGCTTTGGCATAGGAGAATTACTCATGTTAGTATGGATAACATATCTAGAATTGTAAAACATGATCTTGCCAAGGGTATTCCAAAGGGAATCTACTCAAAAGACAAGGTATGTGAACCATGTCAACTTGGTAAGCATACCTGATCATCATTTAAGAGCAAGAGACATCAATTTACATCTAGAGCTCTCGAACTGATTCACATAGATCTTTTCAGACCAACCAAAACCCAAAGCTTAGGTGGCAAATCTTATGTATTTGTGATTGTTGATGACTTTACTAGATTTACTTGGGTATTTTTATTAGCTCATAAATTTGATGCATGAGAACTATTTATAAAATTATGTAAAAGAGTTGAAAATGTAAAAAGGTCATAAAATCAACATAATTAGAAGTGATAGAAGAGGCGATTTTGTTTATAAAAATCTTGAAGATCTTTGCAATAATCAAGGTTACATTCACCATCTCTTGGCCCTAGGACACCACAATAAAATTGTGTAGTTGAGAGGAAAAATAGGACTTTGCAAGAAATGTGTTGAACAATGCTTGATGAGTATAACACTGCAAACCATTTTTGGGGAGAAGCTATTAACACAACCTATTATGTAATGAACATAATCCTAATTAGGAAAGACTTGAATAAAACTCCATATGAACTATGGAAAGGTAGAACACCTAACATCAGTTACTTTCGAGTATTTGGATGTAAGTGTTTTATCCTAAATGAGAAAGACAACTTAGACAAGTTTGAACCTAAATCTGATACAGGAATATTTTTAGGATATTCTTCTCACAGTAGAGCTTGTAGAGTTTTCAATAAATCTAATCAAACTGTAGAAAAATCAATTCATGTAAATTTTGATGAAAGTGAAAGTAAGAAAAGCCTTGAGCATGAATTTAAACAATTAAACTTTGATGATGATGAACACAAGACAACTAAGATCATAGATCTTGAGACTGAAATGCCTTTAGAAACATCTAAAAACTCTAGATTACTTTAAGGTCTACCCAAAGATCAAATATTAGGAGATCCATAAAAGCGTGTATCCACAAAAGCGTGTATCCACTAGAGCTTCAATTTAAAGAGATCAAGAGCTTGTTGCTTTTGTATCACAATTTGAACCAATTAAAAAATGGATTCTTGCTATGCAAAAAGAGCTAGGTCACTTTGCGTAAAACTAAGTATGAGAATTAGTTTCTAGACCATTTCATCAATCAGTTATAGGAACCAAATGGATCTTTATAAACAAAGAATGAACAAGGTATTATTATCCTAAATAAGGCTAGATTGGTTGCATAAAGGTACAACCAAGAAGAAGGCATAGACTTCGAAAAAACTTTTGCCCCAGTAGCAAGATTAGAGGCAATAAGGATGCTATGTAATACCCTAGGTTTGCACAAAAAAAAAAAAATTGAACTTCGGGCACCTTTTTTATCCTATTTAAGGAACCCCCTCCTCATTTCTCATGTCAAAATCACTTCTCCTTGTGATTTTTCTTCTCTCTCTCATTCATCTTGGTGATAAGGATCACCAGACGTTGCCAAATCCTATCTAATGTTCAGTAAAGACTGGACCTGTTCATGTATTGGCATTATACATAAGCACCACCTAGGGACGTATGTGGTTTATGATTCATAGAATAGTTAGAAGCAATGCTCACTATTTATTATATTTCTCTGGAGAGGGACATACAATGAGAACCCGACTACTCCTGAGGACGGACATCTGTACATGAATCCAGAGCGTCGTTCCTGAGGAGGGACGTACAATGATAACCCGACTACTCTTGCGGAGGGCCATTTGTACGTGAACTCAGGTGACGTACAATCATGGAACCAATACGAGACAGTGTCATGCATACATACATGTTGTATTGATTATGATGCTTTGATGTGTATTTATGATATTTTATTATGAAGTTTGCTTTATTAATTGTTATATTCACGAACTATTTTTCCCACTGAACGTGTAGTTCACCCCGTTGGTATCCACTTTTTCACAGGAGATTAGGGTGGATTGGGTGCAGGTTTTTGGGCCCACATTTTGTACCCTTTCTATTATTCATTGGGGATTTTGGGAGGATGTTCCCTTAACTATTTCATGTACAAATATATTCTGAAATTAATGAAATCAGACTTGTACTTAATCGTGTTTCCGCGCACTCGGTTATTGTTATAATGCATTCACGCCCCGTCCATGAGTGTCCCGTCGGTTTAGGCGCGTCCGGGTGGGGTGTGACATTTAATGGTATCAGAGCATAAGGTCCATGGCCCACCCAAGTCCACCAAATTAGGGGAAGAAAAAAAATAGATATATACATATGAATATATATAGTTGAGATTTATATTAAATATATATCTAAAAAACTATATAGTTTTTTATGTAGTTTAGATTCAAATATATATATAGTTATGATTTATGAAAAATATATATATAGTTATGATTAAATATATATATATATATATATCATGTTGATAACGGAAAATTTGGATTAAATGATGGCATAAACATCAAGAGAAAAATATAAAATATTGTCTAACGGACAAGGCATAAATCTTCAAAATGTTAGGAATATATTTTGTGTATTTCACAAGTTTATCTTCATTTTATCAAGATAATGGCCTCAAGTGAAGGAACGACTTCCAGTAGTCAGGAACCAATTCCCACCAGACTTACAGAACCGTTCGACAGGGAGGTTATGACTATGAGGAGTATCGACAATAGAAATCTCCGCCTCCGTTCGATCCTTCACGAAAAACACGCAACGTTGGGGTGGTTGAACATAACAGAAGTTGAGGGTTACGCCTCCTTCAACTGGGCGAAGTCTTTCTACGAAGCCATGAATTGCGTAGGACTTCAGGAAGATGAGATCAACCCTGCCTTGGAGACAACAGCCAGGGGAACAAAGATTTCTATCAACGTCGAAATTATTTCACGACTTATGGAGATCCCTATAGGAGATAGAATCATTGATCCACACGAACCCCAAACAGTTGCAGAGATTGCTAAGTCCAAGGAACAGTTGTTCAATTCCCTCGCCAAAAAGCTGTATATCCAATTGGCATATGCCCACCTCCCAAACAATCTCCTTAAACCACCTCTTGCCAGCTTTGGGAAGATAGTTTTCAGTAACATCTTGCCAGAAAAGGTGACTAGAGGTGCTATGTCAAGGGCTCAACCTCTTGTGCTATACTGTATAGAGAAGAAAATTAAGGTCTCCTTACCTCACATAATTATCCAGCAAATGTTGCGGGTGATTCAAAACCATTCAAGGAAGGAGCTCATCGGCTACCGAGTCTTGATCATGAGGATGCTATATGAGGCAAACGTCAACACTTTTGATGAGTCCTTGAAGCAGATCACTGATGCAGTTACAACATCCTTTATCTTCAAGACATTCGTCACAAGTGGAGGGGTGACTGACAAAGAAGTATTCGACGCGACTTTACGAGGAAATGATAAAAGAATTAGAAATAAAAATGGACGTTGTCAACGAAAAAGTCGGCGCAAGATTCCTGTTAGGGAGGCACCAAATAGTGAGCCAAACCAGAACCCTACGATAAACCCAGTCCCGAATAATGATCAACCCAATCATTTATTCTCTGAGGATGGTCTTTTTGGCAACCTAAATAAACCTCAACCAAAGCAGGATGGACAGAGAGTTCCAATGAATCCACCTTCCAGGAACATACCAACTCAAGGCAATACTATGTACCAAAGGTTTCCAACTCCTGAGGTACCGTATTGGCTAGTTCCACAAGTTCCTGTAAACCAACAGCAACAGAATTGTGCGGCACCAAATTTTGGAAGACAGAATATCCCAATGAGTCCATTGTTTCAAGATTTTTCGACTCAAATGTCCAAGGGGTTTCAGTTAGGGAATCCCCGTACAATCAAAATAACTACCCTCCACCTATGAGTCAACCATACGACCAATACTTTCCACCAATGCCTACGACCCTATGGGACAGTCGACTTATCAACCATCGATGGGGCAATCGACTAACCCATTCTAGAAGTTAAATGTGATTGTATCTAGTATTGCTCGGATGGAGGAGACTCACAACGTTTTGTTAACACATATGCAAAACATCGAAGAACAGCGAGCAACTACTCAACCTTCTTCTAGTCGTCTTTCTGTACCTAGCAGGAGGTCTAGGATGAGCGGTAGTAGGCAGAAAAATCATGAATGATTACTAGCATTGTAAAATTTTTTATATATGAATGAAAGTGTTTTGTTTAAGACTATCTTTGGTGGGCTGACTTACAACCATTCTTTCTTTTGTATCATTAACTTTGGAGTGGTATGGGACACAACAAAATTATAGGGTACTAAATAAAACGTGGAAGTAAGAAAACCCACGACCTTGTGTGAAAATAAACATTTGGGCAAAGTTGTATTACTAAAATTATCACTAAGTTTACACGGTATGGGACAAGTAAACTTGGACGGTACTATTAGTGAACTCTTCTTCAGCCGATGTTTTATAAAGACCGTGTTCATACAACTTAACGTAGTTGCCACCCTTATTACCAAATATATGTGGTATGGGACACATGAATTTGGATAATAATTGAAATAACTAAGCAAAAGAGTTTGAATACATAAGATTGCGATAGAATGTTAGATCAGGATATTTACCGAGGAAAATCTTAGAACCTTTATGACTCGTACGAGTTTTCAAAGAAATATATATGTATGTTCAGAAAAACCAGAACCAAAACATTTGAAATACTTGTAAAGTTTTATACTTATTATATAAAATTTTTAACCTTGTTTTACACCATGGCCAAACATACCAGGCACATAAGATTCTTTGATTCCTCAACAAAAACCTTACACTATACTTAGAAAAATAGGTGGTTTTTATATAGCAGTACTCTCGAACTTGTTGCTGAGAATATCATAACGATATACTTGGCTATAGTTCCTAAATCATGGTTTTATTTTCTCTTTGCCAGTGAGAAAATGCAAACCAGGAAGAGAGGGAGGCCACGCACTGTTCGTCCAATAGAGGAGGTACCTCCTGAGATTCAGAACCAAGAACCACCGCCTCCGACGACAACGTAGGCCACACCCGACACTGCCACTACGTCTGGGCAGGCAGTGCCACCCCAGCCCACATCCTTTGTCATGCCTTCGAGTATGGAAGTCATTTTCGTCGGATTTATCGAGGCGATGGAAATAATTGTTCAGATGGTCGTTCGTGAGACCGCGACCAATCAAGTTGTCACGGTTTAGGCATCTGTTAGATCTGGGTCAGAGACTCAAACCAACTAGATTACGAAGTATAAGAGGCTATAGTCCTTTATTTTTGCTAGCACCATTGATGTAGAGGAGGCGCAAAATGGCTGGATGAGTCGAAGAAGGCTCTCAATGCTATGAGAGTCGATGAGGCTCGAAAGATTTCACTTGCGTCCTACCATCTTATTGGTGGAGCAAATACACGGTGGATAACTGTGAAGGAGGACCCAAGGGTCAACACCACAGACATGACTTGGCAGCAATTCGAGTCATTGTTTATCGATGAGTACTTCTCCGGCGCTGTGAAAAAGCAGAAGCGCCAGGAGTTCACCAAGCTATACCAAGGCGGCATGACAGTCAGGGAGTATGCTGTCAGGTTTAAAAAATTATCGGCTACTTTTTCTCCATCATCTCAACAGAGTAAGATAAGACCAAAACATTCTACAATGGCCTTCATCCTGACATTTAACAAGCCTTGTTGATCTTGGATCTCAAGATTTATAGGGAGGTCGATGACAAGGCCATGAGCTTTGAGCAGGAAAAGATTGTGCAGGAGCAGAGAATGAATAAGGGAAAATGGCTTGTAACATTTTCCCAACAGGGCTCACAGCAGGGAAACAAAAAGAAGCCCTACTATAATCAAAACCCAGCCCTCCCAGCCCCTATTCAGAAGAATGAACCCACGACACCTACGGCTGAACCGTCTAGTCCTGGCCATCAGAGTTTTTGCAATCGTGGCCGAGGAGGCCGAAATGGCAGGGGTAACCGTCGAAATGGCAATAGCAAGGGTGGTGGTCAGCACCATAATAAGCATGGCCAACAGAACCATCAGTAGCAGAGGCTGATGTGTTTGAACTGCAGCCAGCAGGGCCATGTAAGAAATGCCTGCCCCCATTTTCAACAACATGTTCCCGTTGTTCTAGTCCAACAAGCCCCACTTGCTGCTAATGCCCAACCCAGGCTGAACCAGCAGAACTAGCAGAACCAGGGGCAAAGGAACCAGGGCAGAACGTTTGCCATCGCTCAACAACCCCTCCCAGACAACAATGTAGTCGAAGGTACATTTTCCTTGTTCAATACAATGGTGCATGTATTGTTCGATTCGGGTGTTACGCATTCTTTTATATCTATTGTATTGGTAAGACATTTAGGGTTGCATCCTTAACCCACAGACATCACAATCCATGTCATATCACCATTAGGATCTGGTACTGACGTGAATTTGCAGTGTTCTCGATGTGAGCTTCGAATGTTAGAGAAAATAGTATATGCAGATCTCTTTGTGAGGGACATTGAAGACTACGACATCATCCTCGACATGGACTAGCTCGCACGACTGAATGCAAAGATCGATTGTATGAAGAACGAAGTTTAGTTGACCTTGCCCAAGGAGGAGTTTGTCAAGATTCAAGGAACGAGGAAATGGTTACACAACTCGACTGTTACACTTCTCAAGGCACAACTTTGAGCTCTATCCCTTGGTGATGACAATGAATCACCAGCATTGTACCCTCTCGAAGTACACGATGTATAGGTAATATCTAAATTTCCAATAGTTTTTCTAAATGACCTTCCTAGTCTACCTCCGGTTAGGGAATTCGATTTTGAGATCAACCTCATACCTGTGACAGGGCCTATCTCAAATCCACCATACAGAATGTTCAATGTCAAACTGGACAAACAACTGAACGAATTGGAGAGTAATGACTTCATCAGGAAAGTTCATCACTGTGGGGTGCTCCATTTCTGTTTTTTCGCAAAAAGGATGGTTCGTTACGACTTTGCATCGACTATCGCAAGTTGAATAATGTCACCATTAAGAACAGATACCCGTCGCCCAGGATCGATGACTTGTTCGACCTACTTAGAGATGCCAAGTACTTCTTTAAGATTGATTTACGATCCAGTTATCATCAACTCCGAATCAGAGAGTCGGACATTACCAAGACGACATTGAAAACTCGGTACGGTCATTAAGAGTTCTTGGTCATGTCGTTCGATCTAACAAATACACCTGTTGTGTTCATGGGTTTGATGAACCACATCTTCAAGTTTTGTTTAGACTGATTCGTGGTGGTTTTCGTGGATGATATCTTGATATATTCCTCAACCGAGGAAGACCATAAGACACATCTTAAGATTGTTCTCCAGACCTTGAGAAGCCACAAGTTGTATGCAAAGTTGAGTAAGTGAGAATTTTGGGCGAAGCGAGTTCAATTCCTAGGCCATGTGGTTTCAAGCAATGACATTGGGGTGGATCCTTCAAAGGTTGAAGCAATTTTAAACTGGAAGCAGCCTACCAGTGTTACTCAGATTAGGAATTTTCTTGGTTTGGCTGGCTATTACAGATGCTTCATCTAGGATTTCTTAATGATTGTTGAACCTATGACAAAGCTCACTTAGAAAGGCGTGCGATTAATTTGGAATCCCGCCTATGCAACCTCATTTTAGGAATTGAAGAAGTGCCTCACGAAAGCACCGGTACTAATCACTTCACGAAATGGAATTGGATTTTCACTCTACACCAACGCCTCTCTCCAAGGCTTAGGTGTAGTACTAATGCTAGAAGGCCAAGTTGTTGCATATGCTTCGAGGCAACTGAAGATTCACGAGGGTAATTACCCAACGCATAACTTGGAACTTGCAGCTGTCGTATTCGCACTGAAGTTATGGAATCATTACCTATACGGTGAACAGTTTGAGGTCTTCTCGGATCACAAGAGTTTTAAGTACATTTATACTCAGAGAGACCTAAACCTCCGTCAAAGACAACAGTTGGAGTTCTTGAAAGATTATGACTTTCAACTCCAGTACCATTCCGGTAAGGCCAATGTTGTGGCTGATGCCCTGAGTAGAAAATCTTATGTTGCTTGCACTCTTAACTTCGAGATGGGGAAGTTGGCCACAGAGATGGAGAATTTTAACCTACAACTAATCGATGAGGGAGCAAGATCACGATTCTCTCAATTATCAGCAAACTCTGAGCTGGTTTGGAAGATTTCAGCAGCTCAAGCCAACAACCCTATATTAATGGAGAAACGATAACTTCTACTCAGCAAACAAGACCTTCCTCTCACTGGTTGATCTCTAAAGACAGGGCCTTTTTTTTTTATAAAAAACGTCTCTGTCTACCGAATGATCTTGAGGTTCAAAAAGAAGTGCTCACTGAGATGCACTGTTTAAGGTTCGCTATGCATCCTGGGGGTGACAAGATGTACAAGGATGTCAAGCGATAATTTTGGTTTTCTAGAATGAAGAAGGCGATTGCAGACTTCATTGCTCAATGTCTCGTTTGCCAGCAAGTTAAGGCAGAATGTAGACTTCCCTCTGGAGTTCTCCAGCCTTTACCCATTGGAGAATGGAAGTGGGAGAACATCGCAATGGATTTTGTTATGGCCTTGCCACAAAATAATAAAGGGCAAGATGCTATCTGGGTTATCATTGATAGACTTACAAAGTCTGCACACTTTTTATCGATAAAGTTCACGGATAACCCCGCCAAGCTTGCCGAACTGTATGAAAGAGATATCGTGCGCCTCCGTGGCATACCACTTACGATCGTCTCTGATCGAGACCCTTGATTCACATCAAAGTTTTGGCAAAGCTTCTAGAGTAGAATGGGTTCCAGGATCACAATGAGCACAACCTTTCACCCTTAGACTGATGGGCAGTCAGAACGTCTGATCCAGGTCTTGGAGGATTACGGTGCTGCATTTTGGACTTTCATGACGGATAGGCAAAACACTTACATTTGGCTGAGTTTGCATACAACAACATCTACCAAACTAGTATCGGCATGTCATCGTATAAGGCTCTCTATGGTCGCCCTTGTAGATCTTTGGTATGCTGGTTAGATATGGCAAATCGACTACAGTTGGGGCCTGAACTAGTTCAAAAGACTTCTAAGAAGATCATACTAGTAAAGGAGAAACTTCGTGTTGCACACAGTTGACAGAAGAGCTATGCTGACAAACGAAGACAACATCTAGAATTTGATAAGGGGGACATGGTTTTTCTAAACGTTCAGCCTACAAAAGGTGTCAAACGCTTTGGGATCAAGGGAAAGCTCTCCCCACTGTATATCGGTCCATTTCAGATCGTTGAACGTATTGGCAAACTAGCCTATCGTCTATCCCTTCCATCGTCTATGTCTAAGGTTCCTGACTTTATTCACGTATCCATGCTTCAAAAGTATCGTCCTGATCCTTCGCATATCATCCCCCTAGTCGACGTAGCATACCACTTGTGAAAGTGCTCTGGGATCACCACGGTGTTGAGGAAGCAACATGGGAACTAGAAGCAACAATTAAACATAAATACCCTGAATTGTTTTCTAGTAATAATTGATGATGTGATACATTGTACTATTTCACTTATCAATAAAATGATGGAACTTTGTTTTCAAATATCTTAATACATCGTTTCACTTAAATAACTATGCAGATATCTGGAAATAATACCGATGGATGTAGTGATGCACACACGCAATGGCCTCTTTGGCAACCTGTGGCGACTCCTTCAGGATCTGAGTCAAGTCACAACTACTTTGTATAGCCAACTCCATCACCCCACAGACAACGATCTTTATCGCCAGAGCGTGCATGACTTTTTCATAAAAATTTTGCCCAAAACAATCCCGTGCCCTCATCTTGGTAAGATCTTCTACCGAAATTGGCTGGCCACCGGATTCGAGCAACAGCACGAGAAAGAAACCCACTGCTCAACCTACCTCCCCTTAAACGATGCAACCAGCAGAGCCCTACACTACCATCTGTTAGGCAAAAATTGAAATCTTCTGAGGACGAATCCGACTCCATTTGCTCTCCATGGTTTCGTGATGTTGAGGATTCCACCGGCCACAGTGCTATTCAGGGACCTGACAGGCACTACCCTGAGTTAGCAAACGATGACGACGGTGGTGAATCTCATGCTGATATCAATCATGACTACTTTGACTGATTTTGAGGGCAAAATCCTTTTAAGGGGGTAGAGCGTAATACCCTAGGTTTGCACAAAAATATATATATATATATATATTTGAACTTCGGGCACATGCCCGAACCTTCGGGCACCTTTTTTTCCTATTTAAGGAGCTCCCCTCCTCATTTCTCATACCAAAATCACTTCTCCTTGTGATTTTTCTTCTCTTTCTCACTCATCTTGAGTTTTTGTCTTCTCTTGTGAGACGCTCTTTTCGAGACTCTCTTTGCGGTGCAAAGCGGTTCTGCTAGGGGGAAAGCGCCAGTTCGAGATAGGAGTTTTTATCTGAAGGTGGGGAACGAAACATAGGTTTGCATGTCTTATAACTTTTATTAAAGTTTACATTCATTTATCATTATGTCTACTATTCATTTACAGTGCATTATTGCGTATAATGTTTATACTTGTCATTTATGCCTGTATATTTGGAGTTCATGTATTACACTATTGCTATGCCAGATTAGTGGTCAATCTGGCTCAACCAGACTCAGTCTTGTCCTTAGTAACTTTAAATAGTGAACGGGACGCAGCGTGCTACTTTAGACGATTAGTATTTAAGTAGAGCTCGTGTCTCACCTCTCAAACTGGATACTGATTTGGTTGGTCTTATTTGAAAGCTATCAGCTTGTACAAGTAATACTGAATGTCCTAACCTTGCACGTAGTGATACTGACCCTGATAAGGATCACCAGACGTTGATAAATTCTCTCTAATGTTAAGTAAAAACCGAACCTGATCATGCATTGACATCATACACCATCACCACCTAGGGACGTATGTGGTTTATGATTCGTAGAATAGTTAGAAGCAATGCTCACTATTCATTATATTTCTCTAGAAAGGAACGTACAATGAGAACCCGACTACTCCTGGGGGGACATCTGTACGTAAATCCAGAGCGTCATTCCTGAGGAGGGACGTACAATGAGAACTCGGCTACTCCTGGGGAGGGACATATGTACGTGAACTTAGGCGACGTACAATCACGAAACTAATACGAGACAATGTCATGCATACATACATGTTGTATTGATTATGATGCTTTGATGTGTATTTATGATATTCGATTACAAAGTTTGCTTTATTAATTGTTATATTCACGAACTATTTTACCCATTGAGCGTGTAACTCACCTCGTTGTTATCCAATTTTTCACAGGAGATTAAGGTGGGACTGGGTGTAGGTTTTTGAGCCCACATTTTGTACCCTTTCTATTATTCATTGGGGATTTTGGGAGGATGTTCCCTTAACTATTTCATGTACAAATATATTCTGAAATTAATGAAATCAGACTTGAACTTAATCGTGTTTCCTCGCACTCGGTTATTATTACAATGCATTTGCTCCCCGTCCGTGAGTGTCCCGTCGGTTTAGGCTCTTCCGGGCGGGGTGTGACATGTTACTTGCCTATGCTTGTTACAAGGATTTTTTCTTATACCAAATGGATGTAAAGAGTGCATTTCTAAATGAATACATCAATGAAGAGGTATATGTGGAACAACCTCCAAGGTTTGAGAATGCTTAAGACCCAGATTATGTGTTCAAACTTCACAAAGCCTTTTATGGGTTAAGACAAGCTGCAAGAGCTTGGTATGATCAACTGAGTTTGTTTTTTTTAGATCATAAGTTTCAAAAAGGAAAAGTTCATCCAACTTTGTTTATCAAACACCATAATGATAATATGCTTATTGTTCAAATATATGTGGACGATATCATTTTTGGTGCCTCAAACAAAGAGTTGTGTGATGAGTTTTCAAAACTAATGCAAAAGGAATTTGAAATGAGTATGATGGGAGAGCTTACATATACTTTCTCGGCTTGCAAATTAAGCAAACGCCAAAAGACACTTTTATAAGTCAATCAAAGTATGCTAAGAAAATGGTTAAAAAGTTTCAAATGAATAATTTGAAATCAATTGATACTCCCTATAACTCTGCAATTAAATTAGATAAGATTGAAAAAGGGAAACTAATTAACTCTAAACGTCATAAAAGTATGATTGGAAGTCTATTATACCTAATGGCAAGTAGACCTGGCATTATGTTCAGTGTCTGTCTTTGTGCAATATTTCAATCAGAACTTAAGGAATCTCACTTAAAATGTGTCAAACGAATATTCAGATACATCAATGGCACAACAAACTTAGGAATTTGGTATTCCAAAGGTACTACATTTGTTCTGAAATGTTATGTAGACTCCGACTATGTCGGTAGTCTAACTGATCGAAAAAGTATATCTGGATTTTGTCACTTTCTTGAAAATACTTTAATTTCTTGGTTTTGTAAGAAGCAACACTCAGTGGCACTATCTACAGCTGAAGCAGAATATGTTGCAGCTAGAAGTTGCTATTCTTAGGCCTTGTACACGAAACAACAACTTCAGGATTATCAAATATTTGTTCAATGTGCTAAAATTCTATGTGACAATACAAGTGCTATTAACATATCTAAAAATCCTATATTGCGCTCCCAAACTAAACATATTCAAATAAGACGTCACTTCCTGTGGGATCATGTGCAAAATGGAGAAGTTATATTGTCTCGCATTGACACAAAATAACAGCTGGCTGATATATTTACTAAAGCTTTACCCAAAGACCAATTCGTTCACATTCGAAGAGAGCTTGGCATGTTCTTTGAGACTGATCAGTGATATTTTGATGCTTACCTTTATCAAAGGGGAGAAATACTTCATAATACTTTACTCTTTTTTATGTTTTCAAAAAGGGGAGAAGTAATATCATTGAAGGATCATAAACTCAGGGAGAGTTTTAGTATATTCCTTGGTGCTAAACTCATATCATATGAAACAAGGAGCATTAGTAATGTGTTTGCATAACATTATCACTGCATTGCATGCATATTCACATTCATTATGTTAGCTTGCTTCAAAGCCTATAGTATTGTGTTTGAAATCATAAAAAATTAGGAGATTATTGAACCAATTATTCTCATGTCCCTTACATGAAAGATATTGTGATGATTACAAACCACATTCTGTTTATAATAATATTGTATACATGGCATATATAATCCTACATGAAAGTTTCGAAGAATCAATGATGGATGGTGAACGTGTTGTCAAGATCCATCTGAAGACCATGATCACTTGAAGAATATATATATCGTTATATGATTAGATTGTGTTTAGGTTGTAGAATCGTTTCTGTCATATGATTTAGCAACATGCATGACTGCATGTTTTAGTCGAACTGATTTTTCGATCATTTGCACTGAATTTTTTATGTTTGATTTGATTAAAAAATATCGAGATTTTAATCGTATTTATCGAGTTTTAAATGAAAAATCAAAACAATTTTTTTAAGTGTCCATCAAGCCGTTAATACATCTTTCAGGACGCTAATGTCTTGGTAAGTCAGGACGCTGATAATGTTCAAGGTTGAAATGTACTTATTCACTAGAATGCTTAATTCATCAGTAACAGTCTCATTTAAGTCAACCTGTGAACTTGTCAGGACACTGATTCAGTATTAGCTCGCTTATTGTTTTTTAAGTCTTTAAAATGTTTTAAATATCAGGACGCTTACTCGTTAGTAGTGCCCTCGTGACTTTAAACATTTTGAAACAAGGCAGGACGCTAATTGTGGATTAGCGCTCTCATGAAGTTTAGTCGTTCTAATCGCCAAGTAAGTTAGGACGTTTAAGATTAAGTAGCGCCCTCATGTCACAGTTCAACAGGACGCTTATGGTTCATGAGCGTCCTCAAGGAACAAAATGACAAAGTTGTTATTATGCGTCAGGATGCTAATTAACCAAACAGGACGCTAATTCAACATTGTCACTGTTCTGACACTTACACTTTTTCAGAATTGTGCAAAACTTTTAAGAACCTTTTGAATCTTTTCAGAACGTTCTAATACTTTATAAGAACATTCATTTTTCATGAAAGATCAGAATATTCAGGTGATGTTGTCGTAATTGCAAAGAGCTAAATCGATCTGTTTCGGAAAAGAATGTGTTTGTTGTTTTTGAAATAGCTTTGTGAGCCAAAATTACCAAGTCCATTGCGCTGCTGTTATTTTTATATATATGCTGCCTTATAATAGATCAAAGAACATTGATCTATCTAATACGAATACTGAAAATCATTCAAAATGTTTAACATTTTTCACTTGTGCAAAAACTTTTGAAAGTTAGTCTTATACTCACTGCTTTAAATTTACGATCTTTTGAAATACATTAAGTCTTCTGGAGTAGTTGATCTTCATCTATATCTTTTCAATAATCCATTGAAGAAGACAAAAGCTTTTTGAACCAGTTTTTAGCTGAACTTCATCATACATATTTTACTGAATCTGTGGTAACAGAAGGTTCAATCCAAAGAAGTTGAGAAAATGTTCTTTTCACACCCGTAAGTTGAGAAAGCATAACGATTCTTCTCACACCCATAAGTTGAGAAAGTGTATTGGTTTGGTCTTCACCTGTAAGAAGATCTTTCGTGGAGTTTGAACAAATCTTAGCTGAGGAGCTTAGTTGGTGGATGTAGGTGAGGCCGAACCACTATAAATCTTGTTTGTACTGTCTCTTTTACTGTCATTGTGTTTATATGATATACTCTATTTAATCTGCTTTCAATATTTTATACATTCTAACGAAAGGTTAAAATGTACTAAGTGTCGAATTCACCCCCCTCTCAAACACATCTGGGCCAACGTGTAGTCCATTACTGAATCAATTGAGAATACTTCGCAGAGTTCCATCACTCCTACAATGTTAAAGCGTAAAGGATTCATTATTGTTGATGAAGCTGAAGAAATTCTCCCATTAGATTCTGAACTGTCTACCACTAAAACTGTTAAGAAGATAAAACTAGAGCATGATGAGGAACAGGATGATTAGAAGGATTTTCTTCTAAAGGTTGTGGATTTGTGCTATCTTTTTGAAAATATCATGGAAGTAATGAACCTTCAATATATTTATCTTTTTAAAGGAGTTGCATTAAAACATTCATTATATGTTTTCGAAAAACATATTTAACAATCAGTTCTACTTTTTGTTTCTATTGTTTTATAAAGTGCAATATTATCTTCGAATAATTTGGCCTCTATTAAAAATGTCACGCCTGGGTTGCACACAGTGCCCTCTACCCAGGGTGATGAGTACCCCCGCAGGGCATACTCCAGCCATTATATACCACATAATATTGTCACATCTCAGTACACAGCACACCGCAGCGTCTAGTACCCCCGGGATCATTTGTCCACTTATGTGGACAAATGAACCATTGCTACTCCAAGTGCGGATTCTAACTCCTTAAGGGGAGGTTGCGAGTTCGACTTGGGGGGAGGCTCCCTTTGTGGAAAAAAAACCTCGGGGATACTAGACTGTGGCGACCCCGCACCTCGGACCACCAACCCCATAGGGAATGGCGTGCGGAATACCGGGGCGGGACGCCCGGCGTAGGCATCTCCGACCACTCCTCAACTCTCGTGAAGTGGTTGAGACCTTACGAGCCTTATCTCAAACAACGACATAATATCAAAAGGTACTAAACAAAACTACCAACCGTATTAATCATCCAAGACAAGAGATAGTCCATAAAAATGAACCATAAATAAAATCATAATCCCTACAGCCCATTAAAATTGACATACACATAAAGTCCAAAATTGTGGGTACAAATAAAAACCGTCATATGCCCACATGGTCTATCCAACCAGTCCCAACTCACCCATACTAAAATGTGGTAAGTATTATAATTACATAATCCAAAATATAATACTTCATAATATAAAACACAATTCAATCAAAATGCCTCTCAACTCACATCGAGGCTTTGGATTCTCTCGCAGGCAAGGCCCTCAAGATATAACTACTCCTTTGCCCTTATTCGGGACAGAAGGACCTGAAAGAGGAAAATGAGGGTGAGCCAATGGTGCCCAGTGAATAGAATTCAGATATGCTATCAATACTCATCAATAAATATCATGTATGCATGTCAATGTGTAGCATGATTTAAAAGCTCATAACATATAGATATCAAACATTTATAATAAGTTCGATGCAAGTAAAAGCTTATCAATTTGGATCCACATTCCACATGCATTGGGTTACTAGTGCACGTCTATTTCACCGTACCGTTGACCTCAATCATGTTTATTTGGGTTACTAGTACACGTCTATTTCACCGTGCCGTTGGCCCCAATCATTTCCTTTCCTAAAACCCTCCTATGACAAGGTTAAGTCCCCCTATTAGCCAGATAGATGGACCCAACCAAAGTCATAAGGTTTTCTCAAATCAATGCATCATTCAAAACATTAGAACACATTCATGCTTTCAACATACAATATATATAAGTGATATGATGACATAAAAGATATAATCATAAACGAAGTCTACTCACAACCAAGCCTCGCGAGAGTATTTAACCACACACGACCACTAAACCGAATCAACCCAATCAAGATCTTGAAACATACATCAATATCCTACCATACATCAATTTCTATGCTCAATCACATAGACATTACACATCAACCCTAAATCAGCCCACATATAAACAATAGGCCTAAATCCCATCTAATCCCATCATTCAACTCAAATCACATGACTTAGGCCTCTAATGCATAGTTCTCATACATAAACCATTCTATTAATCAAAAATACTGATTTTCAATTCCTTAGGCATAAACATGCCCAAATTTGGTCACTTGATCACAAGTAGGCCTAACCCATGATATGGTCACAACCACCAAATCAGTAGCATAATCAACTCTAATCATGCTTAATTAAACATAAGTTGCATCAATTCAATGATTCTAGGCCAAAAGCATCAAAAGCCCTAAAATATGAAATTTTCCATACTTAGGCCATATTGTCGATTTACACTAGGTCACCATGTTCAGCCATGTATATCACTGATTTTGCATCATGGGTTCATCAACAATGGCAACTAGGTCATCATAGTTGACATGCAAGCTATTTGGAAAGGTCTAAGTTCATATTCTAAATTTAGGTCTAATACAAGCAACCCTACCAATTCTTCATTTACTATTCTGTTCAGATGTATCAATATACCAACAGAAACCTGCAATCACAAAATCAACCGTACAGATTGAAGTATGTGAATAAACAAACCTTCTGTCCAAATATCTGCCCAATCTAACGGTGGACCGAAAAGATAAGTATATTTGATGAATAAGTCTCTAATCAGACAATTTCTCCTTTCCTGCTGCAAATACTCAAACTCAGATGACTATATCACACAAAATACTAAACAGATAAACATCTCCACCGTTCAGAATAGATAAATCTCATTATAAACTATATACCCAAATTTGACATCCATCCAACGGTAGATTGAGGAGATCTACAAGTTTGAACGAAACGGTACTAGAAATCCAGACTTTCCGACCAGCTTTTTTTCAGAGGTTAGATCTCTCATAAAAAACCTTTAATCCAGATCTCCACCGTACATAATGCAGACATATCAGTTGCACACTACGTACCCAAATTTTATATCCATCCAACGGTAGATTAAGGAGATCTATAAGTTTGAGCGAAACGGTGCGAGAAATCCAGACTCTCCGACCAGCCTTGTTTGAGAGGTTAGATCTTTTAGAAGAGACCTCTGATCAAGATCTCCACCGACCAGAATGAATAACCATAAGTTATGAACTTGCTGACAAAGTTTGAGCTCAATCTGACCATATATTCCAAAGATCCACCACTTTGATGAAAACGTCGCAAGGATCTTCCTCCTGCAACTCTCTCCTTCTTTCTCTTCTTCTTTCCTTTCTCTTCTTTTCTTTCTCTTCTTCTTTCCTTTCTCTTCTTTTCTTTCTCTTCTTCTTTCCTTTCTCTCCGCTCACCTCTTTCTAGCACTTCCTTGATTCCCTCCTTAATTCTCTCCTTGATTCCCTCCTTGATTCCCTCCTTGATTCTCTCCTTGATTCTCTCCTTGATTCTCTCCACTCATTCTAGCACTTCCTTGAGGGCATGGGACACTTGTCCACTTTCATGCACCTACCTTCACATGTGTTGGTCTCATACTACCCATACCAACCACATGTACTTTAACCAATTTCATACTTCCATGTATTTTAAATGTCCAATCCATTTAATACACCAAATTTTTATTTTCATTTATCCTTTTATTCAATCAATCCTAACTCATATCAATTAATGGTTTAATGAGCCCATGCATAAATAATAACATATGCATTATAATTTAATTTAACATGACCCATATACAATTTATGATACACATATTTATATACATTATCAAGCATTAACTATACAAACATTAAACAACCATCAAACAAACACTAAACATATCAAGGCAACGCATAGAGTTTGGGCAAAGTGTAATTGAGTTATGGGCTAGATGAAATAATTTTCGGGGCGTCACATAGACGCTGTGTGCGGGCTGTGTATTGAGGTATAACAATATTATAGATTGTAATGGCTGGGGTACGCTCGGTATGAGGTACCCATCACATCCCGGGGGTACTAGACACTGCGGTGTGTTGTGTACTGGGGTGTGACAAAAAATGTCATTTTGGGCATCATAAATTTATCTATCAATCATTTATATAATTTCGTTAGTCATATTTTATTTTATGTATTGTTTTGTTAGTTTTTTTTCAATGTTATATTGTATTCTTTGCTAATTGGTATTTATTATTTGCTTGCTTTTAAATTTCAATATTTGTCAGATGGTATTGATATTTGCCCAGTGATTTTGAACTGATTGTATCAAATATATTTGTTTTCGGTATTATGTCAATGGTTTGATATCTTCCAAGGTCAAAAATTATTGCAATTGTTTGCAAAACTACGCAAAATATATATATTAGTTGTGTTGTTAAATTTGAAGATTAAATATATAAAACGTGGATGCTTGATGCATCTGAAATTGGTTGGACACTCAAATTTTAGTATTCAAAATACCACAAACATAATGGTTGGAAACAGAATGACAAAATATACATGGTGAAAATTTAGATTCAAAAGACATTGTTCATAGGCAAAGAAATTTTCT
This sequence comes from Paratinospora sagittata, assembly GCA_035771175.1. Taxonomy (NCBI): domain Eukaryota; kingdom Viridiplantae; phylum Streptophyta; class Magnoliopsida; order Ranunculales; family Menispermaceae; genus Paratinospora; species Paratinospora sagittata. Next base: position 44,419,182 of record CM069602.1, on the reverse strand, counting down.
TCAGAATCAAGGTAGTTTTTCATTAACTTTACATTTCCTTATCTAGAATTCCTTTATAATTTTTTTTGTACAATGTATGCGATTTGATATGTGAAGGTTTTTATATATAGTTTATATATGTATGCTTTTATAAAATAAGATTATAGAACATGTATGCTTTTTTCTTAAAAAAAAACACAATTTAACCATTTTTTAAGTTGATTTTGCTAATAAATTCATTTTTTTTTAAGTTTAACTTTTTTTCTGTTTGTTATTTTATTTTAATCATGTAAATAGATTTGCAATTGAGTGATGATCAATTGAAGAGTTATGCGTTGGCCGAAATTGAGAAGATATTGAAAAGAAATGGAAAAAAGTTTGAGAAACTTTCCTACTATGTCATTTCCAAATGCATTACTTTTATTAGAAGCAGAAAACATATTTATTCAAGATGAACTTAGTTATGACTGGGTACATTTGGCAGTTGAGTATAAAACTTTATTTGACAATTTAAATGATGAGCAAAGAAATATTTTTGATATTGTCATGAATGTTGTCTTAAGGGATGAAGGGGTGTCTTCTTTGCATATGGGCATGGGGGTACAGAGACCTTTGTCTTCTGCATTAAGGTCAAAAGGTGAAATAGTACTTATTGTTGCATCAAGTGGAATAACTTTTCTTCTTATTCCTGGAGGTAGAACAACTCATTCTAGATTTGGGATTTCGTTGGTTTTTATTGAAGATTCAACATGCACCATTAAACAAGGAAGTCAATTGGTTGAGTTGCTTGCCAAAACTCGACTTATTATATGGGATGAAGCTCAAATGGTACACAAGCATTGTTTTGAAGCTTTGGATAAAACACTAAGAGATGTATTGAGGTTTACAAATCCTAACAGCATGTTAGGAAAGACCGGACCCGCACATGCATAGTCTTCATAAATGAAATAAGAACCACCTAAGGACGTAAGTGGTTTGTGCACTATAGAATAGTTATTGGAGCAATTGTGGTCACTATTATCAATATTTCTCCTGGGGAGAGATGTACAATGTGAACCTAGGATTACGTGGGAATGGACATTTGTACATGATCCCAAGGCGATGAATGATCATAGAACTATTATAAGACGGTGTTATGCATACATTCTTGTTAAGCCATGTTGTACTGTTTATGATATTATGTTGTGTATATGTAATGTTTGATTATTAAGTCTTCTTTATTAATTATCATATTCACGAACTATTTTATCCATTAAGCAATAGCTCACCCTGTTGTTAACCATTTTTACAAGAGTTTAGGGTGGATTGGGTGGAGGTGTTTGGGCCCTCATTTTAGGGAGATTTTGGAAGGATGTTCCCTCAATTACATTTTTGTACAAAATACATTTTGAAATTAATGAAACCAGATTTGTTCTAAAATTGTGTACCTGCGCACTCAGTACTTGTTATAATGCATTCGTGCCCCGCCTGAGAGTGTTCTGTCGGTTTAGGCGCGTCCAGGCAGGGATTGACATTTAATGGTATCAGAGAGAAAAGTCCACGGCCCGCCCAAAGGCACCACGTAGGAGAAGAAAAATATATATATTTGATATATATATATTTATATAACTATATGTATATATAGTTAAGATTTATATTAGATATATATATCTCTATAACTATATAGTTATATATAGTTAAGATATATATACATATATATATATATATATATATATATATATATATATAATTTGTTGCTAATGAAAAAATTTAGATGAAACGATGACATAAACATCAAGAGGAAAACATAAAATATTGTTCATCGAGCAAAACATAAATCTTAAAAATTTTAGAAATATATTTTTGTGTACTTCACAAGTTTTATCTTCCTTTTAGCTAGATAATGGCCTCTAGTGAAGGAACGACTTCCAGTAGTCGGGAACAAGTTTCCACAAGAGTTACGAAACTTTACAAATGGAAAGTTGTGTTAATGCGGAATATCGACATGAAAAATCCTTGCCTCTGTCCTTTCCTTCACAACAAATTCGCAAAAGGTGGCTGAATATAACTAATGTTAAGGATTTTGTCTCCCTCAACTTGACAAGGGTGTTTTACGACAACATGAATATTGTGGGACTCCAGGAGGAAGGAATCAACCCTGTCGTGGAGACACTAATCAGGGGAGTAAAAGTTTCTATTAGCATCGAAACTATTTCTCGACTAATGAAAATCCCAATGGGAAACAAGATCATTGATCCACATAAGCCCCAGACTGTTGTAGAAATCGTTAAATCAAAGGAAAAGCTATTCAACTCCCTCACCAATAAGGCGTACACCGAAAAGACATACGCCCGCGTCCCAAATAATCTCCTAAGACCAACCTTGCAAGCCTTGGGAAGGTTGTGGTTGATAACGTCTTGCCTGAAGTGGTGAGTAGAAGTACAATGTCAATAACTCAACTCCTTGTTCTTTACTGCATAGATAAGGAAGTCTCCATATCTCCACCTCACATCATCGTCCAGCAAAAGACAAGAGTAACCCAAAACCCTACAAAAAAAGGAATACCTCGGCTATGGAGCTTTAATCATGGAGGTACTAACCGAGGCAAACATTAATACCTTTGATGAATCATCTGTATAGATTATTAAAGATGTTGCACTATCCTCCTTTTCCAAAACTTTCAACATAAAAGAAGGGGTGACCGATGAGGAAAATAGCAGAAGGACTAGTGATAACACAGAGTGTAGTTGACGAAAGAGCCGGCTCAAGATTACTACCAGGGAAGCGCCAAATAATGAAGCAAGTTAGAGGACCGAAATATACACAGACCCAAACAATGAACAACCCAATCATCAATGGGTCATGGAGGAAGAAATCTTTGGGAACCAAGATGGAAACTTTGAGCAACCCCAGCCAAATCAAGATGGGCAGGGAGTTCTGCTAAATCCACCTTTCTGGAAACCCCCGGCCTAAGGCAATACGACGTCTCAAAGGTTTCCAACTTCTGCGGTACCCTACCAGCCAACTCCACAATTCCCTATGAACCAACCACCTCAAAATGGGACCGCACCAAACTTCAGAAGACAAGATATCTCGATGAGTCAACTTTTTCAAAACTTTCCGACTCAAGCAAATCCAACCTTCCAAGAGGTTCTAGTTAGGGAATCCTCATATAATCAAACCAACTACCCTCCACCAATGGGTCAACCATCCAGCCAACATTTTCCAACAATGCCTACAACCTACCCTCCACCTATGGGGCAAGCAGCCTACCATCTGTCGATAGGACAATCGACCTACCATCCGTCGATCGGACAAACTGCCTACCCTCTCCCGAAGGGACAACCAACTAACCCGAATGACCAGCTACAGTTTGTGATATCTTGTGTTGTTGAAATGCGTGACGGGTTTAATACTTTGATGAATCTTATGCAAACCTTAAAAGAACAGCAAAACGCCCCTCAACCTTCTTCTAGTAGTTACTCTGCAACTAGGAGGAGAACAAAGCGGAACAGTAGACAAGGAAATTAAGAAAAATTACTGGCATTGTAAATTTTTTTTATATGAATGAAATATTTTGTTTGAGACTATGTTTGGTGGGCCGACTTACAACCATTTTTTTCTTTTGTATCACTAACTTTGAAGTGGTATGGGACACAACAAAATTGGAAGATACCAAATAAAACGTGGAAGTAAGAAAACCCATGACCTTGTGTGGAAAAACATCTGGGAAAAGTTGAATTACTAACATTATCACTAAGTTTACACGGTATGTGACGAGTAAACTTGGACGATACTATTAGTGAACTTCTCTCCATCCGATGTTTTGTAGAGACCATGTTCATACGACTTGACTTGGTTGAACTTTATTACCAAATTCATGTGGTATGGGACACACAAATTTGGATAATAGTCGAAAAGACTAAGGAAAAGAGTTTGAACACATAAGAATGTGATAAATGTTAGACCAGGATATTTTTCGGCATAATCTTAGAATCTTTATTGATTTTCAAAAAGGTAAGTACGTTCACAAAAACCAGAACCAAAACATTTGAAATACTTTCAAAATTTATACTTATTATATAAACACTCTAACCTTGTTTTATTCCATGGCCAAACATACGAGGCACATAAGATTTTTTGATTCCTTACCAAAACCTTACTCCATGCCTAGAAAAATAGGTGGTTTTATATTTTGAACTTATTGCTGAGAATATCATATCACTATACTTGGCTACGTTTCCTAAAGCAGAGTTCTATTTTTCTTTTTGCCAGTGAGAAAAATGCAAGACAGAAAAAAAGGAAGGCCACGCATAGTCCGTCGAGTAGAAAAGGCACCTCCTGAGACACAAAATCAAGAACCGCTGCCTCCACGGACAGAGCTGGCCACACACGACACTGCCACTACTTCTAGACAGGCAGTGCCACCTCAACCCATACCTTTCGTCATGCCTCCGGGCATGGAACACTTTTTCGCCGGATTCATTGAGGCGATGAAAGTGACAATACAAACGGTAGTCCGTGAGTCTGCGGCCAACCAGATGGCCACCATACAGATACCTGTTCGATCTGGGTCGGAGAGCCAAACTGACCAGATCACGAAGTATAAAAGGCTACAACCCGTTACCTTTGTTGGCACCATTGATGCAGATGAAGCACAAAAATGGCTTGATGAGTCAAAAAAGGCTCTTGAGGCTATGGGAGTCATCGATGGTCGAAACATTCCACTAGCTTCCTACCGACTTGTTGGTGGAGCTAACACTTGGTGGATAACGGTGAAGGAAAACCCAAGGGTCAATGTAACAGAAATGCCTTGGCTATAATTTGAGTCACTATTTATTAATGAGTACTTCCCTGGCTCAGTAAAGAAGCAAATACTACAAAAGAGTTTGCCAGGCTTTACCAGGGCAACATGACAGTCCAAGAGTATGTTGTCAGGTTCAAGGAACTACCGGTCTTCTTTCTCTCCACCATCTCAACGGAGCGAGATAAGGCCGAGAAATTCTATGTTGGCTTTCGTCCAGCCACCGACAGGCCCTGTCAATCTTGGATCTCAAGAATTACAAGGAGTTAGTTAATGTGGCCATAAACTTTGAGTAAGAGAAAACAGAGCAGGAACAAAAGGAAAAATAGGGGAAAATGACCTGCAACTTTTCCCAACAAGGTACTTAGCAGGGCAACAAGAAGAAGCCCTATTTTAATCAAAACCAGCCCTCCCAGCCCCCGTGCAAAACCATGAGGCCACGACATCTGCAGCTAAAACTTCTAACCCTGGCCATCAGGGTTTCATAATCATAACAGATGAGGCCGCAATGGAAGGGGTAGCTGCCGCAATGGCAATGGAAAAGGTGGTGGCCAACAACACCACAATTAGCATGACCAACAAAACCAACAACAAAAGCCTCAACATCAGAGGCTGACTTGTTACAACTGTGGCCAGTAGGGCCGTGTAAAAAGTCTATGTCCCCAGCCTCCACAACCAAGGCAACAAGTTCCCACAGTCCCAGTTCAACTGCCAATGCCCAACCCAGGCAGTACCAGCAGAACTAGGGACAAAAGCAACAATGCAGAGTGTATGCCGTCGCTCAACAACCCATTCCAGAAAATAATGTAGTGGAAGGTACATTTTTTTTTTCAATACAATGGTGCATGTCTTATCTGATTCGGGTGCTACGTACTCATTTATATCTTCTGCATTGGTAATAAATTTAGGGTTGCAACCTGAACCCATAGACATCACAATCTATGTTTCAACACTATTAGGATATGGTACTGATGTGAAATTGAAGTGTTCAAGATGTGAACTTCGAATGTCAAAACAGATAATTTATGTAGATCTCTTAGTGATGGACATTGAAGACTTCGACATCATCCTCGGTATGGACTGGCTCACACCACTGAATGTTAAAATCAATTGATTGAAGAAGCAAGTTCAGTTAACCTTACCCACTAGGGAGTTGGTCAAAATTTAGGGAACACGAAAATGGATTCACAACTCGACTGTCGCACTCCTCAAGGCACAGCTCCGAGCCCTATCCCTTGGTGATGACAATGAATTATCATCACTATACCCTCTTGAAGTACACGATGTCCCGATCATATTTGAATTTCCAACGATTTTTCTAAATGACCTTCCTTATCTGCCTCAAGTTCAAAAATTCGATTTTGATATCAAACTCATACAAGGGACTGAACCCATCTCAATTTTACTAAACAGAATGTCCAATGTTGAGCTAGTTGAGTTAGACAAACAACTTAAGGAATTGGAGAGTACTGGCTTCATCAGAAAAAGTTCATCACCCTGAGGCACTCCAGTTCTGTTTGTTCGCACAAAGGATGGTTCGTTACGGCTTTGCATGGACAATCGCAAGTTGAATAACGTAACCATCAAGAACAGATACCCATTGGCCAGGATCGATGACTTGTTTAACCAACTTAGATATGCAAATAATTTTTTAAGATTGATTTACGATCCGACTATCATCAACTCTGGATCAGAGAGTCAGACATAAATAAAACAGCTTTCAGAACTCGGTATGGTCATTACGAGTTCTTGGTCATGTCGTTCGGCCTAACAAATGCACCTGCAGCGTTCATGGATTTGATTAACGCATATTCAAACCATATTTAGATCGATTTGTGGTGGTCTTTGCAGATGATATCTTGGTATATTCACTAATAGAGGAAGACCATAAGATACATCTGAGGATTGTCCTCCAGACCTTAAGAAGCCTTCAGTTATATGCAAAGTTGAGTAAGTGCTAATTTTGGGTGAAGAGAGTTCAATTCCCAGGTCATGTGGTTTTAGAAAATGACATTGAAGTGGATCCTTCAACATTTGAAGCGGTATTAAACTGGAAGCAACCTACCACTGTTACTAAAATTCGAAGTTTTCTGGGTTTGGCTAGCTACTATATACGCTTCATCAAGGACTTCTCCAAGATTGCTGAACCTATGACCAAGCTCACTCGAAAAGACGTACGATTCATTTGGAACATAGCTTGTGAATCGTCATTTTAGGAATTGAAAAAGTGTCTCACGACAGCACCAGTACTAATCACTCCAAGAAATGGAGTTGGATTTTCATCATACATCGACACCTCTCTCCCAGGCTTAGGTTCAGTACTAATGCAAGAAGGCCAAGTTGTTGCATATGCTTTTAGGCAACTAAAAATTCATAAGGGTAATTACCCAACGCATGACTTGGAACTTGCAGCTGTCGTATTCGTACTGAAGTTAGGGCATCACTACCTATACTGTGAAAGGTTTGAGGTTTTCTCTGATCACAAGAGCCTCAAGTACATCTACACTCAGAGAGACCTAAACCTCCGCTAAAGACGATGGTTGGAATTTTTGAAAGATTATGACTTTCACCTCCAATACCATCCGGGAAAAGCCAACATTGTGGCTGATGCCTTGAGTAGAAAATCTTATGTTGTTGTTTGTACTCTTAACTTTGAAATAGGGAAGTTGGCTACAGAGATGAAGAATTTTAACTTACAGCTCATTGAGGAGGAAGAAAGATCACGACTCTCTCAATTATCAGCCAACTCTGAGCTTATTCAAAAAATTTCAGCTGCTCAAGCCAACGACCCCATGTTAATGGGGAAAAGAGAAGTTTTCCTCAGTGGACGATCCTGAAGTTTGAAAAGAAGTGCTCACTGAAATGCATTGCTCAAGGTTTGTTATGCATCCTGGGGGAGACAAGATGTACAAAGTTGTCAAGCGACAATTTTGGTTCTCTGGAATGAAAAAAGGTTATTGCAGACTTTGTTGCTCGATGTCTCGTTTGCCAACAAGTAAAGGCAGAACGTAGACTTCCTTCTGGACTTCTTCAGCCTTTACCCATTGGAGAATGGAAATGGGAGAACATAGCAATGGATTTTGTTACGGCCTTACCTCAAAATAATAAAGGGCATGATGCAATTTGGGTTATCATTGACAGACTTAGAAAGTTTTCACACTTTTTACCAATAAAGTTCACGGATAACCCCACCAAGGTAGCCGAATTGTATGAAAGAAAGATTGTACGCCTCCATGGCATACGACTCACGATCGTCTCTGATCGAGACCATCAATTCACATCAAAATTTTGGCAAAGCTTCCAGGGTAGAATGGGCTTCAAGATTACCATGAGCACAACCTTTCACCCACAGACCGACGTGCAGTTAGAGCGTTTAATCCAAATCTTGGAAGACATGTTACGATGTTGCATATTGGACTTTCATGACGAATGGGCAAAACACTTACATTTAGCTGAGTTTGCATATAACAACAGCTACTAATCCAGTATCGACATGCCACCATATGAGGCTCTCTATGGTCACCCTTGCAGATCTTTGGTATATTGGTTGGACATTGCAAATCGACCGCCATTGGGGCTAGAACTAGTTCTAGAGACTTCTGAGAAGATCAGATTAGTGAAAGAGTGACTGCGTGTAGCACAAAGTCGACAGAAGAGCTATGCCGACTAGCGGAGACAACTTCTAGAATTTGTCAAGCGGGACGTTGTTTTTCTAAAAGTCCAGCCTACTAGAGGTGTCAAATGCTTCGGGATCAAAGGAAAGCTCTCTCCATGATATATCAACCCACTTATGATCGTCGAACGTATTGGAAAACTAGCCTATCGACTATCCCTTCCCTCATCCATGTCTAAAGTTCATGACATTTTTCATGTATCCATACTTCGAAAGTACCGTCCTGATCCTTCACATATTATCCCTCTGGTGGAGGTCCAGGTTAAAGAAGGAAACAAATATCAGGGGAGAGGGAAAAAATTCTGGATAGGAAAACTCAAGAACTAAGGCGACGTAGCATCCCACATGTAAAAATACTCTAGGATCACCACGGATTAAAGAAAGCAACTTGGGAACTAAAAGAAACAATTAAACAGAAATACCCCAAATTGTTTTCTAGTAATAATTGATGATGTGATACATTGTACTTTTTCACTAATCAATGAAATTATGAAACTTCCCTTTCAATATCTTAATATATCGTTTCATTTAAATAACCATGTAGATGTCCGAAAAAATCATAGGCAAGAGTAAACAACAATACACGCCATGGCCAGCTTGGCAACCAGTGGAGACTCCTTCAGGTTCTGATACAAACCACAACTTCTTTGTATCACCAACTCCCTCGCCTCAGCGGAAACGATCCCTATAGCCAGAGAGTGCATGGCTATATCATAAGAAAATTGCTCGAAGCAATCCAATGCCCTCATCCTGGCAGGATCTAGTACCAAAATTGTCAGGCGGCCAAATTCGGGCAACTGCACGAAAAAGCAATCCGTCGCTCAACCTACCTCCCTTGAAACATTGCAACTTGCGGTGCCCTACGCCACCATCTGTCAGGAAAATGTCGGAACCATCTGCGGACGAATCCGATTCCATTTGCTCTCCATATGTTGATGATGTCGAGGATTCCATCGGCCAGAGTATAATTCAGGGACCTTACCAATAATACCCTGATTTAATGAATGATGACCAAGGCGGTGAATCTCACAAAGACAACAATCATGACTACATAGACTGAACTTTCAAGGGCGAAATTATTTTAAGGGGGAAAAAGTGTAATACACCTGGGTTACAAAAAAAAAAAAAAAACCTGAACCTTCTGGCTAAAAGTTCGAACCTTCGGGCATGTCATTTTCTATAAAAGCCCCCCCCCCTCATTTTCACACCAAAACTTCTCATATCTCCCTCCTTGAGCACTCTTTCTCTCTCTCTCTCTCACTTTTGAGACTCTCTTCCTTAGAGACTCTCCACTGGTACGGTATGGAACCACTACCCTGCAAAAAGCTGCGAAACATCAAGTGTTCAAATTGAAGCTGGGGAACGAAACATAGGTTTGCGTGTCTTTTGACTTTTCATAAAATTTTCATTCATTTATCATTATGTATATTATTCATTTACACTGCATTATTGCGTATAATATTCATACATGTCATAGTTATGCCTTAATATTTGGAGTCTATGTATTACACTGTTACTACGTCAGATTAGTGGTCAATTTGACTCAACCAGACTTAATCTTGTCCCCAATAACTTTAAATAGTGAACGGGAGGCAACTTGATGCTCTAGAAGACTTGGTATTTAAGTGGGACCTCCTGTTCCCACCTCTCGACCTAGAGACTGGTCTGATTGGTCCTATTGAAAGCTATCTGCTTATATAAGTAAAACTGGACATCCTATCAATGCACGCGGTGATGTTGACTCTGATAAGCATCACCGGACACTACCAAATCCTATCAAATATTAGGAAAGACTGGACTTGTACATGCATAGTCATCATACATGAAATAAGAACCACCTAGGGACGTAAGTGGTTTGTAATCTATGGAATAGTTATTGGAGAAATTGTGCTCACTATTATCGATGTTTCCCCTAGGGAGGGATGACCAATGTGAACCCAGGATTATGTGGGGATGGACACCTGTACATGAACCCAGGGTGATGAACGATCACAGAACCATTACGAGACGGTGTTATGCATATATTCTTGTTAAGCCACATTGTACTATTTATGATGCTATGTTGTGTATATATGATGTTTGATTATGAAGTCTTCTTTATTAATTGTCATATTTATGAACTATTTTACCCACTGAGCAATAGCTCATCCCGTTGTTAACCATTTTTACAGGAGTTTACGGTGGATTAGGTGGAGGTGTTTGAGCCCTCATTTTGTACCCCATGCTTATTTATTAAGGAGATTTTTGGAGGATGTTCCCTCAATTTCAATTTTGTACAAAATACATTCTGAAATTAATGAAATCAAATTTGTACTCAAATTGTGTACCTGCTCACTTGGTAACTGTTATAATGCACTTGTTATAATGCATTCGTGCCCCGCCTGTGAGTGTTCCGCAGGTTTAGGCGCGTCCGGGAGGGGTGTGACACAATATCCATTAGTGGTTTTCTTTTCGATAACAATCAACAATAGCCAAGGTCAAGCTCTATCACATGTTGGATTGTATCTCCCACACTTTGTTTTCAGCTATGGGGAACTTTATGTAGCGGTTTCAAGAATGAAAAGTAAAGCTGGTTTGAAGATCCTTATTTGTGACAAAGATGGAAAATCATATACAAAGAATGTTGTGTTTAAAGAAGTTTTTCATAATCTAACTTAGAGAGTGAATGATTCTTTGCATGTTATACCTTCATTTCTACTTTATGTTCTCTCTACCGGTATGGTTTATTATTTATTTATTTACTTTTTTCCATTTAATTATTAAATTAGGAAAGTCCTGCTAATGTTATATGTTTTATCATTTTTGTTCTTAAAATTTAAAATTTATATTTGGAAAGCATTGACTTTTTATTTTTTTTTGCATTTAATCAGTTTGAAAAGGTCGTTGGTAAATAAAGATTTCTAAAGAAAATTTAAGGTTTGTTTACTACAATTCTCAAATTATTTCTTATTATTCTTATTATTTTTAATTTTTTGTTGTTATTGTTAGATATCTTCTAGTTCTCTACCATGAAGGTTGTTATCAAAAGCCATTATTTTTAAGAAGTTACATGGTGATGTATGTATTTGTGGTCGCTTTATGTTTCAAGCTCAACATCAATATTAGTTTTTTTTTCCTTTTCTTTGTTTTATCAATTTATTTTAAATACAACATAATTTATACTTTCATTGCAAAAACATATGGTATTTGATTCTATTTTGTCTTAAATTGGTAAGAGAGATATCTTATATACAAAATAATTTAGATTACCCGCAATGAATTGCAGGTTCTACAACTAGTTCTTATTTTATATAATTCATTAAATAAGAATTAATTATATATTTTGCATACCCATATGGTCTTTCTTTTTATGTGTTCTAATTTTAAGGGTAATTGGTGAGACTTTTATTTCAAGGTGCAATTATCATTTCTTTCTTAATTTAAGGTTTATTTAGTTTCTAATAAAGTAATGGCTTAATTTTTAATTACTACTTATGAAAATAGATTAATTTATTTTTATAATCATAAAATATTTATATTTAATAAAATTTTATTGCTTATGAAACCAAAAATATATATTTTGACAATATCGTAAAATACTTGTACTAAATAAAATAATAAGGAGAGAGATTAGACTTGTAAAACATAGACACTTATAAGCATAAATGTCAAAAAGTATTTCTTATCTTATTTCTTCATTTTCTGGGGAACTAAAGTCTTTTATAATTTTTTGAATTACAAAAGTTGTCATCCCATCTAAGGGTGGCAGTCTAAGTCAGGTTCCCCGGGGCCTAAGTGGCCGGATTGGGCTGGACCTTATAAAATTTTGAGTTAGGTGTACACTAAAAAGTCTTGGCACCAGCCTGACTCAATGTATATATGGACCAAGACATTGGTCAATTATATCGATCAAGTTTACAGGATAAAGTTAATTTAAAATTTTAAATATTAGAATATAATTTTATTTTGATAATAAAATAAAACATATAAGTCATAAATTAAATAATATTTTTTATTGATTTGTTTATAAATAACAACTTCGTACATATAACAAATATCCTAATGTTATTATTATTTTGCATATCATTTTTTTTGTCCTATATATAGTTTACATTTTATTTCTTTTATAACAAATATCTTAATGTTGTTGTTGTACATATTAAGCTACATAACATAACTTTTATTCTAGTTTTATTTTATTTTATTTCATTATAATTTTTTTTTACAACTTTTATATTTTTTGTCGATTCCATGACATCTATATTTAATGTGTATAATTATTTAATATTTTCACTACTTGTTAGATATTACAAATTACATATTATATTACAATTAAACAAACTTTTATGGAAGATTATAACAAATTGATTACATTTTATGAGAAGAATTTTCAAATTAAACAAAAAAAATATTATCTTAATACGCATATCTATTTTTGTGTGTACATATAAAATTAAATTAAGTATTGGGACTTTGGGTTGGGCTTTTAGGCGGGGCAAAATGTTGATATATAAACCTAGACTCGCTCAATAAATTTTTGGACTGGTTCCGGCCAGCCTGTATAATAATCGAATCCAAATTTGCATCAGATCATTTTGATCGAGCTAGGTCGGGTCCAAAGGTACCGAACCAAATTACCACCTCAAATCTCATGGTTACATATACTGACTTAATTAATGTAGCGAACTGTAAAATTTGATGTGGATTGTTCTACAACTTTTTTTTTGTCAAAGTACCATTCCATTTCCATAAAAAGCTCTAAACAAGTAGTGCATCCTGCCACTCGTTATAAGTACATATTGAAGCATAATGCAAGCACAATTATGATCCCAAATCCACTTGTTGTCTGGGTTTTACCCCCTTGATACTATGTCACACCCTGGGTTGCACAGCGTGCCCCCTACCCAGGTGTGGGCGCACCCCCTTGGGGCGAACGTCAGTCATTATGGATCCATAATATTGTCCCATCCCGGTACAACCACCGCCACGTAAGGACGTCTCTTGTACACGGGATCTTTTGTCCCCATTATTCATTGATGAATAGTACAGGGCCTCCCCCATAATCGAACTCAAGACCTCCCTAAAGGAGTCTAATTTCGCATTCTGAGTAACCACTCAGCGTACGGTCCACAGCCCGCCCAAGTCCACCTAATTAGGAGAAGAAATATTTCACTAGATATATATATCTTTGGAACTATATATATCTGAATTATATACAGTTAAGATTTGTATTAAATATATATCTAGAGAACTATATGATTTTTATATAGTTTGATTTAAATATACATATAGTCATGATTTATTAGACACTATATGTGTAGTTATGATTGAATATATATATCTATATACCTTAGTGTATATGAGGTATGTATAAAAATAATAATAATAAATTTCGAAAAAAAAAAAATTTTGAAAAAAAATAAAATAAAATAAATTTCGAAAAAAAAAAAATTGAAAAAAAAAAACAAAAAATACGTTTTTTTTTTGAAAAATTTTATTTGATATATCTAGAACTATATATATATATATATATATATATATGAATTATATATATAGTTAAGATTTGGATTAAAAACAACTATATATGATTTTTATATAGTTTAATTTCAAATATATATATATATATATAGTTGATTTTTGGAAACTATATATATAGTTATGATTAAATATGTCTATACATTCATATGTGAATACGACATATATACATATTTCAAATAGTTGATTTTTGGAAACTTTATATAGTTATGATTACATATGTCTATACATTCATATGTGAATACGACAGATATACATCAAATCACTAATGAAGAAATTTTCATGATGGCATAAACATCAAAAGAAAACTCGAAAATAATGTCTAGCAGACAAAGCATAAATCTTGAAAATGTTAGGAATATATTTTGTGTTTTTCACAAATTTATTTTCCTTTCAGCCAAAGAATGGCCTCAAGGGAAAGAACAACTTCCACTAGCAGAGAACCAATTCCCACTAGACTCAAGCAATTGTCCAAAAGGGAGGTTATGACTATGAAGAGCATCGACAATAGAGATCTCCGCCTCCGCCCAATCCTTCATGACAAACTCGCAAAACTGGATTGGTTAAATATAACCAAAGTCGAGGGTCAAGTCTCTTACAACTTGGTCAGATCCTTCTATGAAGCCATGAATTACGTAGGACTTCACGGAGATGAGATCAGCCCTAATTTGGAGACAACAATCATGGGAACGAAAATTCCTATCAATATCGAGATTATTGCTCGCCTTTTGGAGATTCCGATTGAGGAGAGGATTATTGATCCACATGAACCCCAGACAGTTGCAGAGATCGCTAAATCTAATGAACAATTGTTCAATTCCCTCGCCAAAGAGCCATACACTCAATCAACGTACACCAACCTCCCAAACAATCATCTTAAACCATCTCTTGCCGGCCTCGGAAAGATTGTATACGGCAACATCTTGCTAGAAAGGGGGACTAGAGGCACTATGTCAAGGGCTCAACTTCTTATGTTATACTGCATAGAGAAGAAAATTACGGTCTCCCTACCTCACATTATTATCCAACAAATGTTGAGGGTGATACAACACCATTTGAGAAAAGAATTCCTCGGCTACGGAGTCTTGACTATGAGGATACTATCCGAGGCAAACGTCGCCACTTTCGATGGAACGTCAAAGCTCATCACTGAACCAGTTACAACATCCTCTATCTTCAAGACATATGGCACAAGTGGAGGGCTAGCTGACGAAGAGGTATTTGGCACGACAATAAGAAATGCCGAAAGAATGAGAGACAAGCATGGGCGTTGCCTTCGCAAAAGTCGACGCAAGATGCCCGTCCAAGAAGGGACAAATAATGATTCACATCCAAATCCTACATCAGACCCAGCCCCAAATAGTGATCCAACCGATCGACCATTCACTGACGAAGAGTTATATGCCACACTAAATCAACCTACACAAAGTCATGATAGACAAGGTACGCAAGCAAATCCACCAACGTGGAACGTGCCTACTCCAGGCACCACTTCGTACCAAAGATTTCTAACTCCTACGGTACAGTATCAGCCAGTTCCACAAGTTGCTGTGAACCAACAACAACAATATTGGGCGTCACCAAATCTTGGAGGACAAAACATCCCAATAAGCCCATTATTTCAAACTTTTTCACCACAAACAAATTCAAATATCCATGGGGTTCCAGTTAGGGGATCCCCGTACAATCAAAACAACTACCTTCCACCTATGAACCAATACTTTCCCCCAATGTCTATGGCCTACCCTTCACCTACGGGACAACTGACCCATCAACCACCAATAGGACAATCGACTAACCTACTTGAACGGTTAGATGAAATGGCATCCAATATTGCTACACTGAGAGAGAGCCACAATGATATATTAACCCGATTGCAAAACTCCGACGCAGAGCGTGCACACTCTCAACCTTCTGTTAGTAGTCGTTCTGTACGTAGCAGTAGATCTCGAAGGAGCAGTAGTAGGCAAGAAAGTTAAAATTAATTCCTGGCATTGTAAACTTTTCTTTGATAGATATGAATGAAATTGTTTTGTTTAAAGACTATCTTTGGTGGGCTGACTTACAACCATTCTTTCTTTTGTATCACTAACTTTGGAGTGGTATGGGACACAACAAAATTGGAGGATACTAAATAAAATGTGGAAGTAAGAAAACCCATGACCTGTGTGAAAAGAAACATTTGGAAAAAGTTGCATTACTAATATTATCACTAAGTTTACACGGTATGGGACGAGTAAACTTGGAAGATACTATTGGTAAACTTCTATTCAGCCAATGTTTTTAGAGACCGTGTTCATACAACTTAACTTGGTTGACACCTTTATTACTAAATTCATGTGGTATGGGACACATGAACTTGGATAATAATCGAAAAAAACTAAGAGTAAGCGTCTGAATACATAAGATTACGATAGAACGTTAGATCAGGATATTTACCGAGGCAAATCTTAGAATTCTTATGACTCGTATTGATTTTCAATGAAATATATATGTATGTTCACAAACAACCAGAACCAAATCATTTTAAATCCTTGCAAAGTTTTATACTTATTATATAAACATTCTAACTTTGTTTTTACACCATGGCCAAACATACGAGATATATAAGATTATTTGATTCCTCAACAAAAACCTTACACTATACTTAGAAAAATAGTTGATTTTAGTATTGCAGAACTCTCGAAATGGTTGCAGAGCATACTATCACATTATACTTGGCTACAGTTTCTTACTCTTGGTTTTATTTTTCCTTAACAGTAAGAAAATGCATACCAGGAAGAGAGGACGGCCACGTACTGTTCGTCCAGCAGTGGAGGCACCTCCTGAGATTCAGGAACCGATGCCTCCGCCAATAACACAGGCCACCCCCAACACTGCCACTACATCTGGGCAGGCAATACCACCCCCACCCGCACCCTTTACTATGCCTTCGAGCATGGAAACCTTTTTCGCCGGATTTATTGAAGCAATCAAAGTCACTGTTCAAACGGCCGTTCGTGAGACCGCAACCAGTCAGGTTACCACGGTTCAAGCACCTGTAAAGTTTGGATCGGAAGCTCAAACCGATCAGATTACTAAATACAAGCGGCTACAACCTCTTACTTTCGTTGGCACCATTGAGGCTGATGAGGTGCAAAAGTGGCTGGATGAGTCAAAGAAGGCTCTTGATGTAATGGGAGTCGATGAGACTCGCAAAATTCCACTAGCAACCTACCAACTTGTTGGTGCCGGAAACACATGGTGGATCACAGTGAAAGAAGACCCAAGGGTCAATATAGCAGATATGACTTGGCAACAGTTTGAGTCAATGTTTATTGATGAGTATTTTCCCAGCGCGGTGACAAAGCAGAAGCGCAAGGAATTTGCTAAGTTATATCAGGGCACCATGACCGTCAGAGAATACGCTGGAAAATTCAAAGAATTATCAGTCTACTCTCTCTCCACCATCTCAACGGAGCGAGATAAGACTGAGAAATTTTATAATGGTCTTCGCCTTGACATTCGACACGCCTTGTCGATCTTGGATCTCAAGATTTACAAGGAGGTTGTTGACAGGGCCATCAGCTTTGAACAGGAGACTATCTTACGGGAACAACGAATGAATAAGGGAAAATGACCTGCAACGTTTTCCCAACAAGGCTTGCAACAGGGCTACAAGAAGAAGCCCTACTACAATCAAAACCCAGCCCTCCCAGCCCCGGTTTCACAGAATGAGTCCACAACACCTGCGGCTGAACCTTCTAACCCTCACCATCAGGGTTTCCAAAATTATGGCCGTGGAGGTCGTTATGGAAGCGGTGGCCGTAGAAACGGCAATGGCAGAGGTGGTGGTCGACACCACAATCAGCTAGGCCAGCAGAATAATCAGAATGGCCAGCAAAACAATCAGCAGTACAGGCCGACTTGTTTCAACTGCGGCCAGAAGGGCCACGTAAGATATGCCTGTCCGCACCTTCAGCAACCTATTCCCGTTGTTCCGATCCAACAAGCACCACCTGCTGCTAATGCCCAACCCAGGCAGAACCAACAGAACCAGGGTTAACGGAATCAGGGCAGAGCATATGCCATCGCTCACCAACCCCTCCCAGACAATAATGTAGTCGAAGCTACCTTTCCTTTGTTCAATACAATGATGTATGTTTTGTTTGATTCAGGTACTACGCATTCTTTTATATCATCAGCATTGGTAAGACATTTAGGCCTGCATCCTGAATCCACAAACATCACACTGCATGTCACATCACCGTTCAAATCTGGTGCTGACGTCAACTTGCAGTGTTCTCGATGTGAGCTTCGAATGTCAGAACATATAATATATGCCGATCTTTTTGTGATGGATTTTGAAGACTTCGACATCATCCTCGGCATGGACTGGCTAACACCACTGAATGCAAAATCGAATGTATGAAGAAGAAGTTCAGTTAACCTTGCCTACAGGAGAGTTGGTCAAGCTTCAGGGAAGGAGGCAATAGATACACAAATCAACAGTTGCCCTTCTCAAGGCACAACTTCGAGCTCTATCCCTTGGCAATGAAACCAACTCACCATCACTATACCCTCTCGAAGTACATGATGTTCCAGCCATATCTGAATTCCCAACAGTTTTTCTTAATGACCTTCCTGGTCTACCTCCAGTTAGGGAATTCGATTTTGAGATCAACCTCATACCTAGGACAGGGCCTATCTCAATTCCACCATACAGAATGTAAAATGTCGAATTGGTCGAATTAGACAAACAACTTAAGGAATTCGAGAGTAATGGCTTCATCCGAAAGCGTTCATCACCCAGGGGCGCTCCAGTTCTATTTGTTCGCAAAAAGGATGGTTCGTTACGACTTTGCATCGATTATCGCAAGTTGAATAACGTCACCATCAAGAACAGATATCCATTACCCAGGATCGATGACTTGTTCGACCAACTTAGAGATGCCAAATTTTTCTCTAAGATTGATTTATGTTCCGGTTATCACCAACTCCGGATCCGAGAGTCGGACATCACCAAGACTGTGTTCAGAGCTCGATACGGTCATTACAAGTTCTTAGTTATGCCATTTGGTCTAACAAATGCACCTGTTGCATTCATGGATCTGATGAATCGCATATTCAGGTTATACTTAGACCGATTTGTGGTGGTTTTTGTGGACGACATCTTGATATATTCCTCAACCGAGGAAGACCATAAAATACATTTGAAGATAGTCCTCCAGACCTTGAGAAGCCACCAACTGTATGCAAAGTTGAGTAAGTGCAAAATTTTGGGCAAAGAGAGTTCAATTCCTCGGCCATGTGGTTTCAGGCAATGGCATTGAGGTAGATCCTTCTAAGGTTGAAGTAGTTTTAAACTGGAAGCAGCCTACCACTGTTACTCAGATTAGGAGTTTTCTTGGTTTGGCTGGCTATTACAGATGTTTCATCAAGGACTTCTCAAAGATTGCTGAACCTATGACCAAGCTCACTCGAAAAGACGTGCGATTTATCTGGAATCCCGCCTGTGAAGCATCATTTCAGGAATTGAAGAAACGCCTCACGACAGCACCTGTCCTTATCACTCCAAGAAATGCAATTGGATTTTCATTATACACCTACGCCTCTCTCCAAGGCTTAGGTGTCGCGCTAATGCAAGAAGGCCAAGTGGTTGCATATGCATCCAGACAACTTAAGATTCATGAGGGCAATTACCCAACGCATGACTTGGAACTTGCAGCTGTCGTATTTGCACTGAAGTTATGGCATCATTACCTATACGGTGAACGGTTTGAGGTCTTCTCAGATCACAAGAGTCTTAAGTACATATACACTCAGAGAGACCTTAACCTCCGCCAAAGACGATGGTTGGAATTCTTGAAAGATTATGACTTTCAACTCCAGTACCATCCCGGAAAGGCTAATGTTGTGGCCGATGCCCTGAGTAGAAAATCTTATGTTGCTTGCACTCTTAACTACAAAATGGGGAAGTTGGCTACAGAGTTGGAGAACTTTAACCTACAGCTGAACGTCGAAGGACCAAGACCACGACTCTCTCAATTATCAGTCAACTCTGAGCTCGTTCGAAAGATTTCAGCCGCTCAAGCCAATGACCCTATGTTAATGGAGAAACGAGACCTTCTACTAAGCGGCCAGGACCTTTCTCATTGGTCGGTCTCTGGAGACGGCACTGTTTTCTATAAAAATGTCTCTGCCTACCGAACGATCCTGAGGTTCGTAAAGAAGTGCTTACTGAGATGCACTGTTCAAGGTACGCTATGCATCCTGGGGGTGACAAGATGTACAAGGATGTCAAGCGACAATTCTAGTTTTCTGGAATGAAGAAGGAAATTGCAGACTTTGTTGCTTGATGCCTCGTTTGCCAGAAAGTCAAGGCAGAACGAAGACTTCCCTCTGGACTTCTCCAGCCGTTACCTATTGGAGAATGGAAATGGGAGAACATCGCAATGGATTTTGTCACGGCCTTACCTCGAAACAATAAAGGGCAAGATGCTATCTGGGTTATCATTGACAGACTTACAAAGTCTGCACACTTCTTGCCAATAAAGTTCACGGATAATCCCGCCAAACTTGCAGAACTATATGAAAGAGAGATCGTACGCCTTCATGGCATACCACTCACGATCGTCTCTGATCGAGACCCTCGATTCACATCCAACTTTTGGAAAAGCTTCTAGAATAGAATGGGTTCTAAGATCACTATGAGCACAGCCTTCCACCCTCAGACTGATGGGCAGTCAGAGCGGCTTATCCAAATCTTAGAAGACATGTTACAATGCTGCATTTTGGACTTTAATGACGGATGGGCAAAGTATTTGCATCTAGGTGAGTTTGCATACAACAACAGCTACCAAACTAGTATCGACATGGCACCATACGAGGCTCTCTATGGTCGGCCTTGCAGATCTCCGGTATGCTGGTTAGATATGGCAGATCGACCGCAGTTAGGCCCTGAACTAGTTCAAGAGACTTCTGAAAAGATCACACTAGTAAAGGAACGACTTCGCGTTGGACAAAGTCGACAGAAGAGCTATGCTGACAAGCGAAGACAACCTCTAGAATTTGATAAGGGGGACTTTGTTTTTCACGTATCTATGCTTCGCAAGTATCGTCCTGATCCTTCGCATATCATCCCTTTAGTCGAGGTTCGGGTTGAGGAAGGAAATACGTATCAAGAGAAAACAATCCAAAATTTAGATCGAAAAACTCAAGAACTACGGCGACGTAGCATACTGGGACCACCACGGCGTAGAGGAAGCAACATGGGAACTATAAGCAAAAATTAAACAGAAATACCCTGAATTGTTTTCTAGTACCAACTGAGGATGTGATATATTGTATTATTTTCACTTATCAATCACAGGATGAACCATTGTTTACACCTATCTTGATCCATTGTTTCACTTCAATAACTACGCCGATGTCTGAAAATAATATCAATGGACATAGTGATGCACACATGCAGTGGCTTCCTTATCAACCTGTGGATACTTCTCAAGCCGATAACCCTCATCACTACTTGACTTGATTTCGAGGGCGAAATCCCTTTAAAGGGGTAGAGTGTAATACCCTGTATTTCATAAAAAAAATTTACTATTTGGGCAACGCGCGAACGTTCAGGCGCATGCTAGAACATTCAGGGGCATGACAGAAAGTTCAGGCGCATGCTAGAATGTTCAGGCGCATGACAGAACGTTCAGGCGCATGCCAGAACGTTCAGGCGTATGCCAGAACGTTCAGGCGCATGCCAGAATGTTCAGACGCATGCCAGAACGTTCAGGCGCATGCCAGAACATTCAGAACGTTCAGGCGCAATGCATGCCCGAACGTTCAGGCGCATGCCAGAACATTCAGGCGCTTGACAGAACGTTCTGGCAAACGTTCAGGCGCATGCCAGAACGTACAGGCGCATGCCAGAACGTTCAGGCGCATGACAGAACGTACAGGCGCATGCCAGAACGTTCAGGCGCATGCCCAAACGTTTAGGCGCAAAAATCACTATATAAGAAACCTCCTCATTTCTCATACCTCACACCAAATCACTTTCTTTTGTGAATTTCTTCTCCTTTCCACGCATTCTAAGTTTTTGAGACTCTCTGTCCGAGAGTCTCGGTGCGGTGCAACAAAGTTCTGTCCGGAGGAAAGCGCCAGATCTGAAAGCGATGCAACGAAGTTCTGTCCGGAGGAAAGCGCCAGATCTGAAAGAAGAAGTTTTTATCTGAAGGAGCATTGCTCCTAACTATTCTATGAGTCATAAACCATATACGTCCTTAGGTGGTGATATGTATGATGCCAATGCATGAACTGGTCTAGTCTACTGGTCTAGACTGACTTTGGCAACGTCTAGTGATCCTTATCAGGGTCGGTATCACGACGTGCAAGATTAGGACATTCAATATTACTGTATAAGCTGATAGCTTTCAATAAGACCAACTAGATCAGTCCCCAGTTGCGAGGTGAGACACAAGGTCTGCTTAAATACCAATCGCCTAGAGCAGCCCGCTGCCTCCCGTTCACTATTTAAAGTTACAGAGGACAAGACCGAGTCTAGTTGGGTCAGATTGACCACAAATCTGACATTATGACAGTATAATACGTGAATTCCAAGTGTACAGGCATAAGTGCGGCAGTATAAACAGTATATGACACAATGCAGTGTAAATGACTAGTAGACATAATAATAATTGAATGTAAACTTTAATAAAAGTTAGGAAACACGCAAACCTATGTTTCGTTCCCCACCTTCAGATCTGGCGCTTTCCTCCGGACAGAACTTCGTTGCACCGCTTTTAGATCTGGCGCTTTCCTCCGGACAGAACTTTGTTGCATCGCACCGAGAGTCTCGGACAGAGAGTCTCAAAAACTTAGAATGCGTGGAAAGGAGAAGAAATTCACAAGAGAAGGTGATTTGGTGTGAGGAATGTGAAATGAGGAGGTTACTTATATAGAGATTTTTGTGCCTGAACGTTCGGGCATGCGCCTGAACGTTCTGGCATGCGCCTGTACGTTCTGGCATGCGCCTGTACGTTCTGGCATGCGCCTGAAAGTTCTGGCATGCCTTGCGCTGTTCTGGCCTGCGCCTGAACGTTCGGGCATGCATTGCGCCTGAACGTTCTGTCATGCGCCTGAACGTTCTGTCATGCGCCTGAACGTTCTGTCATGCGCCGGAACGTTCTGGCATGCGCCTGAACGTTCGGGCGTTGCCCAAATAGTAATTTTTTTTTTTTGTGAAATACAGGGTATTACACACTAGGGTTTTACTTTTTAGTTGTCAGATTGTTCTACATTAGAATTGTACCATTTAATGTGTAAATTTCATTTCATTTAGCATTTCTCCTTATAAAACACCCATTTTTATAGTTGTACCCATAAACACTACAAGAACAACTATTATTTCTCAAGCAAGCTAGTTTGCATTCTTTAGCATTTCTAATACACATTCACTGGCTAATGACATTTGGCTTCGTGGTTGCCTCGAACTCTTGACATCTTTGTGACTAGGTTCAACTCATTATGCTAACAAGGTTTATTAAATAAAAAGACAATCTTAAATGTTGTAGGGCAAGAGCTCTCTTGTCTTGTTGGTGTTTGCCTACCTTTTGGGAGTCTATATGTCGGCATTGGCCTTAGTAACCCATTAGTTGTGTTTGTATTGCACTTAAGACTGTATTATGTAATTGTTGGCAGGATGTACTCTAGAGATGGAGATCATGTAATGTAATCTTGACAAAGAAACCAAAAAGTCACATTCATTGAGGGCGCATTGGGTTTATGATTTGAAATCTATAACAAACTTAAAATCGTGAAAATCTAGAAAACGACCATTGTTTTTTTAAAACAACATTTTTTATGTAAAATCTCAAAAAGATATTTTTTAAATTTAGTTAACCAAACAAGTTTTCCTTATTTTTGAATTTTTGGATACAAAAAATAATTTCCAAATTACGAACCAAAATGAATTGGCATTTGATTTTGCATTGCAAAGAAGTTTTCCTAACACACCCAGCAGACCAATCTTGCTTCCTCCAATCTCTTAAAGAACTAGTTCAAAACCTCTCAAACATTGGCCATTTAGAATATGCTTGTCATCATAGATACTAATTAAAAGTCCCACAAAGGGCATGAACTTTGCAAGAAGGCCTTGGTTGTGCCCAAATCAAGGCCCACTTGTTAATGTATCATTTGTTAAGATAGCTTGATATGATAGTTGAGCTTTCATGTATTAGTTATAATTTTTGGGTTGAGTAGCTTTTAATATGGCATTAGAAACTTTAGCTTTATAAGAGGTCTTGAGATGAAGACTCATTGTTGACAATCCATATTCTTCGTTTACATAATTGGTATTTCTCTTCTTCAATTTCTCTTTTGTCTCTCTAGGTGCAGGATGGTGTTGTATGTAAGGGAGAGTGTGCTAAGATAGCTTGATATACATTGTTGGACCTTTTACCTATCAGCTATAGTTTTTGGGTTGAGTGTTTTTTAACACATTTAACCACAATAAAAGTTTCTCATTTTCAATATTAGAAATATAACTAAAGTTATTGTAAAGGCGTCTTAATTCTGAAGCTAATCTAAAATTTAGCCCATTCCAGCTTCTAGTATTCCAAGGTAGAGGTTCTTGGCTTGCCCGGGACAGAAGAATCCCAATTAAAAGATTTTAATTGCAAAGACTACGATTTTTGAAGAATTTACTGATTCACCTTATGTTAATGTATCTGTGGCATTGTAGATCTACAGAATGGGCAATAAAATCAAGAGAAGGATCTTTAGAATGACCTTAGGCAAGTAATCAATGGAAAAAATTAGTAGCTTATAAAAGTTTTCCATCATCATTTCCCCCAATTTCCAACTAGGTCAACCCTCAAATTCGAGTTGTTAAACTATGCAACCATGGAATTGGAGTATAAACCCTAGAATTTCATGATTCCTATGTGATTTGAGCAACAAGATGCTAATTTCACCATTACCAACAGTTTTCCAACAAAGAGCATCAAAACCCTAACTTGGAAAACATCCAAATCACCATTTATTATGAAATCTATACTGTTAGAAAGGTCTCTTTCATGCTAGATAGAAATTTCATGGAGAAAAATTGGAGAAAATACTCACCTTGGCTCGGATTTGGTGAAGATTTCGTCCAAAACCCATTTTTCTCCCTTTTCCCCTTTCCTTTGTTTCGTCCTTGTTGAAATGAGCAAGTGAAATTGTTTTGGTGTTTTATTTCGTGCTCACCGACCCATTGACTTTTATTAAAAAAATTGGATTTTCACGTGAGGAGCGCACTTCTCCTAGCCAGGAGCGCGGTTCTCATGGGCTCCTAAAAATTTTGCTCTCTGTTTACACAAAGAGCGTGCTTCTCCCTTTAAGGAGCATGCTCCTCCCTTTTCAAAAAATTTCCACTCTAGAGTTTTCGCAAGGAGCGCACTCCACCCCTGCCGAGAAACCCATATTGTTTTCAACGCATAGGAGCGCACTCCTCCCCTCTTGGGAGTGTGCTCCTACACCTTATTTATCATTTTTCACCTATTTTTAACTTATTTCTTCCTTCGATTGGACTTCCAATCAAACTTACTTTATTAAATACACATCAAACATCACAAAAGCATATAATACGCACTCACAATCACACTAAAAGTTTTCGGGTCCCCTTTTATGAGATTGAAGGTCGTTACATTTGCCTTCTAGTTGCAAGGGGTTTACCCTCTGGTTGTGGGGGTTTTACCATCTTGTTGTGAGGACTACGTCCTCTTGATGTAATGTTTTTTTTTTCTTTTTGTTGTGAGGTTTTTTTCCTTCTGTTATAGTCTTGTTTTCTTTTGTTGTAGGGTCTAGCCCCTTTAGTTGTCAAGGTTTACACATTTCCTTGGGAGCATTTTTGATCTCCTGTTGTGCTTGCATTAATTGTCAGTATGTTATTATATCTGTAGGCAGGTTATACTCCACTTTTTGAGCTTTGATGGACGTAGAATGAAACTTTGACAAAAAAAAAAAAGAAGTTGAGAGAGCATAACTCATAAAAAATTTAAATGACTTAATTATGGAAATTCTAATTTTGGTTTGTCCTTTGGGTATTCTTTCCTTCCTTCCGGATGGTCTCAATCGTTAAGGGTGAATTAATTAATTTTCAGTTTTCGAGATTCGAGATGGAAAGAGTTATTTATTTTTATTTTTTTATTTTTAATCTTTTGAAATAAAATTGGAAAACGTTTAGTTTGAACTTATGCATGTAGTTTGAATTAATTAATTTTCAGTTTTCGAGATTTGAGATGGAAACTTTTTTTTTTAAATAAAATTGGAAAATGTTATTTGAACTTATGCATGTAATTAAATCAAATTTGAAAAAACACCCAGTATACACGTTTGACAAATAAATGAAGTGAGCGCTCAGAGTAGTAATCCAAGCTATTCCCACATATGCTATGAGTTGTTTTAAATTGCCTAGTTGTATTTGGTCTAGGTTTGAAAGTATCATGCGCAGATTTTGGTGAGGAGATACAGAGTCCTCAAGAAAAATTCATTAGAAAAAATGGAGGGACTGGAGTCAATCAAAACATGTAGGTGTGAATTGGGTTTAAAATGTTGGTCCAGAAATTTTCACGAGTGGGGTGAATTGGACAACGGTGCATGTTTTAAAAACTTAACAAAACATATTTATAGTTGAAACAAAACAATAACAACTAAATAATTAGAAACAGTAAAGAATAGTTAAAGAATAATCAATCAGTAAAGTACGCCTAGATTTAGAGCAGTTCGACTCCTGCCTACCTCGACTATCTAATCTCCTCGATTAGGATTTTATCAAAAACTCCACTATCGAATCCTCTTACGAGTGAGGATTAAATCGTTACACCTTTTCTCAATTTCATGGGCTTAAGAACAACAGTTAACCACTTGAGCAACACTTGCTCAAACACAGTGACATACACAATCACTAGTATAAATCAAATACAAGTTTCAGAGCATGATTCTTTTACCAAGAATCAAAGAAATGCTTACGGAGCAAATAATGAACCTCGGACCAACACTGATTTAGCTATGAATGTATGATTATGCTGGGCTGAAAAGTGAGAAGTTATTGTTGTCACACCCAGCCCGGACGCACCTAAACCAGCGGGACACTCACGAACGGAGCGTGAATGCATTATAAAAATAACTGAGTGTGCAGGTACACAATTAAGTATAAGTCTGATTTCATTAATTTCATAATATATTTTTGTACATGAAATAGTAAAGGGACCATCCTCCCAAAATCCCCAATGAATAAACAAAGGGTACAAAATGTGGGCCCAAAAACTTGCACCCAGTCTACCCTAATCTCCTGTGAAAAATTGGATAAAAACGGGGTGAGCAACACGCTCAGTGGGTAAAATAGTTCGTGAATATGACGATTAATAAAGGATACTTCATAATCAAATATCACAAATACACATCAGAGCATCATAATCAATACAAATGTATGTATGAACGACACCGTCTCGTATTGGTTCTATGATTGTACGTCGCCTGAGTTCACGTACAGATGACTCGGTTTCTCATTGTACGTCCCTCCTTAGGAACGACGCCCTAGATTCACGTACAAATGTCCATCCAAAGGTAAACTCGGGTTCTCATTGTACGTCCTTCTCCAGGGAAATATCAATAATAGTGAGTATTGCTTCTAACTATTCTGTGGATCATAAATCATGTACGTCCCTAGGTGGTGCTTATGTATGATGCCAATGCATGAACAGGTTCGGTATTTACTAACATTAAACAGGATTTGGCAACGTCTAGTGATCCTTATTAGGGTCGGTATCACCACGTGCAAGGTTAGGATGTTCTGTATCACTTATACAAGCTGATAGCTTTCAAGTAAGACCAACCAGATCAGTTTTCAGTTGAGAGGTGAGACACGAGGTTTACTTAAATTCCAATCTTCTAGAACAACACGCTACCTCCCGTTTACTATTTAAAGTTACTTAGGAGAAGATTGAGTCTGGTTGAGCCACATTGACCACTAATCCGCCATTGCAATAGTGTAATACATGAACTCCAAATATACAGGCATAAGTATGAACATTATATGCAATAATGCAGTGTAAATGAATAGTAGACATACTGACAAATGAATGTAAACTTTAATAAAAGTCATAAGACATGCAAACCTATGTTTCGTTCCCCACTTTCAGATAAAATTCCTTGAACTGACGCCTTCCCCTGAACAGAACCGCATTACACAGCAAAGAGAGTCTCGTAAAGAGAGTCTCAAAAGAGAGAGAAAGAGCGAGGGAGAAATTTCCAACAAGAGGAGGAGAGTTGGTTTGGAGTGAAAATGAGGAGGGGGGAGCACTTCTTTTATAGAAAAAGGATGCCCAAACGTTCGGGCGGTACTCAAAGTTTATTTTTTTTATTTTTTTTGTGTGTGTGCAATCCTAGGGTATTACACTCTACCTGTAATACGCTAGGTTTGCACAAAAAAAATAAAAATAAATAAATTAAACTTCGGGCAAGGTGCCCGAACCTTCAAGCACCTTTTTTTCCTATTTGAGGAACCCCCCTTCCTCCTTATTTTACACACCAAAATACTTCTCCTTGTGATTTTTCTTCTCTCTCTCGCTCATTTTGAGTTTTTGTCTTCTCTTTTGAAACTCTCTTTCCGAGACTCTCTGTGCGATGCAACACGGTTCTGCACGGGGGAATGCGCCAGTTCTAGAAGGAATTTTTATCTAAAGGTGGGGAACGAAACATAGGTTTGCGTGTCTTATAACTTTTATTAAAGTTTACATTCATTTATCATTATATCTACTATTCATTTACACTGCATTATTGCGTATAATGTTTATACTTGTCATACTTATGCCTATATATTTGGAGTTCATGTATTACACTGTTGCTATCCTGGATTAGTGGTCAATCTAGCTCAACCAGACTCAGTCTTGTCCTTAGTAACTTTTAATATTGAACGGGAGACACCGTGTTGCTCTAGACGATTGGTATTTAAGTAAAATTTGTGTCTCACCTCTCAACTGGAGTGTAATACCCTAGGATTGCACCCAAAAAAAAAAACAAGGAGTTCGGGCAGGGCGCCTGAACATTCGAGCGCCCGCCCGAACGTTTAAGCGCCAAATCCTCTATATAAGGAAGCCTCCTCCTCCTCATTTTCTCACACCAAATCACCTTCTCTTGTGATTTTTCCTCCTCTTTTCACTCATTCCGAGTTCTTGTCTGTTTGAGACTCCCTGTTCGAGACTCTCGGTGCGATACGACGAAGTTCTGTCTGGAGGAAAGCGCCAGATATGAAAGAAGAAGTTCTTATCTGAAGGTGGGGAACGAAACATAGGTTTGCGTATCTTATTACTTTTATTAAAGTTTACATTCATTTATTATTATGTCTACTGTTCATTTACACTGCATTATATCATATAATGTTTATACTGTCACACTTATGCCTGTATATTTGGAATTCATGTATTATACTGTTGTAATGTCGGATTAGTGGTCAATCTGGTTCAACTAGACTCGGTCTTATCCTCAGTAACTTTAAATAGTAAATGGGAGGCAACGAGCTGCTCTAGGCGATTGATATTTAAGCAGACCTCGTGTCTCACCTCTCAACTGGAGACTGATCTAGTTGGTCTTATTGAAAGCTATCAGCTTATACAAGTAATACTGAATGTCCTAACCTTGCACGTCTTGATACCGACCCTGATAAGGATCACCAGACGTTGCCAAAGTTAGTCTAAACGTCAAGTAAAGACCAGACAAGTAGACTAGACCAGTTCATGCATTGGCATCATATATATCACCACTTAGGGACGTATGTGGTTTATGATTCATAGAATAGTTAGGAGCATTGCTCGCTATTCATTATATTTTCTCTGGAAAGGCACGTACAATGAGAACCCGGCTATGCCTGGAGAGGGACATCTGTACGTGAATTCAGAGCATCGTTCCTGAGGAGGGATGTACAATGAGAACCTGGCTACGCCTGGGAAAGGACATCTGTACGTGAACTCAGGCGATGTACATTCATCAAACCATTACGAGATGGTATCATGCATACATACATATTCATTCATTATGATGCTTTGATGTGTATTTACGATATTTAATTATGAAGTTTGCTTTATTAATTGTTATATTCACGAACTATTTTATCCACTGAGTGCATTAAGCTCATTCCATTGTTATCCAAATTTTTACAGGAAATTGGGGTGGACTGGGTGCAGGTTATGGGGCCCATATTTTGTACCCTGTTGGGGATTCTGGGGAGTATGTTTCCTTGACTATTTCATGTACAAATGAATTCTGAATTAAATGAAATCAGACATGTACTGTATTACATTTCCTCTGCGTGCTCTGTTATTACCATTGTGATAATTCCAAATGCGCGCCCCGTCCGGGCGGGGTGTGACATTTAATGGTATCAGAGAGTACGGTCCACGGCCTGCCCAAGTCCACAAAATTAGGGGAAGAAAATTTTATTAGATATATATATCTCTAGAACTATATATATATATATATATATATATATATATATATATATATATGAATTGTATATAGTTGAGGTTTATATTAAATATATATCTAGAAAACTATATATATATATTTATGATTAAATATATATATCTATATATCTATGTATATATGAGATATATATATATATATATACCTTATTGCTATTGGAAAATTTGGATGAAATTTTTTTTTATTAGATATATATATATATATATCTTTAGAACTATATATATATGTGTGACGACCCCGCGCCCCGAACCACCAACCCCGCAGGGAATGGCATGCGGAATGCCGGGGCGGGACGCCCGGTGTAGGCATCTCCGACCACTCCTCAACTCCCGTGAGGTGGTTGAGACCCTACGAGCCTTATCTCAAACAACGGCATAATATCAAAAGGTACTAAACAAAACTACCCACCGTATTAATCATCAAAGACAAGAGATAATCCATAAACATGAACCATAAATAAAATCATAATCCCTACAGTCCATTAAAATTGACATACACATAAAGTCCAAAATTGTGGGTACAAATAAAAACTGTCATATGCCCACATGGTTTATCTAACAAGTCCCAACTCACCCATACTACAATGTGGTAAGTGTTATAATTACATAATTCAAAATATAATACTTCATAATTTAAAACACAGTTCAATCAAAATGCCTCACAACTCACATCGAGGCTTTGGATTTTCTCGCAGGCAAGGCCCTCAAGATATAACTACTCCTTTGCCCTTATTCGGGACAGAACGACCTGAAAGAGGAAAATGAGAGTGAGCCAACGGTGCCCAGTGAATAGAATTCAGATATGCTATCAATACTCATCAATAAATATCATGTATGCATGTCAATGTGTAGCATGATTTAAAAGCTCATAACATATAGATATCAAACATTTATAATAAGTTCGATGCAAGTAAAAGCTTATCAATTTGGATCCACATTCTACATGCATTGGGTTACTAGTATACGTCTATTTCACCGTACCGTTGATCCCAATCATGTTTATTTTGGGTTACTAGTGCACGTCTATTTCACCGTACCGTTGACCCCAATCTCTTCCTTTCCTAAAACCCTCCTATGACAAGGTTAAGTCCCCCTATTAGCCAGATAGACGGGCCCAACCAAAGTCATAAGGTTTTCTCAAATCAATGCATCATTCAAAACATTAGAACACATTCATGCTTTCAACATACAATATATAAGTGATATGATGACATAAAAGATATAATCATAAATGAAGTCTACTCACAACCAAGCCTCGCGAGAGTATTTAACCACACACGACCACCAAACCGAATCAACCCAATCAAGATCCTGAAACATACATCAATATCCTACCATACATCAATTTCTATGCTCAATCACATAGACATTACACATCAACCCTAAATCAGCCCACATATAAACAATAGGCCTAAATCCCATCTAATACCATCATTCAACTCAAATCACATGACTTAGGCCTCTAATGCATAGTTCTCATACATAAACCATTCTATTAATCAAAAATACTGATTTTCAATTCCTTAGGCATAAACATGCCCAACGTTGGTCACTTGATCACAAGTAGGCCTAACCCATGATATGGTCACAACCACCAAATCAGTAGCATAATCAACTCTAATCATGCTTAATTAAACATATGTTGCATCAATTCAATGATTCTAGGCCAAAAGCATCAAAAGCCCTAAAATATGAAATTTTCCATACTTAGGCCATATTGTCGATTTACACTAGGTCACCATGTTCAGCCATGTATATCAATGATTTTGCATCACGGGTTCATCAACAATGGCAACTAGGTCAACATAGTTGACATGCAAGCTATTTGGAAAGGTCTAAGTTCATATTCTAAATTTAGGTCTAATACAAGCAACCCTACCAATTCTTCATTTACTATTCTGTTCAGATGTATCAATATACCAACAGAAATATGTAATCACAAAATCAACCGTACAGATTGAATTATGTGAAGATACAAACCTTCTGTCCAAATATCAGCCCAATCCAACGGTGGACCGAAAAGATAAGTATATTTGATGAACAAGTCTCTAATCAGACAATTTCTCCTTTCCTGCTGCAAATACTCAAACTCAGATGACTATATCACACAAAATACTAAACAAATACACATCTCCACCGTTCAGAATACAGAAATATCCGTTATAAACTACATACCCAAATTTAATATCCATCCAACGGTAGATTTAGGAGATCTATAAGTTTGACCGAAACACCACTAGAAATCCAGAATCTCTGACCAGCTTTGTTTCAGAGGTTAGATCTCTTAGAAGAGACCCTAAATCAAGATCTTCACCGTTCAGAATTCAGAACTATCAGTTGTACACGATATACCCAAATTTTATATTCATCCCACGGTAGATTAAGGAGATCTAGAAGTGTGAGCGGAACGGCGCGAGAATTCCAGACTTTCCGACCAGCTTTGTTTGATCGGTTAAATCTCTTAGAGGAAACCTCGGATCAAGATCTTTACCGTCCTGAATGAATAACCATAAGCTACGAACTTTCTGACAAATTTTGAGCTCAATCTGAGCATGTATTCGCAAGATCCACCTCTTTGATGAAAATGTCGCAAGGATCTTCCTCCTGCAACTCTCTCCTTCTTTCTCTTCTTCTTTCCTTTCTCTTCTTTTCTTTCTCTTCTTCTTTCCTTTCTCTTCTTTTCTTTCTCTTCTTCTTTCCTTTCTCTCCACTCACCTCTTTCTAGCACTTCCTTGATTCCTTCCTCCACTCACCTCACTTTCTAGCACATTCTTGGATTCTTTCCTCCACTCACCTCATTTTCTAGCACATTCTTGGATTCTCTCCTCCACTCACCTTATTTTCTAGCACATTCTTGGATTCTAGAAGTGGGCATGGGACACTTGTCCACTTTCATGCACCAACCTTCACATGTGTTGGTCTCATACTACCCATACCAACCACATGTACTTTAACCAATCTCATGCTTCCATGTATTTTAAATGTTCAATCCATTTAATACACCAAATTTTCATTCTCATTTATCCTTTTATTCAATCAATCCTAACCCATATCAATTCATGGTTTAATGAGCTCATGCATAAATAATAACATATGCATTATACTTTAATTTAACATGACCCATATACAATTTATGATACACATATTTATATACATTATCAAGCATCAACTATACAAACATTAAACAACCATCAAACAAACACCAAACATATCAAGGCAACACATAGAGTTTGGGCAAAGTGCAATTGGGTTATGGGCTAGATGAAATAATTTTCGGGGCGTCACAATATGAATGATATATAGTTAAGATTTGTATTAAATATATATCTAAGAAAACTATATATGATTTTTATATAGTTTGGATTTAAATATATATAGTTATGATTTATAAAAAAAATTATAAATCATATCTCATTGTCTAAAAGTATTCATAAAGTTTAAAATTCAAAAATCTAAGTTTTTCATGTTTTGGGTCCAGTCTTATAAGTTGCCCACCAGAGTAGCTCGCTACCCCTGTGAGCAGCTTGCTCCCCCAGTTGGGTCGCGTGCTCCCACCTTGGAGCGGCATGCTTTTGCCTGGCTTCTGGCTTTTGGGCTTGCGAGTCTGTAGAGCAACGCATTCTTACTTTTGAGCTGCGCGTTGGTGATTGTCTGAGCACGATCCCAATGGTTATATTTTGATTTTTGAGCCCCCAACGACTTGTTTCTTGTGTGTAACAGCTAGTGCTCATTCCTTAACTATATATACATGCACTTAGGTCAACACAAGAGAGGCAACTATGTGATTTTAAGGAGTGTTGTTCAAAATCAAACCATTTTCTCATTTTAAAAACCTTAGAACTTAGAGATATTGATTTGAAGATTGGATTTCAAGGTTCCACTTTGTGCATCATTTAAAGCTTCTTCAAAATCATTCTCTTGAGCAAATATGGTTACAAGAAGGGTATAATATCATTGTAATGTCTCTCTTTATTAAGCTTAAATCTCATATCTTGTATTTGGATATTTTTATTGTTGAGCTTATTAATTGCATTTGTTCTATTTATCTAGAACAAACATTTTAATTGATGTACTTAGACTTTTTGGTTTATTTTTAGTTAAAATAAACCAAGTAAAGTGGTTCAATATCACTTATGATTCCAAAGTTGGAAACAAGGTCTAGTTTCTCCCTTTATCTTGAAAAGGGTCAAGTGGTTATTCCTTATCTCACGAAAAGGAATTTGGCTTTTCTTTTGCCCTCGAAAAAGGAACAAGTGGTTCATCATTAACCCGTGAAAAGAATTCCGGTTCTCCTTATCCTGCAAAAGGAAGTTGTAGGTTCGTCCTTAGCCTCGAAAAAAGATAGGTTTGTCTTGAACTTAGAAAAAAACATTGTAATAGTTTGGCTCACATTTTTAAAGTAAACCTAGTATAGTGAAATCCTAGAAAAGGTTCTCTAGGCGTGGAGTAGGACATGGTTTTCCAAACCACGTAAAATCCTTGTGTGCAAAATTTTAATTTCCATACTTTACTTTAAGCACTTTAAATTAATTTGAGTATATAACTTAATTTAATCAAGGATTTCCACTAAGGGCTTAGAATTGAGCTTTTCAAAATCGATCATTACACTCAATTCACCCCTCTTTTGGGTGTCCAACACATAATTGGGAAAGGTTCACATCCTTCTATCAACAAACTAAATGCTACAACCATAATTGTAAGGTGGCTACTAAATCCATGCACCATTTACTTTCTTTCCACCCACCCACTCTCTTAACCCACTCTAAAATTTAAAATCAATTAAATCTTCTCTCTCTTTTTACCCACCCATATTCCCATTTTACCCCTCTCATTTTCGAACACCTCCTCTTTTATCTTTTCCTTTACTCTCCATTCTTCTTCTTTCATTCCTCATTTCTTGTAATTTTTCAACCATTCAACAAGTTAGAACCACATTTCAAAGGTTCCTTAGCTACAAAGTAACAAGATCTTCCGATAAAATCAGGGAGATTTCGTTATTTCAAAGTGTTCTACTCAAACCGGTGTAAGAGAAAAATTGGATCTTAAATTGGTAAGTAAAACACAATTTTTACAAGTTATAAGTTGATTTCTATGTGTTATTTTTAGATTTGTACAAATTTTTGTTGAAACATCATCAGAAAACGAAGAAAACCGAGGTTGAATATAGGTTTTGAAACCCTTTTTCAAATGTACTAACACACATGTCCGGTCGTCCAAGGATGAAATTCGGTTCTGTTCGGCCGGCCAAGGCCAAACAAGTCGATTATGCCCGACGGGGTAGGACTAGACAAATGGGACTTGTCTTGCCCTATTTGGCCATGGCAAGCCGAACATAACTGTTTTGGGTTTTCCTTTTAATTTTTTTTATTTTTTCCTATTAAGGAATTTTCCATGATTGTTAATTTTTGTTTTAATAGTTGTTTATTTATTTTTTATAACTTTATAATTGTTCTTTTTTTTATTTATAATAGCTTAAACCTAATATTTGTAAAGCTTGACTTACAAATATGAGCTTCTTTTGTTTTAACTAATGTTTATGAAAAGTTAGTTAGTTGATGTATTAAAACATCACTTGAGTGCCATATATAAAAATAATTCACATTTTACCTATTTAAGATATTTTAAAATATTTTGCCTACTTCACCGAGGCCCATGATTTAAATTACAATATACAATTAATTGTCATAACATGTTTTTTTTGGTATTTTCTTAATTAGATATGGCAAAAGCAATGTCCCAACTACCGAGGAGAAAAGCTCCCAAAGAAGAAAACGCTTAATTGAAAATGAATTACCACCAGCCATCATAAATGATTGATATATTTTTCAAGGCCGAAATTCTTTGTCCTATATACTTTAATTGATCATTTAATGATACTCAATGAAGAAACAGGGGAATAATTATCTCTCGTGTGATAACAAGTGCTCAAAGAATGATGGATCTCTCTTAGTTGATTTATTAATCTTTATACGTGGTTTTCCTTGGTTGTTTCTCTTCACGGCAAGCTCAGACATCAATGCAGATGAGGAATTATATATCTCCCTCAATTTTTTTGGCATTCTTGACTTCGCAACTACATCACTTGCAACACCTCATACATTTGAGCCAAACATAAACGTTGACTTATACATATTGTCAATCGTATTTATACGCGTATACATATATATTCGGTCTTAGAATAGTGTGATTGTGTGCATTATAGAGCTATTAATACCCTAGGACCTTAGTTTGTAAGAATTGAAACATGATACTTAAACAAATTTTCAACCTAAAATGTCGAGAAGGGCTCTTGAGGGAGAGGCACACTTCAGTGGTGAAAACTTGAGAGCTGCATTCTGGAATTTTTTAGGGAAGCGTGCTCCAAGGAGAGAAAAACACGCTCCTCACGGGTTCTATCACATCCCGCCCGGACGCTCCTAAACCGGCGGAACACTCACGGACGGGGCGCGAATGCATTATAACAATAACCGAGTGCGCAGGAACATAATTTAGTACAAGTATGATTTCATTAATTTCAGAGTATATTTGTACACGAAATAGTAAAGGGAACATCCTCCCAATGAATAAACAAAGGGTATTAAATGTGGGCCCAAAAACCTGCACCCAGTCCACCCTAATCTCCTGTGAAAAATTGGATAACAACGGGGTGAGCTACACGCTCAGTGGGTAAAATAGTTCGTGAATATAACAATTAATAAAGCAAACTTCATAATCAAATATCATAAATACACATCAGAGCATCATAATCAATACAACATGTATGTATGCATGACACCGTCTCGTATTGGTTCCGTGATTGTACGTCGCCTGAGTTCACGTACAAATGTCCATCCCCAGGTAAACCCGGGTTCTCATTGTATGTCCCTCCTCAGGGACGACGCCCTGGATTCACATACAGATGTCCCTCCTCAGGTGATCTCTGGTTCTCATTGTACATCGCTCTCTAGGGAAATATAATGAATAGTGAGCATTACTTCTAACTATTTTGTGAATCATAAACCACATACGTCCCTAGGTGGTGCTTATGTATGATGCCAATTCATGAACTAGTCCGATTTTTACTAACATTAGACAGGATTTGGCAACATCTGGTGATCCATATCAGGGTCGGTATCACCAAGTGCAAGGTTAGGACATTCAGTATTACTTGTACAAGCTGATAGCTTTTAAATAAGACCAACCAGATCAGTCTCCAGCTTGAGATGTGAGACATAAGGTCTACTTAAAAACCAATCGTCTTGAGCAGCACGCTGCTTCCTGTTTACTATTTAAAGTTACTGAGGACAAAATCGAGTCTGGTTGAGCCAGATTGACCACTAATCCGACATTGCAACAATGTAATACATGAATTCCCAATATACAGGCATAAGTATGACATGTATGAACATTATACGCAATAATGCAGTGTAAATGAATAGTAGACATACTCATAAATGAATGTAAACTTTAATAAAAGTTATAAGATACGCAAACCTATGTTTCGTTTACCACCTTCAGATAATAACTCCTTCGAGAACTGGCACCTTCCCCGTGAGCAGAAATGCGTTTCACCGCAAAGAGAGTCTCAAAAGATAGAAGAGAAAACTCAAGGAGAGTGAGAGAGAAATCACAAAAACAAGTGATTTGGTGTGAAAATTAGGGGAGGGGAGGGCTTTTATAGGAAAAAAAATGCTTGAATTTTTTTTTTGTGCGAACCTAGGGTATTACACTCTACCCCCCTTAAAAGGATTTCTCCCTCAAAATCAGTTCAAGTAGTCATGATTGCTATCAGCGTGAGATTCTCTGTCGTCGTCATCGTTCGCTAGATTAGGGTAGTGCCTATAAGGTCCCTGAATAGCATTGTGGCCGGTATAATCTTCAACATCATGTAACCATGGAGAGCAAATGGAGTCAGATTCGTCCTTAGAAGGTTCTGACCTTTGCCTAACAAATAGTGGTGTAGGGCTCTGTAGGTTGCATCGTTTAAGGGGAGGTAGGTTGAGCGGTGGGATGCTTTTTCGTGCTATTGCTCGAATCTGGCCGCCTGACAATTTTGGTAGAAGATCCTGCCAAGATGAGGACACGGGATTGTTTTGGGCAAAACTGTTATGAAAAACCCATGCACGCTCTGGCGATAAGGATCACTGTCTATGGGGCGATGGAGTTGGTGATGCAAAGTAGTTGTGACTTGACTCAGATCCTTAAAGAGTCGCAACAAGTTGCCAATGAGGTCATTGCGTGTGTGCATCACTACCTCCATCAATATTATTTTCAAACATCTGCATATTTATTTAAATATATTAAGATAAGTGAAAAGTACAATGTATCACATCATCAATTATTACTAGAAAACAATTCAGGGTATTTCTATTTAATTGTTTCTTTTAGTTCCTATGTTGCTTCTTCAACTCCGTGGTGATCCCAAAGTACTTTCATAAGTGGTATGCTACGTCGCTTTAGTTCTTGAGTTTTTCTATCCAAAATCTGTATCTCTCTTTCTTGATACTTGTTTCCTTCTTCAACACGGACCTTGAGCAGAGGGATGATATACGAAAGATCAGGACGATACTTTCGAAGCATGGATACGTGAAAAATGTCATGAACCTTAGACATAGAAGATGGAAGGGACAGATGATAAGCAAGTTTGCCAATACGTTGAATGATCTGAAATGGACTGATATACCGTGGGGAGAGCTTTCTTTTGATCCCAAAGAGCTTGACACCTCTTGTAGGCTGAACTTTTAGAAAAACCAAGTCCTCCTTAACAAATTCTAGAGGCTACGTTCGCTTGTTAGCATAGCTCTTCTGGCAACTTTGTGCAATACAAAGTCGTTCCTTTACTAGTGCAATCTTCTCAGAAGTCTCTTGAACTAGTTCAGGCCCCAACTGCGGTCGATCTATCATATCTAACTAACATACCAAAGATCTGCAAGGGCGACCATAGAGAACCTTGTATGGTGCCATGCCGATACTAGTTTGGTAAGTGTTGTTGTATGCAAACTCAGCCAAATGTAAGTGTTTTGCCCATCCATCATGGAAGTCCAAAATGCAACATCGTAACATATCATCCAAGATTTGGATCAAACGTTCTGACTGCCCATCAGTCTGAGGGTGAAAGGCTGTGCTCGTGGTGATTCTAAAGCCCATTCCACTCTTGAAGCTTTGCCAAAACTTTGATGCGAATCGAGGGTCTCGATCAGAGACGATCGTAAGTGGTATGCCATGGAGGTCCACGATCTCTCTTTCATACAATTTCGACAAGCTTGGTGGGGTTATCTACGAACTTTATTGGCAAAAAGTGTGCAGACTTTGTAAGTCTGTCAATGATAACCCAGATAACATCTTGCCCTTTATTATTTCGAGACAAGGCTGTAACAAAGTCCAGAGGGAAGTCTACGTTCTGCCTTAACTTGCTGGCAAATGAGACATCGAGCAACAAATTCTGCAATCGCCTTCTTCATTTTAGAAAACCAGAATTGTCGCTTGACATCCTTGTACATCTTGTCACCCCTAAGATAGCATGACAGTCCGAGAGTATGCTGTCAAGTTCAAGGAACTATTGGTCTTCTCTCTCTCCACCATTTCAACGGAGTGAGATAAGGTCGAGAAATTCTATAATAGCCTTCGTCCATAAATCTGACGGGCCCTGTCAATCTTGGATCTCAAGAATTACAGGGAGCTAGTCAATATGCCATGAACTTTGAGCAAGAGAAAACTGAGCAAGAACAGAGAAAGAATAGGGAAAAATGACCTGCAACGTTTTTTCAACAAGGCACTCAATAGGGCAATAAGCAAAAAACCCAGCCTTCCGAGCTCCCATGCAAAAACATGAGGCCACGACATTTGCGGCTGAAACTTCTAACCGTAGCCATCAGGGTTTTCATAATCATAATAGAGGAGGCTGCAAAGGCAGGGGTGGCCGCCGCAATGGCAATGACAGAGGTGGTGACCAACAACACCACAGTCAGCACGGCCAACAGAACCAACAACAAGCGCCTCAACATCAGAGGCTGACTTGTTTCAACTGCGGCCAACAGGGCCATGTAAAAAGTCTTTGTCCCCACCCTCCACAACCAAGGCAGCCAGTTCAATAAGCCCCACCTGCTGCTAATGCCTAGCCCAGGCTAAACATATTGAACCAAGGGCGAATGCAACAGGGCAAAGCGTTTGCTGTCGCTCAACAATCTCTTCCAGGCAATAATGTAGTCAAAGGTACATTTCTTTTGTTCAATACATCGGTGCATGCCTTGTTTGATTCGGGTGTTACGCACTCATTTATATCTTCTGCATTGGTAAGACAATTAGGGTTGTAACCTGAACCCACAGACATCACAATCTATGTCTCAACACTATTAGAATCTGGTACTGACGTGAAATTAAAGTGTTCTAGATGTGAACTTTGAATGTCATAACATATAATTTATGCAGATCTCCCAGTGATGGACATTGAAGACTTCGACGTCA
This sequence comes from Paratinospora sagittata, assembly GCA_035771175.1. Classification (NCBI taxonomy): domain Eukaryota; kingdom Viridiplantae; phylum Streptophyta; class Magnoliopsida; order Ranunculales; family Menispermaceae; genus Paratinospora; species Paratinospora sagittata. The sequence goes on along the minus strand of CM069602.1, from coordinate 44,378,297 downwards.
TCCTCGATATGGACTGGCTCGCACCATTAAATGTTAAAATTGATTGTTTGAAGAAGCAAGTTCAGTTAACCTTACCCACTAGGGAGTTTGTCAAAATTTAGGGAACGTGGAAATGGATACACAACTCGACTGTCGCACTCCTTAAGGCACAGCTTCGAGCCCTATCCCTTGGTGATGACAATGAATTATCATCACTATACCTTTTTGAAATACATGATGTCCCGGTCATATCTGAATTCCCAATGGTTTTTCTAAATGACCTTCCTAGTCTACCTCAAGTTCGAAAATTAGATTTTGATATCAAACTCATACCAGGGACTGAACGCATCTCAATTCCACTATACACAATGTCCAATGTCAAGCTGGTTGAGTTGGACAAATAACTGAAGGATTGGAAAGTACTGGCTTCATCAAAAAAAGTTCATCCCCTTGGGGCGCTCCAGTTCTGTTCATTTGCAAAAAGGACGGTTCATTACAGCTTTGCATCGATTATCGCAAGTTGAATAACGTAACCATCAAGAACAAATACCCATTGGCCAGGATCAATAACTTGTTAGACCAACTTAAAAATGCCAAATATTTCTCTAAGATTGATTTACGATTCGATTATCATCAACTCCGGATCAGAGAGTTGGACATAAATTAAATAGCTTTCAGTCTAACAAATTCTTGGTCATGCCATTCGGTCTAACAAATGCACTTGCAGCATTCATGGATTTGATTAACCGCATCTTCAAACCATATTTAGACCGATTTGTGGTGGTCTTTGTAGATGATATCTTGGTATATTCACCAACAGAGGAAGACCATAAGATACATCTGAGGATTGTCCTCCAAACCTTAAGATGCCATCAATTATATGCAAAGTTGAGTAAGTGCGAATTTTGGGTGAAAAGTGTTTAATTCCTAAGTTGAGGCGATATTCAACTAGAAGCAACCTACCACTGTTACTCAAATTAGGAGTTTTCTCAGTTTGGATGGCTACTACAGATGTTTCATCAATGACTTCTCTAAGATTGTTGAACCTACGACCAAGCTCACTTGGAAAGACGTACGATTCATCTGGAACACCTTCTGTGAATTGTGATTTCAGGAATTGAAAAGTGCCTCACGAAAGCACCAGTATTAATCCCTCCAAGAATTGGAGTTGGATTTTCACTATACACGGAAGCCTCTCTCCAAGGCTTAGGTGCAATACTAATAAAAGAAGGCCAAGTTGTTGCCTATGCTTCTAGGCAACTAAAGATTCATGAGGGTAATTACCCAACGCATGACTTGGAACTTGCAGCTGTCGTATTCGCATTGAAGTTATGGCATCATTATATATATGGTGAAAGGTTTGAGGTCTTCTCGGATCATAAGAGCCTCAAGTACATCTATACTCAGAGAAACCTAAACCTCTGCCAAAGACAATGGTTGAAATTTTTGAAAGATTGTGACTTTTAGCTCCAATACCATCCGGGAAAAGCCAACGTTGTGGCTGATGCCCTGAGTAAAAAATCTTATGTTGCTGCTTGTACTCTTAACTTTGAAATGAGGAAGTTGGCTACGGAGATGGAGAATTTTAACTTATGGCTCATTGAGGAGGGAGGAAGATCACGACTTTCTCAATTATCAGCCAACTCTGAGCTTATTCAAAAAATTTCAGCTACTCAAGCCACCGATCCCATGTTAATGGAGAAAAGAGAACTTCTCCTCAGCATAAAGGACCTTCCCCACTGGTCGATCTCTAATGACGAGGCAGTTTTCTACAAAAAATGTCTCTGCCTACCGAGCGATCCTGAAGTTTGAAAAGAAGTGCTCACTAAAATGCATTGCTCGAGGTTTGCTGTGGCACCTGGAGGAGACAAAATGTACAAAGATCTCAAATGACAATTTTGGTTCTCTAGAATGAAAAAATTCATTGCAGACTTTGTTGCTCGACGTCTCATTTGCCAAAAAGTAAGGGCAGAACGCAGACTTCTTTCCGGACTTCTCTAGCCTTTACCTATTGGAAAGTGGAAGTGAGAGAACATTGCAATGGATTTTGTTACGGCCTTGCCTCGAAATAATAAAGGGCAAGATGCAATCTGGGTTATCATTGATAGACTTACAAAGTCTGCACACTTTTTACCAATAATGTTCATGGATAACCCCGCCAAGCTAGTCGAATTGTATGAAAGAGAGATCGTACGCCTCCATGGCATACCACTCACGATTGTCTCTGATTGAGACCCTCGATTCACATCAAAATTCTCGCAAAGCTTCCAAGGATGAATGGGCTCCAAGATTACCATGAGGACAACTTTTCACCCACAAATCGACGGGAAGTCAGAGCGTTTAATCCAAATCTTGGAAGACATATTACGATGTTGCATATTGAACTTTCATGATGGATGGGCAAAGCACTTACATTTGGCTGAGTTTGCATACAACAACAACTACCAAACCAGTATTGGCATGGAACCATACGAGGCTCTCTATGGTCGTTCTTGCAGATCTCCGATATGCATGTTAGACATGGCATATAGACAACAATTGGGGCCAGAACTAGTTCAAGAGACTTCTAAGAAGATCACACTAGTAAAGGAGCGACTTCGTGTTACACAAAGTTGATAGAAGAGCTATGCCGACAAACAGAGACAACCTCTAGAATTTGACAAGGGGGACTTAGGTTTTCTAAAAGTTCAGCTTACAAGAGGTGTCAAACACTTCAGAATCAAAGGAAAACTCTCCCCACGATATATCGACCCATTTCAGATCATCGAATGTATTGGCAAACTAGCCTATTGACTATCCCTTCCCTCATCCATCTGGTCGAAGTTCGGATTGAAGAAGGAAATAAATATTAGGAGAGAGCGATATGTATTCTAGATAGAAAAACTCAAGAACTGAGGCGACGTAGAATTCCACTTGTAAAAGTACTTTGGGATCACCACGAAGTAAAAGAAGCAACTTGGGAACTAGAAAAAATAATTAAAAAGAAATACCCCAAATTGTTTTCTAGTAATAGTTGATGATGTGATACATTGTACTATTTCACTTATCAATAAAATTATGAAACTTCTTTTACAATATCTTAATATATTGTTTCATATAATTAACCATGCAGATGTCTGCAAACAACAAGCGGGAGTAATAAACCATACACTCCATGGCCTGCTTGGCAACCAGTGGAGACTCCTTCAAGTTCTAATACAAACCACAACTTCTTTGCATCACCAACTCCCTCGCCTCAGCGGCAACGATCCCTATCGCCATAGCAAACATGGTTATATCATAACAAAAATTACCTGAAGCAATCCAGTGCCCTCATCCTAGCAAGATCTCCTACCAAATATTTTGGGCGGCTAAATTCTGGCAATTGCACGAAAAAATATTCTACCACTCAACCTACCTCCCCTGAAATGTTGCAACTTGCAGTGCCCTACACCACCATATGTTAAGCAAATGTCGAAACCTTCTGCGAACGAATCCGATTCCATTTGCTCTCTATTGCTTGATGATGTCGAGGATTCCACTGGCTACAGTATAATTCAGGGAGCTTACCAGCATTACCCTGATCTTGGGAATGATGACGAAGGCGGTGAATCTTACGAAGACAACAATCATCACTACATGGACTGAAATTTTGAGGGCGAAATTCTTTTAAGGGGGGTAGAGTGTAATACCCTTGGTTTACACACACAAGAAAAAAAACCTAAAATTTCAGGTGAAAACCTGAAATTTCATGCGTAAACCTGAAATTTCTGGCATGTCAAAAAAAATTCCAGGCAAAAACCCGAAATTTCGGGCATGTCTTTTTCTATAAAAAGACCCCTTCCCCCCTCATTTTCATACCACAACTCATTCTTCTCTCTTTCTGTCCTTGATTGGTTTCCATCACTCTTATTGTGATTTTCTCTCTCATCTTTTTGAGACTCTCTTTGTGGTACGAAGCGGTTTTGCTCGAGAAGAAGCGCCAGTTTTGGAAAGAAGTTTTATCTGAAGGTGGGGAACAAGCATAGGTTTGCGTGTCTTATGACTTTTAATAAAGTTTTCATTCATTTATCATCTTTACATGAACCTAGGGCGATAAATGATCACAAAACCATTACGAGACGGTGTCATACATACATTCTTGTTAAGACATGTTGTGCTATTTGTGAGGCTATGTTGTGTATAAGTGTTGTTTGATTATGAAGACTTCTTTATTAATTGTCATATTCACGAACTATTTTACCCACTGGGCAATAACTCACCCTGTTGTTAACCATTTTTACAAGAGTCTAGGGTGGATTGGGTGGAGCTGTTTGCGCCCTCATTTTGTACCCCTTGCTTAATTATTAGGGAGATTTTGGGAGGATGTTCCCTTAATTACATTTTGTACAAAAATACATTCTGAAATTAATGAAATCAGATTTGTACTCAATTGTGTACTTGCGCCTTGGTGACTGTTATAATGTATTTGCTCCCCGCTTGTGAGTGTTCCGCCTGTTTAGGCGTTTCCGGGCGGGGTGTGACACTTTCCACTAGAGAGCCTTCTCTAATAAGAAACCTCCACCCTTGCTTAGCTAGCATTGCTTGATTGAAGCATCTCATGTCTTCGATGTTATTTCAACAACTCTCATGTTCCATATAAGAAAAGATATTTTGATTATTACAAACCACATTCCTATGTATATAGTGCACATGATGATGCATGGATGACTCACTCAAAAAAATGGTGGAAAGGAAGTCAAGTTCATGATCAAGATAAAGACCATGTCTACTCGGGAATTTAATTTCATGTTCTAGAATGATTTGGGCTTGTAGAACGTCAGCCATCATCTGATTCAACAAATTATTCACCTCATGATTTTTCACAAGTTTTCAAAAACACTTAAATCTTACAAATATGATTTGTATCGATTTAATTTGAAAGTTTTCGATTTAATATTTGGACTGTCTGCATGATTTTCAAAATGTTTGATATGATCCAAAAAACTTAAATATTGATTTGATTCAATCGTATTTTGGAAAATCAAATTTCATGAAAAATTGTTTTGAGTGTCTTTCAGGATGTTGATGAGCCATTAGGGTGTTGATGCAGTGGTTAGTCACTTAATATTGAGCGAACACTGCAAGATGTTGATGGACCATCAAGCCGCTGATGGTTTCTGGGTTTAAATGTTCATCGTTCAAAGTAGAACGCTGATCGAGTATTAGCACCCTCATCGAACTAACCTGGAAAAACTAGCAGTTGCTATCAGGACGCTAATGAAGTGCTAGCACCCTCTTTGATTTTCTGGGTTTTTGAAAAACAAACCCATCAGGACGCTAACGTGTTATTAGCGCCCTCTTGGAATTGTTGGCCCAGGTATGTCCAAGAGGGGGGTGAATTGGACACTTAGTTAAAGTTAATCCATTGGCAAATAATAAAGTGCAGTAAATCAATCTACACAATCGATTTATAGTGGTTCGGCTACTTGCCTACCTCCACTACCTAACCTCCTCAATTAGGATTTTCAAACCTCTTTCCTAAGGAATTCTCTTACGGGTTAGAACCAAACCATTACAACTTTTTCTCAACTTTCAAGTATGAGAACCACTGTTACACTGCTCAACTTGTAGGCTTAAGACCAACCTACACCTCTCGACTTACAGGCTAGAGAACTATCTATCTCAACTTCTGGGTGTGAGACTAACCTAAAACCTTCTCAACTTATAGGCTTGAGAATGACCACTTTGTTGAACAAACAAAGGTAAGTATTTAGCAGTTTCTATATGAAATACCCCCGGTTTACACAAAATAAAAAATAAAAAAATATATGGGCATTGCCTAAACGTTTCTGGTTCGTTCGAGCATGGAATTTTATAAAAGGGTCCCCTCCCCCTCCCCTCATTTCTCACACCACAACTCTCTCCTTCTCTCTCTCTCTTTCTCTCTCTGTTTGGGTTGGTTTCCTTCACTCTTTTGTGATTTTCTCTCTCCTTTTTTGAGACTCTCTCTCACGTAAAACTCTCTTTGTGGTACAAAGTTGTTCTTCTCGGGTGGAAGCACCAGTTTTGGAAAGAAGTACAATTTGAAGGTGGGAACGAAACATAGGTTTGAGTGTCTTATGACTTTTCATAAAGTTTTCATTCATTTATCATTATGTCTATTAATCACTTATGTTACATTGTTGAGTATAATGTTCATACATGTCATACTCGTGCTTTAATATTTGGAGTCAACGTATTACACTGTTACTACACCGGATTAGCGGTCAATTTGACTAACCCAAACTTAGTTTTGTCCTCAGTAACTTTGAATAGTGAACGGGAGGCAACTTGCTGCTCTAGAAGACTTGGTATTTAAGCGGGACCTTGTGTTCTCATCTCTCGACCTGAGGACTAGTTTGGTTGGTCCCATTGAAAGTTGTCTACTTGTATAGGTGATACTGGAAATCCTAGCAATGCAAGCGGTGATGCTAACCTAATAAGCATCACCAGACGTTGCCAAATCCTGTCTAATGTAAGTAAAGACCAGACCTGCACATGCATAGTCATCATACATAAAATAAGAACCACCTAGAGACGTAAATGGTCTGTGATCTATAAATTATTTATTGGTGCAATTGTGCCCACTATTATTGATGTTTCCCATAGAGATGGACGTACAATGTGAACCTTGGATTACCTAGAGATGGACTTTTGTACATGAACCTAAGGTTACGGTCACAGAGCCAGTACGAGACGATGTTATGTATACTTACCTGTTAAGCTATGTTGCACTATTTTTGATGCTATGTTGTGTATATTTGATGTATGATTATGATGTCTTCTTCATTAATTGTCATACTCACAAAGTATTTTACCCATTGGGCAATAGCTCATCCCATTGCTAACCATTTTATAATAGTCTAGGGTGGATTGGGCGGAGGTGTTTTGGGCCCTCATTTTGTACACCTTACTTATTTGTTCAATTATTTAGGGAGATTTTTGGGAGGATCTTCGGTTCCAGACCGCCTACATTCTGTACAAAATACATTCTGAAATTAATGAAAATAGACTTGTACTTGAATTGTATACTTGCGCACTCGATAACTGTTATAATGCAATCGCTCCCCACCTGTGAGTCTCGCCGGTTTAGGCGAGTCCGGGCAGGGTGTGATAGTATAACTACTGTTACAACTCAATACAATATACAAGATACAAAATGAAGTACAATTTTATCCTATGAACTATCTCTCAAATTTCTCTTTCAGCAAGAATGACATGAGATTAAAATCGTACTGAAAATTTGAGTAAAAACAGTTCAATAAACTTTAAACAGATTTTCAATGAAAGATGTAAGGTAGCTCAATATGAAATTCTTTGAATAAAACTTGTTTCAAAGATAACACTCTGAAAGCTAAAATAGTTTTGAACTTTGAAATCAATTTAAAAATTCAACTAACTTTCAAAGGTATTGGCCTTGTGAATTTTTGTGTATTGTGTTTTGATTCTAAGTACTGGTATATATAGACTTAGTAGGGATAAAGTTGTTGATTATATGAATTTGAATTTCAAAAAGAAAGTTAGCTCACAACAGCTAGAATCTTTCATGAAGATGGCGAAAACCATCTTTATGAACATTCTGATTCTTTTTAGGTTGCATGAAAAAAAAAGTCTCAAAGGACGTGATTCATGCATCAAAAGAAATTTCTAACAAGTCTGAAAAAGGCTATGCGCATAAAAAGTTCTAAAAAGATAAACTGAAAAAGTGCACAGACGCAACTTTATGACAGTGTTGGGTTAGCGTCCTAACGCATAGAACCAACTTTGTCATTTTGTTCTTTGAAGGCGCTTATAAACTGTACGCGTCCTGCTGAACTGTGAAGTGAGGAAGCTATTGGAATGTAAGTGTCCTGACTTACTTAACGTTTAAAATCGAATAAAGCTGTGAGGGCACTATTTGAAGATAAGCATCCTGACAAGTTTTTGAAGCACTTAAAATCACAAGGGCGCTACTAATGACGTAAGCGTCCTAACATTTAAAGCACGAAAACATAAGGGCGCTACTAAAGACGTAAGCGTCCTGATGTTTAACAACTTTTAAAAATGACCAAAAACATAAGGGCACTACTGTACCATCAGCGTCCTTATATTTAAACTGACCAATGAGCTGATGTTCGATCAGTTTCCTGATAAGTTCTTCGATTGATTCAATGAGGGCGCTACAGACAAAATAAGCATCCTGATAGATATGAACTTTTCAACCTTGAACGTTATCAGTGTCCTAATATATCATCAGTATCCTGACTAACCAAGTCCAGGAGGGCGTTGCTGAGACATTAGCGTCCTGATCATATACTTAAAGACTGATTTTGCAAAATAATTTTGTCTTTCAAAACTTAGTTAAATCAGTTGGAAATTCCATCAAACTAAAAACTGAAACGATTAAGAGATTAAATCTTTTAAGAAAACCTCTCAAACACATCGATCAAAACATGCAAATATGTTAAACTTGTTGAGAGTAATTTGATCGAAAGCTTTATATCTTCAGTACTTGAAAACTCGAGACTTTGATCTTTCAATAAACTTGTAAGTTATGTTATTTGATCTTGGTTCTTGATAGTTTTGAAACACTTAAAAAGATCATTAGATACACAAACATGAGTAGTTTCGAATCATCAAAATATTCTCATTTTGGGGTTCCATGAGATAACATGAACTAGTTGACAAAAAGTTTGTTTTTCAGAAGTGTAATTCAAGACGCTGAAGCTCCTTCAGAACGCGTGACACTATCAAATTTCTGAAAAAGCCTGTCAAACTGTGAACTATTTGGCTCTTGCTATTTTCATGATTGCACAGAGTTCTTTGGTTCCTCGAACAATCTGATTACGTAAATTTTGATGAAACAATTTGGCCGTTTGATTTGAAATTCAAATCAAGTGCCAAAACATTTTGAATGTCTGAATTTCAAAGGCTTTTCTATAAGTATATCACTTTGAGCCGTTGAACAGACAACAACAAAAAGAAACAAGATTTTCACAAAAACTCTTTGAAAGTTAGTCTAATATTTTTGTGAAAAATAATGTGAAAATACTTTGAAAATACTATGATTTGAAATCACCTTCTGGATTAGTTATTCTTCTCTATCATATCTTTTAAAATCAATTGAGGGAAGGAGGAGCAATTGTAATACCCTAGGATTGCACAAAAAAAATAAAAATAAAAAATTGAACTTCGAGCACCTTCCTGAACGTTCGGGCATCCTTTTTTCCATAAAAGGAGGGCTCCTCCCCCCTTATTTTCACACCAAACCAACTCTCCTCCTCTTGTTAAAAATTTCTCTCTCTCTCTCTCTCTCTTTTAAGACTCTCTTTTCGGGACTCTCTTCGAGGTGCAACGCGGTTCTGCTCGAGGGAAGGCACCAGTTCAAGAAGGAGTTTTTATCTGAAGGTGGGGAACAAAACATAGGTTTGCGTGTCTTATGACTTTTGTTAAAGTTTACATTCATTTATCAATATATCTATTATTCATATACACTGCATTATTGCGTATAATGTTCATACTTGTCATATTTATGCCTGTATATTTTGAGTTCATGTATTACGCTATTGCGATGCCGGATTAGTGGTCAATCTGGCTCAACCAGACTCAGTCTTGTCCTCAGTAACTTTAAATAGTGAACGGGAGGCAGCGTGCCGTTCTAAACGATTGGTATTTAAGTAAACCTCATGTCTCACCTCTCAACTAGAGACTGATATGGTTAGTCTTACTTGAAAGCTATCAGCTTGTATAAGTGATACTAAACATCCTAACCTTGCACGTGGTTATACCGACCATGATAAGGATCACCAGACGTTGCCAAATACCGTCTAATGTTAGTAAAGATCGGACCTGTTCATGCATTGGCATCGTACATAAGCACCACCTAGGGAAGTATGTGGTTTATGATCCATAAAATAGTTAGAAGCAATGCTCACTATTATTGATATTTTCCTAGAGAAGGACATACAATGAGAACCCGAGTTTACCTGGGGATGGACATCTGTACGTGAACTCAGGCGTCGTACAATCACCAAACTAATACGAGACGGTGTCATGCATACATACATTTGTATTGATTATGATGCTCTGATGTGTATTTGTGATATTTGGTTATGAAGTATCCTTTATTGATCATCATATTCACGAACTATTTTACCCACTAAGCATGTAGCTCACCCCGTTGTTATCCAATTTTTCACAAGAGATTAGGGTGGACTGGGTGCAGGTTTTTCGGCCCACATTTTGTACCCTTTGTTTATTCGTTGGGAATTTTGGGAGGATGTTCCCTTTACTATTTCATGTACAAAAATATATTCTGAAATTAATGAAATTAGACTTATACTTAATTGTATACATGTGCACTCGGTTATTGTTATAATACATTCACGCCCTGTCCTTGAGTATCCCACCGTTTTAGGCACGTATCAGAATGAAAGGTCCATGGCCCGCCCAAGTCCACCAATTAGGAGAAGAAAATTTTATTATATATATATATATATATATATATATATATATATATATATATATGAATTATATATAGTTAAGATTTATATTAAATATATATCTAGAAAACTATATAGTTTTTATATAGTTTAGATTTATATATATATATATATATACGTAACTTGTTGCTAATGGAAAATTTGGATTTAACATTGGCATAAACATCAAGAGAAAAATAGAAAATATTGTCCAACGAACAAGGTATAAATCTTAAAAATGTTAGGAATATATTTTGTGTATTTCAGAAGTTTTGTCTTCCTTTCAACAAGATAATGGCCTCAAGTGAAAGAACGACTTCCAGTAGTTAGGAACCAATTCCCACCAGATTTACAGAACTGTTCAAAAGGGAGGTTATGACTTTGAGGAGTATCGACAATAGAGATCTCCGCCTCCGTCCTATCCTTCACAAAAAACTCGCAACACTAGGATGGTTAAATATAACCAAAGTTGAATTTTACGTCTCCTTCAACTTGGTAAAGTCCTTTTACGAAGCCATGAATTGCGTGGGACTTCAAGAAGATGGGATCAACCCTGTCTTGGAGACAACGGTCAAGGAAGCAAAAAATTCTATCAACGTCGAAATTATTTCATGACTTATGGAGATCCCGATTAGAAATAGAATCATTGATCCACATGAACCCCGGACGATTGCAAAGATCGCAGAGTCCAAGGAACAATTGTTCAATTCCCTCGCCAAAAAGCCGTACACATAATTGACATACGCCCACCTCGCAAACAATCTCCTTAAACCACCTCTTGCCGGCCTTGGGAAGATCGTATTCGGCAACATCTTGCCAGAAATGGTGACTAGAAGATCTATGATAAGAGCTCAACTTCTTGTAATATACTGCATAGAAAAGGGAATTAAAGTCTCTCTACCTCACATCATCATCCAGCATATGTTGTGGGTGATTCAAAACCCTACAAAGAAGGAGCACCTTGGCTACGAAGTCTTGATCATTAGGATGCTATACGAGGCAAACATCAACACTTTTGATGAATCCTTGAAACAAATCACTAATGCGGTTACAACATCCTCTATCTCCAAAACTTTCATCTCAAGGGGACAATGGACATTGTCAACGAAAAAGTCGGTGCAAGATTCCTGTTAGGGAGGCACCAAATAATGAGCCAAACCAGAACCCTACAACAAACCCAGCCTCCAATAATGGTCAACCCGATCATTTATTCTCTGAGGATGATCTTTTTGGCAACCTCAACCAAATCAGGATGGACGGGGAGTTCCAGCAAATCCACCTTCCTGGAACCTACCAACTCAAGGAAATACTACGTACCAAAGGTTTCCAACTCCTGAGGTACCGCATCAGGCAATTTCACAAGTTCCTATGAACCAACAATAACAGAATTGTGTGGCACCAAATTTCAAAAGACAGGATATCTCAATGAGTTAATTGTTTCAAAACTTTTTGACTCAAGCATATCCAAACGTCCAAGAGGTTCCCGTTAGGGAATCCCTGTACAATCAAACCAACTACCTCCACCTATGAGTCAACCATACGGTCAATACTTTCCACCAATGCCTACAGCCTACCCTCCACCTATGGGGCAATCAACCTACCATCCATCGATGGGACAACCGACCAATCAACCATCGATGGGGCAATTGACTAAACCATTCGAGCAGTTAAATGTGATTGTATCTAGTATTGCTCGAATGGATGAGACTCAACAGATGCCTTAACAGTAGAGGTTGACTTGTTACTACTTCGGCCAACAGGGCCATGTAAGAAATGTCTGCCCGCACCTTCAGCAACCACGACAACCTATTCTCGTTGTTTTAGTCCAACAAGCCCCACCTGCTGCTAATGCCCAACCCTGGCAGAACTTGCGGAACTAAGGGCAACAAAACCAGGGCAAAACATTTTCCATCACTCAACAACCCCTCCTAGAAAACAATGTAGTCAAAGGCACATTTTCCTTGTTCAATACAATGATGCATGTCTTGTTCGATTCAGGTGCTACACACTCTTTTATATCTTCTACATTGGTAAGTCATTTGGGGTTGCATCCTGAACCCACAAACATCACAATCCATGTCACATCACCATTAGGATCTAGTACTGACGTGAATTTACAGTGCTCTCAATGTGATCTTCGAATGTCATAACAGATAATATAAGCAAATTTTTTTGTAATGGATATTGAAGACTTTGACATCATCATTGGCATGGACTGGCTAGCACCACTAAATACAAAGATCGATTGTATGAAGAAGTAGGTTCAGTTAACCTTGCCTACTGAGGAGTTTGTCAAGATTCAGGAAACAGGGAAATGGATACACAACTCGACTGTTGCACTTCTCAAGGCATAGCTTCGAGCTCTATCCCTTGGTGATGACAATGAATCACCAACACCGTACCCTCTTGAAGTACATGATGTCCCGGTAATATTTGACTTCCTAGTCTACCTCCGGTTGGAGAATTCTATTTTGAGATCAAACTCATACCTGGGACCCAGCCTATCTTAATTCCACCATACAAAATGTCCAACGTCGAGCTAGTTGAGTTGGACAAACAACTGAAGGAATTGGAGAGTAATGGCTTCATTAGGAAAAGTTCATCACCTTGGGGCGCTCCAGTTCTGTATGTTCGCAAAAAGGATGGTTCATTACGACTCTGCATCGACTACCGGAAGTTGAATAACGTCACCATCAAGAACAGATATCCACTACCCAGGATCAATGACTTGTTCGACCAACTTAAAGATGCTAAATACTTCTCTAAGATTGATTTACGATTCGATTATCATCAACTCCGGATTAGAGAGTCAGACATTACTAAAACGACTTTCACAACTCGGTACGGTCATTACGAGTTCTTGGTTATGTCGTTCGGTCTAACAAATCCACCTGTAACATTCATGGATTTGATGAACCGCATCTTTAGGTCATACTTAGACCGTTTTGTGGTGGTCTTCGTGGATGATATCTTGATATATTCCTCAACTGAGGAAGACCATAAGATACATCTGAGGATTGTCTTCCAGACCTTGAGATGCCATCAGTTGTACTCAAAGTTGAGTAAGTGCAAATTTTAGGCGAAGAGAGTTCAATTCCTTGGTCATGTGGTTTCAGGCAATGACATTGAGGTGGATCCTTCTAAGGTTGAAGCAATTTTAAACTGGAAGCAGCCTACCACTGTTACTCAAATTCAGAGTTTTCTTGGTTTGGCTAGTTAGTACAGACGCTTCATCAAGGACTTTTCAGAGATTGCTGAACCTATGACCAAGCTCATTCGAAAAGACGTACGATTCATTTGGAATCCCTCCTGTGAATCGTCATTTTAGGAATTGAAGAAGCGTCTCACGACAACATTGGTACTAATCACTCCAAGAAATGAAGTTGGGTTTTCACTATACACCGACGTCTCTCTCCAAGGCATAGATGCAGTACTAATGCAAGAAGGCCAAGTTGTTGCTTATGCTTCGAGGCAATTGAAGATTCATGAGGGTAATTACCCAACGCATGACTTGGAACTTACAACTGTCGTATTCGCACTGAAGTTATGGTGTAATACCCCCGAAATTAGACTAAAATATATATAAATTAAAAATACAACATATGGATAAATAAAATTCTATATATGCTAATAATATGATATATATGTCACAAAATGAGAATATTAGTTTTGAGCCCATGTCCATGATATAAATGTCACAAGATGGGAATATTAGTTTTGGGCCCATGTACAATATTGTTGGACTTGTAAATCACAAAATCCACAATCAAGTCCAAAAACAAATCCATGGCATGACCCAAAACCAAGTCCAAGCCCACTAATTGGAAGACTTTAGGTAAATTACTAGTGTTGCAAGTTGGCAACTTGCATTTCATGTGTATGGCTAAGATTTTTTGGTTAATTTTTAATTGAGTGCTGTGGATTGGATGGAACTAGTATAAAAGGAGATGCCTCCCCCTCATTTTTTCCATCCCACTCTTCATTTCTCCTCATTTTTCTTGGAAACTCTCTCTTGAAAATTTTAGTATGCTCTGTGGTTGCGGTTTTTACTGATCTTCCACATCAGAAAATATTTTCTAGAGTACTCTCCTTTCATCTCTTCCCTCCCTTGAAGTATTTTCTCTTTCTCCCTCTAGAATTTCTCTCTTTAGAAATTCTCTCTCTTCTTTTGAGACTCTCCTATTTGGTGCATAGTAGAAGATCTATGAAATGCCGATCTTGCAAAATTGAAGGTAGGAAGCGAAACTTAGGTTTGAGTATATTTTTTCATTTTACAAAGTTTTCATACATGTATCATGCTATTTGATATGCATGCATAATCTCAATTCATACATATATCATGTTATTTGATATGCATGCATCATTTCAATTATATTATCAATGCCGAGATTACGCCATATTGTACCTTGACATTTGGACAGTGTATCGTCATATTGCTGGATTGGCAATTGATTCTATTAGCCAAACTTAGTCCTGTCCCTAGTACCATTAATTTGTGAACGGGAGGCAGCAATGCTGCTCTAGAAGACTTGGTGACTTTAGGGTGTCCAGTGTGACCCACCTCTCTGCCTAGGGACTGGTCTGGTTAATTCTATTGAAAGTAAGCCTAAAAAGATATAAGGTTCCACACGCCTGTCTTTTGGACTCAAGAGTTGCTACACATGAGCAGTAAGTATGATATTGATGATGCCTATCCTTTTGGCTCAAGACGTGCCCCACATGTGCAGTAGGCTAGTCATATCAGTACAGGACTTGACACTGGACCTTATCGGCATGGATGCCCTGTTATGACTTAACCCTATGAGATACATCTCTGCTAGAACTTTGATGATCCAGCCAGAAAAGGAGTTGTATGGATTGGGTTACATATATTCCTTGGCGAGGTACGTATAATGAGAACCGGGGATGAATCCTGAAGAGGGACATTATACGAGAACCCAGGACAGTACTTGGCCATGAATTTCCATGAGACGGTGTGTTGTGCGTGTCTACCTATTCATGCATTTTATATGATTGATGATGATTGTATTGTGTTTATCTCATGATTATGATTATGATGAACTCATTATAAATTGACATAATCCACGAAATACCTACCTTTCCTACTGGGCGATGGCTCATTCCATTGCTAACATTTTCAGGGCTTAGACCATTTTACCAAAAAAGAAGGTCAACAGGAGCTACGCGCGATGTGAGGCGCGTAGGGTACGGACGTCGATTTAGATCTATAGTGAGTTTTTATGTAATTTTCGTTGTGTACTCGTGTATGTAAAAATCATGTACCTCGTGTACTTTGTACCCTTTGTATTCAAAGATGATGAATAAAAAGATCTGAGTTGATGTCCAAGACTGTTCGCACTCCAATTCTATGATTTGTTGTGAAATCCTTGGTTAATGAACGGGGTGTGACAATTTATGGTATCAGAGCATGATCTTGCGACCAATGCCATACACGTGTCCTTTTCTCAGTACACGTGTCGGCAATGTGAATAAAACATGCATATTGGCCCATTCCGATATGTGTGCCTACCACCTTGGTACAATTTTAATGCCTCAGTGTGCACAACGATCCCTCAGTACACACATCAGTCAATGACCACCTTGGTGTGCGTGTCAATCCCTCAGTATGCGCAATGACGCTCTATCACATGAGCATGCACGTGTGGCACCCTCCGCTACATGCCGTCTATGAAAGAGTTACTTTTGTTTAGGTGGCATAAGGTGGCGCATGCGCACCATAAGAATAGGTATTAGGGTAACTCCATCTCAAAGAATTATCTGGATTTTACTAAGAAATATGGTGGTTAGATGACTACGTGTGACGTATAGTCCTAGCTTGATATTAATAGGGAATGGATATTGTTACATCGAATGGATATAAATATCCCTATCTTGAGCTTATGGTTACTGTGCTAGTCAGATTTTTTAGAGAATAATGATAGCATGAAGGTTAGATTCTTGACTTTAAGCATATTCAATCAGAAATTGAAGGATTTATGATTATATGAAAATTATAAAGTCTGAGAATGATCTAAATAAATAGACGTACATATTGGGACTCTAGATTTGAGGAACTTATGATTATGATCAATGATTAGTATTAACCTTAAGGTCTCCGGGGCATTTCCAACTCATGATCTTATATATATAAACAATGATTTTTTTTTAGCTACATGGGCATAAAAAATGAGTGCATAACATGTATATTAGTCTTGCCACTTATGGAGAGTATGACCAAATTAGGATGGACTTATTATTTGATCTTAATATTATATATAATGAATGATTGTGACAAGAGAAATGTAGTCCTTGGTGGGTATTAGCATACCCAATTTTATTTTAATATTAAGGTGATCAAATGATTGCATTACTTAATAATAATATAATCACTTAGAATATTGATTTTGGGTATTGATATGGTCAAATAAATTAGATGATCATACTGTGACAAAATGAGGCTTTATACTTTGATTGGAGATATGAGTTTAGTATGTTCTCAACCAATGGTTGTGGATGGACTATATAAAGATCTTAGGATATGAAAGTAACCTAGAGTAAAAGAAGTAATGAAGTACATGATATGGTCACTTAATCAAATTAGTATGCGACCCTAAAGATTGGACGATCCAATTAGTTAAAAACCTTATTAGATATATATAAGGATGGTTTGATATGTAATGAGAGCTCAACCTTAGTAAGCAAATCAATGTGATGAATATAGCCTGAGATTTACTTGAGAATCAAGAAATTAGCTTTAGGATGATGCGAAACTAGTTGAGAATCAAGATTAAGGCAAATACGCTGTTGAGAAAATTTTAAGCCTAGTACGTAATTAGGTTAAAAAAAAAACTAAACCTAAGGAAATTTTGGAATAGAATTAAACCTTAAGGACAATAAGTCTTAAGGAAAATGGCAGAGATACGCCTACTTAAAATAATGAGCCTTGAAGGAAATATGACTTATTGAAAAGATTAAATAACTAACCAAGTAGATTATTAAAAGACATAAGGAGTGGTTAGATCTAATGACCAGATCTGACCAAAGATTTGACAGAATAAGACCCATAACTTGAGGTGTTGAACCGATGGTTTTCACAGCAAGTCTTAGAAGCTTGCAAGCACAAGAAAAGATAGAAAACCTTGAAAGCTTGCAACATTTTAGGTTCTTGAGAAAAATGTCGAACGAACAAACAGTTGTACATCATCCAAAGAAAAATGTTATATTGATCAAACTGATTTAAAAGAATGTAATTCAGAGCCTTAATGCACTAGTGTCCTCATTCTCGAGGACACCTGAAATTAACAAACCGGCTAAACTAGAACTGAGAGGTATTTTCGCCTTAACATCTGAATATTGGCTACGATATCGCAACATGAACCTTTTTGGAAATAGAAAGGGGTTCGAAAGAAGGATACCATATGATTCAAGCTGGTTAAGACCATTGTAAAATGCGATGCAGTTGGTAGGCTACAATACGAGTTCATTAAGGAAGAACACGAAAAATGGATGATACTACCATTGGTAAATTTAGGATAGAATGTTTGACGGGAATTTCATGACCTTGATTGACTTTTTATCCCTGTATTCGGGGTTGTATGGGACGCAACGAATGCAGAGGATACCTGGAATATTTTGGACATGGAGGACCTGTGGCCCTATGTGGTGAATCTCTAGAAACCAGTTTATAACTTGTTCCTGCTTGGTATGGGATGGACAAACTTGAAGGATACTAGTTATAGGTTGAATTTTTGGATGGTTCGCATTGTGTGGTGAATTTTTAGAAACCAGGATTTAACTTCTATCAGCAAGCTTGAACGATATGGGACGGACAAACTTGGAGGATACTTGTTATGGCTTGGGATCTGAATATTCACAGAACTTGATTGTTGCATTTGTTTTGTGATGCATTCGTGTAAGATAGTGCATTAGGATAAATATAAGTGGAACAAAGGTATTTTTTGTTGACGACTTGAAACTGGAACCAATCCAAAAGTTGAATGATTTTTCAACTGGTTTTGAACCAAACACCTTATTTGAGTCAAATTGGCAAACTATTTTTTTTAAAAAAAATTGGCCAACCCAATGGGTCATGTTTTGGATTTTAGGATTGGATACTGGGATTAAGTTAGAAATCAAAGATACCTAATTAAAAGTCACAACTTCAATTCTCTAAAGTTAGGAACAGTGACCCATGATAACCATACCTAAGAACATAAGCTAGAAATGGGAATTTACAATTCCATGTTAAATAAAACGTAGATGCATCCAACAAAATAATACTAGACTTCATCTAACTGTAGATGAAGAAATCAATAGCACGTGACGAGATCATTGGTGCTAATGAACAACTATCACTATATCTCCAGTAAAGGGTATAAACGACAAAATTCATGCTCGACGAACAAACCTTATAATCTTACTGACCATAGTTGCTGCGTGAGGAAGAGGTCCACAACCTCGAGTTCATTTGATTTCCAGTGTCAAACGAACCCGGAGTTAGTTACCTTACAAGGAAAGCCACTCATAACTAACTCGGAGGTAATATGTACTTAACCAAAAATAAGGCACGATATGAGGCATAAGATCATATTTAGATAAAGAAGTAGATAAATGACTAAGAAGTATCGAGATAAAGTGCCAAATGAAACAAATATAATTAAGCTTATCCGAAGAAGCTCTACCTTCTTAAGTATAAGAACTATCAAGAGCTTGTCAAAATAGCCACGACCTTGCGTGGAGAATCATCTAAAAAAGTTGAATCACTTAGATTATTACTAAATTTACGCGGTATGGGATGAGTAAACTTGGAGGATACCATTAGTGGACCATTTTTCAAGTGTTGTTTGCAGAGATCGCATTCATAAGACTTGACTTGGTTGCGTCCCTTATCACCAAATTCTCATGGTATGGGACATGGAAACTTGGAGGATAATCAGAAAACGCCAAGAAAATGAGTTTGAGTGCATAGGAATGAGATAAAACATTTAGATTAAGGTATTTCCCGAGGATAGTCTCAGAGATTCTATGACTCGTATGAATTTTGAAAAGAAGTAAGTATATTTAAAGAAATCAAAACAAAATATTTAAAAGGGTTTAAAGGTTATAATTATATTGTATGAACTACTCCACCTTTGTTTTATATACCTTGGCCAAAAGACAAGGTGCATTAGAATTCTTTGACTCCTCATCAAAACTTTACACTATAACTAGGAAATTAGGTGATCAAATATTTGCAGAATTCTTGAATCTATGAATTGCTAATAATATCACATTGCTAATAATATCACATTGCTACATTGTTTCTTGGCTTAATTTCATGGAAACATTATAAAGAAGAGTTTAATTTTTCTCCTTGCCAGTGGAGAAAAATGCAAACCAAAAAAAAAAAGGGGGGGGGGGGGGGGGAAGACCACGCTCAGCTACTTGTTCAATAGAAGAGGCACCTCCTGAGACACAGAATCAGGAACGACCACCTCCAATGACAGAGCAGGCCACACATGACACTGCTATAGAGCAGGCAGTGCCACCCCACCTACACCCTTTGTCATGCCTCCGGGCATGGAATGGATATTTGCCGAATTCATTGAGGTGATGAAAGCAACTATCCAAATGGCCATTAAAGAAACAATGACGAATCAGGTGCACACCATTCAGGCACCAGCGAACATCATTAAATCTAATGCGGGTAACACAACTGATCAGATTACAAAGAATAAAAAGGGTTTCAGCCCTAAGGTACATTACTTGGGGTAGGTTCCACTCTTGTTGCCGAAAAAAAGGACTTTAGCCCTAGCGTGCCTTGGGGAGTACCTTTCGACCATCTTGGTACCTACCGAGAAAATGGCATAACAATGAGTACCCTAGGGACTGGGAACATAAGAGTTCGGATTATTGTCGGCAAAAAGGGTCTGTACCCAAAAGTGTCTTGGGGTGGGTTTGGGCAATCCCTACCAAAAGTGGTTGAACTCATTCACTAGCCATTAACTTAAAGAATAACCGAGATCAACCAATCAAATAAGTAAAGCCAATAAAAAAACAAACAACTTGTACACTAAATTGTCGGTACCCTCACAAACTCGACAATCCACCGAATAATATCGACAATATCACTATCAAAAACATTGTGAAAAAAAAAATCTACAACAGGTTACCTAAAGAGTACTACATACAACTACCGGCAAATTCAACCACAAAAATTAGTTCTACATCAACTATGTGCCATTCCCAGATAAGGCACACCAAACACTGATTTTCGATCAAAGTTCGACAAAACGCCTTCGATTTCAAGGATTACGAGTTTCTCGCGGCTTACCAAAACTAGGTGGAGGAGAAATCGATGCAGCCCTGGGAGTAGTATCTGAAGCACCTCCTGCAGCAGGACCTTTTTGAGTTTTAAGAACTATTGACATTTTGGCTTTTTCTCGGCCTGGTGTTGCGGCTTTCTGTGGAGCAGTCGATGCTCAAGGAGGCTCAGCAACAGGAGCCTTAGCTTTCTCAATAGTTGTGGTATTAACTCTATCCCCAGCCAGTCCTACCTCCTCCACAACCTAAGTCTTGCCTTTCCTCGACACCAAAACCATAAGTCGGTCAATCTCAATTTGTTGTCTTGCTTTCATCACCTCCTCTTCCCTAGCCTTTTGTGCGACTTCTTCCTGCCTTTTCGCCACAAGAAATTCAATCATATCAATGCGATCCCTGGAGAACTGACCGACATCATATACAACATCGTAGAAATTCAATCATATCTATCCTACTTGTCTCGTCGCGCTTTGTCTCGAGCTCAACATTTTTTACGGCCAAATCGACTTCAAGAAATTCAAACCTTTTCTTTTGTTGATCAAAAAGGGCATGCCACTCTGCCTCCTTGACAGTCAATTCTTTTTCATAACCCGCCAACTTTCTTCTTAGCCCGACAATCTCAATGTCTCTCTGAGAACAGTCCACCTTAGTGCAAGCCATCGCTTGCTCAATTTGTGCAGCAACACACCGAGAAAGGAGCAAGGGAAAGAAATACAATACAAAAAAAACATACCCCTACTGCATTGCTTGCACACTGTTTAAGGTTGTCAGCATATGTTCTCTTCTGTGCCTTCTCAGCAACGTATGACGAACACCTAACTCGACAGTCAGCAAAAAAGAACTCAAGACCATTAAGTTTAGCCCGTTTCGCCCTGGCCTTTGTGCTGAAATCCTCAAAAGAGGGGAGCTGAGATAGGCACCCCTCAAAACACTCAACAGAGGACCTTGTGATTCTTGCAAGACACCTCCAGGCAACGTCGGTATTATGGAAAGACTTACCGAAGAAGGACATGCTACCTTCTCCTTATGAGCCCTCATTGTAGCTTTAGCAAACTGCTTCTCAGCATCGCCAAAGCTCATGCTAAGTCGCGACATATCTCGGCAAGACAATATTTTTCGTAGGGCTCTTCGACAGAGTTGGGATGTGGAAGAATTTTTGGATAGAAAATAGGGGAATGGTGACAGGAGAGAAGGATGTCGGAGGAAAGACTCGTTGAAAAATTGCCTTTATGAAGAAGGGAGGAATTACTAAAGGCCCGACCCCGAAGATACAAACGGAAAATCGCCTTGACTAAAGGCATTGTGCGTCAGCCTTAAAAACAAAAAAAATACAATACAAAGACACAAAACAACAAAGAAAAAGGGCAACCGAAGGTATCGGTTTCCTGATAGGTGGGACCCATGAACAGAGAAAAGGAGCTGACAAAGGACACGACATATGGACCTATTGGAATCTACATGAACAGTAAAAGAATGACATGCATAATCAACAACAAAAAGGGGCCCACAAATAGTAAAAAGGTAAATAGTACCATACAGTGATTTGCTATTCCAAACCCATTGGCTCACTGTTCCAAAACCATGGGCAAAGAGTGAAACCATACAGTAATTCTAAACAGTAACAGCACACTGTTATCGACAAAACAGTAAATACTATTACAATGTACATACGAACATTGTTACAAAGTACAACAAAATAAAATAATATAAATAAAATAAAATAAAAAATACACAAGCTACAGTACCATATGGTGGATACTCTCAGGATAACATAAATTGAATTTCGAGGGCGAAATTCTTTTAAGGGGGATAAAGTGTAATACCCCCGAAATTAGACTAAAATATATATAAATTAAAAATACAACATATGGATAAATAAAATTCTATATATGCTAATAATATGATATATATGTCACAAAATGAGAATATTAGTTTTGAGCCCATGTCCATGATATATATGTCACAAGATGGGAATATTTGTTTTGACCCCATGTACAATATTGTTGGACTTGTAAATCACAAAATCCACAATCAAGTCCAAAAACAAATCCATGGCATGACCCAAAACCAAGTCCAAGCCCACTAATTGGAAGCTTCTAGGTAAATTACTAGTGTTGCAAGTTGGCAACTTGCATTACATGTGTATGGCTAAGATATTTTGGTGAATTTTTAATTGAGTGGTGTGGATTGGATGGAACTAGTATAAAAGGAGATGCCTCCCCCTCATTTCTTCCATCCCATTCTTCATTTCTCCTCCCCTCTCTTGGAGACTCTTTCTTGAAAATTTTTGTATGCTCTGTGGTTGCGGTTTTTACTGATCTTCCACATCAGAAAGTATTTTCTAGAGTACTCTTCTTTCATCTCTTCCCTCCCTTGAAGTATTTTCTCTTTCTCCCTCTAGAATTTCTCTCTCTAGAAATTCTTTCTGTTCTCTTGAGACTCTCTTATTTGGTGTATAATAGAAGCTCTGTTGGAACGCTAATCTTGCAAAATTGAAGGTGGGAAGCGAAACTTAGGTTTGCTTGTATTATTTCTCTTTATAAAGTTTTCTTACATGTATCATGTTATTTGATATGCATGCATAATCTCAATTCATACATATATCATGTTATTTGATATACATACATCATTTCAATTATATTATCAATGTCGAGATTATGTCATATTGTACCTTGACATTTGGATTGTGTATCGTCATACTGTTGGATTGGCAATTGATTTTATTAGCCAGACTTAGTCTTGTCCCTAGTACCATTAATTTCTGAACGGGGAGGCAGCGATGCTGCTTTAGAGGACTTGGTGACTTAAGCATGTTCAGTGTAAACCACTTCTCTGCCTGGGGACTGGTCTGGTTAATTCTATTGAAAGTCAGCCTAAAAAGATATAAGGTTCCACACGCCTGTCCTTTAAACTCAAGAGCTATTTCACATGAGCAGTAAGTATGATATTGATGATGCCTGTCCTTTGGGCTCAAGAGTTGTTGCACATGTGCAGTAGGCTAGTCATATCAGTACAGGACTTGACACTGGACCTTATTGAATTGATAAAAGTTGTACTAGTATAGTACATAGAAATATGTTAGTGAAGGATGAAGATCGCTCCGATATATATACATGTTCAAGGTGATGTGACATGGAGGGTGATGTCTATGGGTTCAAGATGTAGGCCTAAATGTCTCACCAATGCCGACGTTATAAAAGAATGCGTAGCACCTGAATCAAACAAAGCATGCACCATTGTATTGAACAAAGGAAAGGTCCTTCGACTACATTGTTGTCTGGGAGGGGTTGTTGAGCGATGGCAAATGCTCTTCCCTGATTCCGTTATCCCTGATTTTGCTGGTTCTGCCTCGGTTGGCCATTAGCAGCAGGTGGTGCTTGCTGGACTGGAACAACGGGAATAGGTTGCTGCAAGTGCAGACAGGCATATTTTACGTGGCCCTGCTGGCAGTAGTTGTAACATGTCAGCCTGTACTGCTGATTGTTCTGCTGGCCTTGCTGATTGTTCTGCTGGCCATGCTGATTGTGGTGCCGACCACCACCTCTGCCATTGCCGTTTTTACGGCCACCCCTTCCATAACAACCTCCGCGGCCATGATTTCGAAAACCCTGATGGTTAGGATTAGAAGGTTCAGTCGTAGGTCTTGTGGTGTCATTCTTTTGAACAGGGGTTGGGAGGGCTGGGTTCTGATTATAGTAAGACTTCTTCTTGTTTCCTTATTCATTCTTTGCTCCTGCATGATCTTCTCTTGTTCAAAGCTCATGGCCTTGTCAACAACCTCCTTGTAAATCTTGAGATCCAAGATCGACAAGGCTTGTCGAATATCATGACGAAGGCCATTATAAAAATTTTCAGTCTTATCTTGCTCTGTTGAGATGGTGGAAAGAGAGTAAACTGATAGTTCTTTGAATTTTCCAGCATATTCCCTGACGGTCATGCTGCCTTGGTATAACTTAGCGAATTCCTGACGCTTCTGCCACTTCACAGCGCTGGGAAAATATTCATCAATAAACATTGACTCGAACTGTTGCCAAGTCATATCTGTTGTGTTGACCCTTGGGTCCTCTTTCACTGTAATCCACTATGTGTTTGCTCCACCAACCAGTTGGTAGGTCGCTAGTGGAATCTTTAGAGTCTCGTTCACTCTCATTGCATCTAGAGCCTTTTTTGACTCATCTAACCATCTCTGCACCTCTTCAGCATCAATGGTGCCAGCAAAAGTAAGAGGTTGTAGCCTCTTGTACTTGGTAATCTGATCGGTTTGAGATTCCAACCCAAATCTTACAGGTGCCTGAACAGTGGCAACCTGACTGGCTGCGGTCTCACGAACGGCTGTTTGAACAGTGACTTTCATCGCCTCAATAAATTCAACGAAGAAGGTTTTCATACTCGAAGGCATGGCAAAGGTGCGGGTAGAGGTGGTATTGCCCGCCCAGATGCAGTGGCAATGTCGGGTGTGACTCGTGCTGTAGTCGGAGGCGGCGGTTCCTGAATCTCAGGAGGTGCCTCCACTGCTGGACGAATAGTACGTGGCCTTCCTCCCTTCCTGGTTTGCATTTTCTCACTGACAAGGAGAAAATAAAATCAAAATTTAGGAACTGTAGCCAAGTATAATGTTATAGTATGCTCAGCAACAATTTCGAGAGTACTGCAATATAAAAATCACCTATTTTTCTAGGTATAGTGTAAGGTTTTTGTTTGAGGAATCAAAGAATTTTATGTGCCTCGTATGTTTGGCCATGGTGTAAAATAAATACAAGGTTAGAATTTTTATATAATAAGTAAAAAACTTTGCAAGTATTTCAAATGATTTGGTTCTGGTCTTTGTGAACATACATATATATTTCATTGAAAATCTATACGAGTCATAAGAATTCTAAGATTTACCTCGGTAAATATCGTGATCTAACGTTCTATCGCAATCTTATGTATTCAAACTCTTATTCTTAGTCTTTTTGATTATTATCCAAGTTCGTGTGTCCCATACCACATGACTTTGGTAATAAGGGTGTTAACCAAGTTAAGTTGTATGAACACAGTCTCTAGAAAACATCGGCTGAACAGTAGTTTACTAATAGTATCGTCCAGATTTACTCGTCCCATTCCGTGAAAACTTAGTGATAATATTAGTAATGGAACTTTCTTCAATTGTTTCTTTTCATACAAGGTCATGGATTTTCTTACTTCCACATTTTGTTTAGTATCTTCCAATTTTGTTATGTCCCATACCATTCCAAAGTTAGTGATACAAAAAAAAGAATGGTTGTAAGTCGGCCCACCAAAGATAGTCTTAAACAAAACATTCTCATTCATATATAAAAGAAAAGTTTACAATGCCAGTAATCAATCTTGATTTTTCTGCCTACTACCGCTCCTTCTAAACCTCCTGCTTGAGAATTTTCTTGTTGTTCTTCGAAGTTTTGCATACGTGTTAATATATTATTTTGAGTCTCTCTCATCGCAGCAATACTGGATGCCATTACATTTAACTGTTCAAATGGGTTAGTCGATTGTCCCATTGGTGGAGGGTGAGCCGTAGGCATTGGTGGAAAGTATTGGTTGTACGGGTGATTCATAGGTAAGGGATAGTTAATGTGATCGCACGGGGGTCCCCTAATTGGAACCCCTTGGATATTTTGATATGTTTGGGGTGAAACGTTTTGAAACAAATGGATCATTGGTATGCCCTGCCTTCCAAAATTTGGTACTGCCCAACTCTGTTGTTGTTGGTTTACAGAAACTTGTGGGACTGGCTGACACGGTACCTCAGGTGTTGGAAACCTTTGGTACGACATGTTGCCTTGAGTTGGCATGTTCCAAGCAGGTGGGTTTGCTTGAGCACTTTGTCTATCTTGACTTGGTTGAGGTTGATTTAGGTTGGCAAATAAATGTTCCTCAGTGAATAGTCGACTGGTTGGATCATTAATCGGGGCTGGGTTTGATGTAGGATTCTGATTTGGCTCATTATTTGGTACTTCTCTGACAGGAAGCTTGCGTCGACTTTTTCGATGACAACGTCCATGTTCGTCTCTCATTCTTTCGGCATTTCCTATCGTCGCGCTGAATACTTCCTTGTCGATTACCCCTACCCTCGTGACATATATCTTGAAGATAGATGATGTTGTAACTGGTTCAATGATCTGCTTTGAAGTCCCATCAAAAGTGTTGATGTTTGCTTCGTATAGCATCCTCATGACAAGACTCCGTAACCGAGGAGATCCTTTCTCAAAGGGTTTTGAATCACCCTCAACATTTGTTGGATGATGATGTGAGATAGGGAGACCTTTATTTTCTTCTCTATGCAGTATAACACAAGAAGTTGAGCCCTTGTCATAGTGCCTCTAGTCCCCTTTTTTGGCAAGATGTTGTCGTATACGATCTTTCCGAGGCTGGCAAGAGATGGCTTAAGATAATTGTTTGAGAGGTTGGTGTACATTGATTGAGCGTATGGCTCTTTGGCGAGGAAGTTGAACAATTGTTCATTCGACTCTGCGATCTCTGCAACTGTCTGGGGTTCGTGTGGATCAATAGTTCTCTCATCAATCGGGATCTCCATAAGTCGAGCGATGATTTTGACGTTAATAGAAATTTTTATTGTCATGACTGTTGTCTCCAAAACGGGGCTAATCTCATCTTCTTGAAGTCTCACGCAATTCATGGCTTCGTAGAAGGATCTCATCAAGTTATAAGAGATGTGACCCTCAACTTTTGTTACATTTAACCACCCCAGAGTTGCGAGTTTGTCGTGAAGGATCGGACGGAGGCGGAAATCTCTATTATCGATACTCCTCATAGTCATAACCTCCCTTTTGGACAATTCCTTGAGTCTAGTAGGAATTGGTTCCCTACTACTGGAAGTTGCTCCTTCACTTGAGGGGGTTCTTTTGCTAAAAGGAAAATAAATTTGTGAAGGACAAAAAATATATTCCTAACTTTTTTTAAAAAATTTATTCTTTGTCCGTTAGACAATATTTTCTATTTTTCTCTTGATGTTTATGCCATCATGTAATCAAAATTCTTAATTAGTAATATGATATTTATATATCATATACATATATGCATGAATGTATAGATATATATATATATATATATATATATATATATATATATATAATTCATATATATAGTTCTAAATATATATATATATATATATTTAATCATAACTATATATATAGTTTTCATAATTAAACTAGATATATATTTGAAATTAAACTATATAAAAACTATATAGTTTTCTAGATATGTGTATTTAATAAAAATCTTAACTCTATATAATTCATATATATATAGTTCTAAAGATATATATATATGTAGTAAAATTTTTCATTCAAATTTTTCCATTAATAATATGGTATATATATATATATATCTCATATATACAAAGATATATATATATATATATATATATATATATATATATATATATATATATATATATATATATATATATTCAATCATAACCATATATATAGTTTTTCATAAATCATAACTATATATATTTAAATCCAAACTATATAAAAATCATATATAGTTTTCTTAGATATATATTTAAAAAACTTAGAAAATACTTCAAACAAAGAATCAAAGTTTAGGTTCAAAAACAAGTTAAAATGAAAAGTTTAAAACAAAGTTTTTGGAAGACTTTGTAGAAATATGATTTTGATTAAAACAAGTGCAAATATGATTCAAACAAAACATGTTTAAACACTAGAAAATCATTTTTAAAGAAAACTTAACGCATGAATGAATTTTAAAAGAAAGATTTAGCAATATGAAAACAAATAGGCTACATCTGAATTCTAGACCCATAGACCTTTTAACCTTTTATTTTTTTCTTTCTTCAAGTTGCCCGAGTTTTAGGTGTGAATGATTATTTGCTTAAGGGACTTAAGTATTTTGATGGTGTATTGACTCTTTTCCACTTTTGGCGGTGAAATATATTAGATAAAAATATTAGCACTAATTATTATATTATTTATTAGCATCAAAATACTTAGGAAAGAACTAAGTGAAAAATCACTTAAGTCAGCATGATGAAAGGAGAAGAACGCGAACCAACTAAGGTACCACTAGTGGACAACAATATCAGTTATTGAAGATTGGTCGAGGATATATATCTGCTATAATTATTCTTTATATTTCATGAAAAGGGTAAGAGTTGAATATTGCTTATAATTTCAATAAAAATTTATTTTTGGTTGGAAAATAAAAAAATCTAATAGTGTTCATATGGAGCTTGGTGGTGAACTTTTTGCTCATTAATTAATGTCCTGTTTCCTACTCATAAATAGATCATAAATTAATGTTTCGGACCTTTTTGGTTGCTAGCATTAGGTACATTATTATTTGTTTTGGTTGCTAGCACTATATATATTATCATTAAATTTGATAAACTTTATTTTTTATTTTGATCAACTTGCTTTTTGTATGCGTTGATCTTCTCATTATGCCGAAATCTCTAGCTAGTTCTTTTTTCTCACTAATATATTTTATCTAATAAATGTAAGATATCAGAAACATTTTCTCAAATTAAATGACACATATTATAAGGCCTAGCTGCATTGATATAATATAATTAATAAGGGTAAATCATATCTTTTACTATGAATTTAATCCTTAACTAGTAATATATTAGTAGTAAAAAAGAAAAAAAACTAGTAATATATTACAAGGACTATATTTTGAAATGAGCATCTTCAAAGATTTTATATATACACTAGCTTATAGCCGCGTTCGATGAACGGGATAATTTCATCACACAAAAAGAATGCACGAAAATATCAACTACTTTTCCACATGCTTATAGGACAGAGTAAACCAAATAAAAAAAAAATACGAAACTTATTAATTTGGGGAAAAACGTAAAGTAAACCAAATAAAATAGAATAAAAACTTATATTTGGAGCAAAATGTTGAGTACCTTTTAAGATTTCGCCTTTATGATACTTTTCTTGATTTTGCCTCTATCGCAGAAAAATGAGAATTTAAAAACCTTGCAACGTGTTAAAAAGAAGTTGAAATTAATTTGTTCCTTTAAATATTTAAATATTTAATATAAGAACTACAAAATCCTAGCAAATTTCTATCAATAAATATTGATCTGAAAACCAAAAAAAAGTATGAGAAAGAGAATCAAAGATGCCTATAATGAAACAATAAAATGGATTGAATGAAAGGCAATTTAGAATATGAAAGCTTTTTTAAAACTTATGAAGTAGCAGCAAACAAACATATCCTCTTTGGACTCTTGATTCTTAAGAATACCGAGAAAAGAGGAAAAAATTTACAAATTCTCTAAAGAAAATCAATAATATTAGAATAATAATCTATAATGCGTATAATGGCCTTAAATAGGTAAAACTCACTAAAAAACTCTAAATTTCACTCAAATATTAAAAATAACAAAAATTATTAAAAATAAAAAGTTCGTTAAAACCTACATTTCATGATGTAAATCGCATAGAAAAAAATGGAAAAAAAATCGAACTCTCTTAGTTCGAATTATACTCAGAAATAAAACTTTCTTAAAATGGTAAAAATGTGAATTCGAAAGCCTAAACAAAGAAATTTTTATCTAAAAAATGATGTTAGTCATAGCATTGCTGTATGTATTGATTGGCACGCCGATTGTCTTCAGAAACACATATCAGTTTGTAGAAATTTCACAAAATCTCATGCGTAATCTTTTATAAAAATTTTGCCTAGGTCATTTTCATTACACCTTCTTCTTCTTTAATGTTCTAACTTATGAAAATATGTCAACTCTTGTTAAAATATACTTGTAACCTTCATATAAAATTATATTTTAAAAATGCAATAATTGAAAAAGTAACTAAGTAGCCCTGAATTTTGTAAAATAAACAAATTATATCACAATGAATAACAGCAGAAGAAAAATAACCCACAAAATATAACTAACTAATATTCAAGAAAAAACAAAAAAATAACCCACAAAAGTGTGGATTATTGTGGATGATTAGTCATTACCAACTTTGAAACAAATACAATGGTCGAAATTAGGGAATTAAAGCCTACTTTTCAATCTCTTAAATATAGTTGCGGTGAAGTCGTTAACTTTGGTGGTCCTTTGCAAATATCTGAAATTTTATAGTGCCGGCATTCCCTTGAGCCTCTTAGAAATTAGTCAAAGTAGACTGCTACAACATCAAATGGTCACTTTTCTAGTTGCAGACTAATGACTGCTAAAGTAAAGAAGATAAATACGAAGTGGTAGTGTGATATTGAAACAATCTCAATAGCCTGGAAAATCTCTTTGACACAATGACACCTAAACATTTGTAGTATCGGATCTCATCTTGCACAACTATTCTCGGATATCC
This sequence comes from Paratinospora sagittata, assembly GCA_035771175.1. NCBI lineage: Eukaryota > Viridiplantae > Streptophyta > Magnoliopsida > Ranunculales > Menispermaceae > Paratinospora > Paratinospora sagittata. The sequence goes on along the minus strand of CM069602.1, from coordinate 44,347,219 downwards.
ACCACCACCATTCTGCATTTGGGCGCCGCGGCAAACCCAGAATTAGGGGATTACAATTTTTTTTGTAGATTTTGATCGCCCTTTTTGAACTATCACTTTGAAGAGGCTAGGGGTTTTAATTAAATTAAGATCCATGATTTATAAATTCATGAATTAATCATTTATATGATTCTTTTCAAAACCATAAGTGAAGACATAGTGATATTAATCCTCTTAAATTTTTATAAAAATTTGTATTGTTTAGTTGTAATTCTTGCTTATTTTACTTTTTAGTACTTAATTGATCACATATTAATCATCTAGATAAAATTTAGAATTATTATAATTTCGGGCATTAAAAACTAATTTTGCTAATTCTAGAAGATGATAACCCGATATTCATGGTATATATTATAACTTAATATTCATGCACTTGCGAATTGAAATTTATTGCATCAAGTTTTTGACACTGTTATTGTGTACAATATTTTACTTTTGAGTAATACTATAAATAGAACACCAAATGCACAAATCTGATATGACATTTGAGATTTGAAATACTATACAATTAATCCAAAAATATCAACCACCTATTATAAAACACTAAAGACTAACCAACATTCAAACTAGAGTTAAGCAAACTAATACAGTTAACCATCTTAACCAAGGTTAATTATAACCTTTATCTTCTTTCCGGAAAAGATTCTCTTTTGACTGTTCATATGCATGCAAATTGGAGGAAGAGAGTGAAAGAAGGCCAAGATTTTGATCTTGCCCAGTAAAGATTTCTTTTACTGGTAATGGAATAAAGGAATACAAAGGTCTATTTTGAATTAGTTTTCAAGGAGCTAATTAACAAGTGAAATAATTTTTTTTGTTTTAATTTTAATTATTAAAACAAAGTTCTTTCATATCGTTTCAAATATAAGGGTCTGTCAAATCAGACATTGCAGAATTTTTTTAACCATATATTCAAACTTACTTTTTTAACCATATGAAAACCTTTCAAGGTCTAATTTACAGTGGAAAAAAGGTTTTTGTTTTCTCATTTAGAATATAATATTATTTGTGTTATCCATTGGATTCCATTATTTTCTTCTTCATTTGTTAATTTGGATAGATCCTAAATTCAAATAAAAACCCAACTCATAATCCAACCATATAGTATAAACAATCTCATTCTCTTCTCCTTTTCCCATCTATATCTTCACAAAGAAAATATACTTTCAACAAGAACACTCAAAACGGATTTACGGTGACTTTATTCTCTTCATTCAGTTTTAAAAAAAAAACAAAAAAAAAAACTGTGATCATTTAGTCTCATTTTACGACGAACAAAGTCAAATCGAGGCTGTAAATTGGAGGAAGAGAATGGGAGAAAGAACACCAAATTCTCTTTGTTCCAATTTGCAAGCATATGAAACAGTCAACAAGAGACCCACGTAGTCTTTGAAATGAGATAAAAGGTTATAATTAACCTTGGTTAAGATGGTTACATGTATTAGTTTGCTTAATGCTAGTTTAGATGTTAGTTAGTCCTTGCATTTACTGCTCTGTACAGCGTTTTGCTTTTATTATAAAAGATGATGCAACTTTGAAATCTATACAACAAATTGGGTTGGGTTAAAATTTTATCAATCCAAAATAATTAGGTTAGGTTGATATTTCACCCAAACTCAAACCGACTCAACCAATCAACATCCCTATTTATTACTACATCCCGTCAACCCTTACTCTTTTTCAAAACCTCTACTAAGTCTTCCCCAACTGAGACTACGCTGCTAGAATTCTCCAACCAAATTGCTTGCTGTCTGGAAGTCTCCATTTGTTCAACTTTCTACTTTTATAAGGTCAAAGTTATAGCAAATGACCACACCTTTCTTTTCTACGTATCATTTTTCTCCTTGTATCTTCTCTTGTTTTGATTTTTTTGTCAAACAAAGAAGATTAAAGAATTAGGTGTTTTTGTTGTTTAGTTATAACAGTCCTTTACTTTACATCCCTTTCACTCCCCTATTTCTCTTTTAAAGGGCTAGAAGTTGATGAACCCAGTCAAGATAAAGATGTGACTGTCCTGTGTAGTTTTATGTTATTTATTTATTTTATTTTTTGAAAATTACCCCTTGGACGATAACTATATGTGAGCCTACTGTTTGGTTTTTCAATACCAACCCATCAATCTAATACACAGCAAAAAATAATAAATTAAGCAATCACAAAATTAATTTAATATGATTCGGCCAATCGGTGTTATTTGCTAACAAACCAAGTATATGGTATTAAATTTTAATATTAAAATAATGAGTAGAGTTATTGTCTTTAGATATTATAATTTAATTATTACCAAGTATTATAATTAAAATAACCTTAACTTTATTTAAAAAATTAAAATAAAAAATAAATCAATTAAATAATGCCAAGTAAATAAAATAAACTGGAAATAAAATTTAGAAAAAATCAAGGAATAGATATTTTAGAGGTTTGATTTCACCTAATCATCAATTATATTTTTTCATATTAATTTATTATTAATTAATTTTCTTAGTTTATAAGCCAATAACCCTAATTTATCCAACTCCCTGTATCGAGTGCCAAGTAAAAAATATTCCTAAAATTTGATTCGGTATCCCTATAAAAACCAAGAGATTAACAGCTCATTACGTTTTAATATTCTTTTAATTAACTTCAAAGGAATTATAGCCCCCTGAACTCTATAAAATTCGAGGTTGTATTTTCAAAGATCATATAAAAAATTCCCTCTCCCGCGTGTCTAACTCTAAATATAAAATGATCTAATTCATGGCCAGTAAATTGAAAGCAATAAGAACAGAAAAATACAAATAAACTCAAAGAAAATATCATAATAATAAATCAAACAATTACTAGCATAGTATCTAACATAGGCTACATCGTTTGTAACACCCCGCCTGGATGCGCCTAAACCGGCGCGACACTCACGGACGGGGCGCGAATGCATTATAATGATATATAGAGTACGCGGAAGCACGATTAAGTACAAGTATGATTTAATTAATTTAAGAATATAATTGTACATGAAATAGTTAAGGGAACATTCTTCCAAAAATTCCCAATGAATAATTAAAATGGTACAAAATGTGGGCCCCAAAACCTGCACCCAGTCCACCCTAACTTCCTATGAAAAATTGGATAACAACGGGGTGAGCTACAAGCTCAGTGGGTAAAATAGTTCGTGAATATAACAATTAATAAAACAAACTTCATAAACATATATCTTAAATACACATCAGAGCATCATAATCAATCAAATATGTATGTATGCATGACACCGTCTCGTATTGGTTTAATGATTGTACATCTCCTGAGTTCACGTACAGATGTCTCTCCCCAAGAGTAGCCGGGTTCTCATTGTACGTCCCTCCTCATGAACGATGCTCTGGATTAACGTACAGATGTCCCTCCCCAAGAGTAGCCAGGTTCTCATTGTACGTCCCTCTCCAGAGAAATATAATGAATAGCGAGCATTGCTTCTAACTATTCTATGTATCATAAACCACATACGTCCCTAGGTGGTGATATGTATGATGCCAATGCATGAACTGGTCTGGTCTTTACTTAACATTAAGACAGAATTAGGCAACGTCTGGTGGTCCTTATCAGGGTCGGTATCACTACGTGCAAGGTTAGGACATTCGGTATTACTTGTATAAGCTGATAGCTTTCAAATAAGACCAACTAGATCAGTCTCCAGTTGAGAGGTGAGACATGAGGTTTGATTTAATATCAATCGCCTAGAGCAGCAAGCTGCTTCCCGTTCACTATTTAAAGTTACTGAGGACAAGACTAAATCTGGTTGAGTCAAATTGACCACTAATCCGACATGACAACAGTGTAATACTTGAACTCCATGTATACAAGCATAAGCATGACAGTATAAACATTATACGCAATAATGCAGTGTAAATAAATAGTAGACATGATGATAAATGAATGTAAACTTTAATAAAAGTTATAAAAAATGCAAACCTATGTTTCGATCCCCACCTTCAGATAAGAACTTCTTTCAAAACTGACACTTTCTCCCGGGCAGAACCGCGTTGCACCGCACAGAGAGTCTCAAAAGACAAAAACTCAAAATGAGTGAGAAAGAGAAGGGAAAAACCACAAGGAGAATGATTTTGGTGTGAGAAATGAGGAGGGAGGAGGGTTCCTTATATAGAAAAAATGGCGCCTGAACTTTCATGCAGGTTGCCTGAACAAAATTTTTTTTTTTTTGTGCAATCCTAGGGTATTACACTCTACCCCCCTTAAAAGGATTTCGCCCTCGAAATCAGTTCAAGTAGTCATGATGGTTATCTACTTGAGATTCTCTGTCGGCGTCATCGTTTGCTAGTTTAGGGTAGTGCCTGTATGGTCCCTAATTGGCACTGTGGCCGGTGGAATCCTTAACATCATGAAACCATGGAGAGCAAATGGAGTCGGATTCGTCCTTAAAAGATTCCAACCTTTGCTTAATAGATGGTGGTGTAGGGCGTTGGTTACATCGTTTGAGGGGAGGTAGGTTGAGCGGTGGGATGCTTTTTCGTGCTGTTGCTCGAATCCGGCCGCCTGGCAATTTTGGTAGAAGGTCTTGCCAAGATGAGGGCACAGAATTGTTTTGGGCAAAGTTGTTACGAAAAAGCAATGCACGCTCTGGCGATAAGGATCACTGTCTGTGTGACGATGGAGTTGGTGATGCAAAATAGTTGTGACTTGACTCTGATCTTGGAGGAGTCCCTACAGGTTGCCAAGGAAGCCACTGCGTGTGTGCATCACTATATCCATTGATATTATTTTCAGACATCTGCATAGTTATTCAAGTGAAACGATGTATTAAGATATGTGTAAACAAAGTTTCATTATTTTATTGATAAGTGAAATAGTATAATGTATCACATCATCAGTTATTACTAGAAAACAATTCATGGTATTTCTGTTTAATTGTTGCTTCTAGTTCTCATGTTTCTTCCTCGACGCCGTGGGGATCCCAGAGCACCTTCACAAGTGGTATGCTATGTCGCCTTAATTCTTGAGTGTTTCTATCCAAAATCTGTATCGCTCTCTCCTGATACCTATTTCCTTCCTCAACCTGAACCTCGACTAGAGGGATGATATGCGAAGGATTAGGATGATACTTTCGAAGCATGGATGCGTGAAAAACATCATGAACCTTAGACATGAAGTTATTGGGGAAAATTTATTAGTTCCTTACTGGAGGTGTTTGACGAGCATTAGAAGTGAACGGGTGCTGGGGCTGAAAGGGCATTTTGGTAGGGCTGGTGGGGCTTTTTCTTCTCATTTTGCTACCCCGAAGCTGTCACCCTCTTCCATTTGTTGTGCCTCTGCTCCTGCTCAAATTTCTCTTCCTCATAGTTCATTGTTTTGTTGACAAGATCCTGAAAATTGTCCAGCTTTATAAAGGAAAGAGCCTATCTAATGTCCGATCTGAGTCCACTGAATTTTTTTTCCACCTTGTCTCTTTCTATGGAGACAGTCGTGAGTGAGAAGACTGAGAGTTTGGTAAATTTGGTAGTGTACTCACGCACCGTCATTGAACCTTGATATAGTTTTACGAACTCCTATTTTTTTCTTATGCTTGACTGCACTGAGGAAATACTCATAAATGAAATGAGACTCAAATTCTTGCCATGTTAGGGTAGCAATGTTGATGTGAGGGTTTGACTATTCTTCACCAATTGTTTACAACTTTAATAAGTTGGTAGGTTTCTCATATGGCATTCCTATAGCATCCAAAACCTTTCGGGATTCATCGAGCCACTTCTGGGCCTCATTGGGGTCCGGCTTCCCGTCAAAGGTGATTGGTTGCAGTCGCTTGTATTTCGTTATCTAATTGGTTACCTTTTTAGTGTTTAACTTGGCTTGATCTGCTAGAGGTTGGGGAGCCGTTAATTGATGACCAACGACATCTTGGACTGTAGCCTTAATCATGGATTGCATGTAATCCAAAAAGCCTTTGTAAAACTACTCCATGCCAATTGGCATTACTATTCCCATAGGAGGAGTTGGAGGAGCTTGGTCAACCGCCAGTGTGCCATTTGTGGCGCCGGTTGCCTAGTTGGATGCGGGGGTGTAGCACCAGGTTGAAATTGATCGATCTCAAGTAGCAACAGTTCCTCATACGCTTGGGAGGAACTGGGGTCACGATGACTTCTTATATGGACAAGCATCGTCTGTAAGTCCATTTCTAGTCAACGCATATTCATGCAATTTAAATGCATGAAAAAGAAACGTGAGGCAATGCCAATGCCTAGTTCTGTGTATTGTTCATAGGTTTTAACCACGTAAAATTCTAGATTTTTGGTAGTGGAAGGGAGAGTCTAGATACACTATGGCATCGTACTTCTAGGTAGGGTATAAAACCAAACAAGTAGAAACCGGCTATTAGTTTCGAAAAACTTTATAGTTTACTATAGTTTGTGCTTTCAAAGTTTATTCTTCAAATTCATTTGGTTATTTTCTAAAGTACTTTAGTTTTTTCCAAAATTAGTACGAGCCATAGGTTTCTAGTCTTATCCTCGTGTTACCTCCTAAGTTTTATATGTCGGAGACCTACGTTTAACTATGCTCACTTTTTTCCATGACCTGACGATTCTTGTTATCCTCCAAATTTACCGGTCCCATTTTGTATGAACTTGGTGATAAAGGACGTGGTTCAGTCGAGGGGATTAGTGTGCGGTCTTTTTGCGATCCGCATGGATAACCAGGTTTTAGGTTCCCAAGTCCCATTCCAGGGAAACCTAATGATGATAGAAGTAAGTCTGGTCTCTAAGTCGAATTGCTACGCACAGGTCATAGGCTACCTTGGTTCCCGAGGTTTCTCAAGTATCTAGTGCGAACTCATTGGTAGTACATAAACACAACAGGGCAAGTTCACCTATCAATCATAGTCTTAAACAAACAAACAATCACTCAACGTTTGCCTAAGTTTATATCGAAAATTCGACATGAAGTTTTTGTTTTGTTTGTAGTTTATGAAAGTTCTTTACAAAAGTTTACAAAAGTTTGTAAGAAAAGTAAACATCAAAAGAAACAAGGAAAGTTGGCAAAATATGATGACGGTTAGTAAATTCAAGGATTAGCAAAAAATCACGTACTAATGTGTCATCGTTGAGGAACTGGGTGACCAAGTTTCCAGACCCGTCATCTAACCCTGAAAGTATCGATCCCATTGGGGCGGTGTTAGGAGGTTGAGGTATGGGCTGGAAGGTCTGCGAGGACTATCCCATAATCTCTGTGGGAACAAAGAACTATTGAGACCCTACTTGTGACGCAGTGTGACCAAACCAGAAGGCTTGAAGGGTCATGCTGTCATCAACGTACTTGTCGAGTCTGGTATTGTTGTCCTCGAACTTCTTTACCAGTAGTTTGTGTCTTTCCAAGTTGCGCTTGTCACATGCCTTGATTGCATCCAAGATCTCTTGCTCGAAGCGTTCGATTTTCGATGTAGGCTGGGCCGAGGAAATAGAAGAAGGAGGAGGAGGAGGAAGGAATAGTGGTAGCAAGATGTTTCGTCCCTCCTTAGGTTCTCTTGGGAGGGGTTCACCCATAAATCGGGTGAATTCCTCCAAGGTCACAGATGGATCAACGAAAATGTCCCTGACGACGTTTTCGTGTGGAACCTCTGGGACATCGTAATGCTTAAATTTTGGAGCGTTCTCGGCGTCGTTGGGAAAATTGAAGTCATCGTCATTCTAGCTTGACTCGACATGCACTACCGAATGTTTGTTGACCTTAGCCCCAGATCGGTTTAGGGTGACCTTAGTAATTGCTCCAAAAAGAGGGACATGTTACTCTGTGGGGTCAAATTGTACACAGGCACTGTAAAACTTTCATAACTAGAGCGTCGTAAGGAAGGGCCATGTCATCGTATCACGACGCCCCTGACGTAGGCCGACGTCATAACCGGCACAGTGTACTATACACCGTACATCCCATATATAGTATATAATACACTGTCAGCCTCAACAGACATTCACAATAATTTCCAAAATTTATAGAAATTTTGACAACATCTCCCCATAAAATGGACAATTCACATTTTTCCTGATATACCACAAATCAAATCAGATATATATATATATATATATATATATATATATATATAAATAATCATCTCATTCATTCCACAAATTAAATTCATTAAATCATACTACAATCCACATATTTCATTAACCAACCCCATAAATTAATCAATTTAATTCAACTCCATTTTTTAAATTGTAAGCACCCACATCGGATGATCACATATGTATCATCTTCATTTAATAATTTTATTTATTTACTAATACTCCTTACATCTAGTATGTATTTTCATACACGCATATATTTGCCTCTTACGTATAAAATACGTATATTATACATCTCGATATATGCATAATTTAACGTATGTATTTAATTAAAACTACGAGGTGTTACAATCTCCTCAACTTAAGGAATTTCGTCCTCGAAATTTAGAATCAAGGAATATTCCTCAAATGATACTCAATCCCAGAAAACTGCTCCCGCATTTTATATTTCCGCTCCCATGTTTGCTCTTCTTGATACGTGGTATCCTCCTCAACTTAGAGTTGAGTTATATCCATAACATATATAGAATCCGAATGATATTTCCTCAACATCAATATATAGAAAATATTACGGACACCTATCAACTGTGACAGTAGGGCAAATTGGTAAGCCAATGGACCTATCCTATCAAGGATCTCAAATGGTCCAACAGATTGCGGTCCACGCTTTTCTTTTATCCAAAATCTCATTTAGCTTTTCTGTGGTAAGACCCTTAGCAAAACCGAGTCAGCCACAATACATTTCAAGGCTTATATACCAACCCTTTGTATTTATTAATATCATGTGGCACCAATAACAATAACTCCATACTTTCTAATCAACAAGCTGGAGATCTATAATGCTTACTATCAAACCTTTAGAGTGCCATCATTATGCTATTATAATAGTTGTTTATACATACAAGTTTACACAAATAAAGTATTCCTTCCAACTTTCACCAAAATTCAAGTATACCAGACTCGAGCATGCTCGCAAGCATCAAAATCATTCTCTCAGTCTGTCAACCAGTCTGAGAGTAAAATATCACACTGAGAAGGAGATGAGTACCAAATCGAGTCTGCATCATATATCAGATCTCGACACAATCTTCGGATCTTAATCCGACATAACAAATATCTGAGTACTCCCATAAAATCTCTCTATCTCACACATATACAATCTGGTCAGTCTATTAATAAAATTCTGGTGTTTATTGGAAGAATACATAGACTTATCAGTCCATCAATGGTCATCCAGATGGTATCATATCTACCCATAACCCATAAGATACCATTTGAATCCCATCTTCATTTAACACAATCCATATTACCAATTCCATAATCTTTCATACTGATATCATACTCGTCTCATCATAAATCTTACTTTCTGAATATGAGTATCAATTAGCTGAACATGCATCCGAGCACAAATATCAACACATGGAGTAATAGAGAGTACACTCATAACTGTAACTCTCACTCACAACAATCTCCATTTATGGCTAACTGATAGATACTACTCCAGTTTCAGCTTGTTTCCTGCTCAATATCTCAGCAACATATTGGTTTTTTCCAGGATAATAATTCAATATAAAATCAAATCCTTCGGGAATTCTTGTCACATTTATTACCTCATATTCAGTTTCTTTCCGTTCAAATAATTACTTCAAACTCTTAAAATCTGAAGATAATGTGACCTTTTTATTATAGAGGCAATGCTCTCATTATTTCAAAATAACTACCAACAAATTTCTATTCACTCTCTCACTCTCAGGATAGTTATTCTCGTGCACTACCAAATATCTGGAGACACAAGTAATTAACCTATCCTTTTGTATCAATGCACAACCCAGATCTGGACGTGATATTCATCAATCACAAATACTTCCAGGTTCTGGAAATATTAATAACATTTAATACTGTGAGAGCTTCCCCATGCACAACGGTCCACACATTATATAACATTCATCTGGTTTAATTTCGTGAGTGGAACAGATAGCTTCAAGGATCTTTCCACGCACTTTCTATAACATACAACTAATACCAGAGAACTTATGATTGTCATCATTTAAATCAGTTTTAACAGTTCTATGATCACTTTGACCTTCCCAGCATCCTTAAAGATACTATTTAAACTAGTCACGTGATCCAAAAAGTCTCATCTCAATTATATTCAAAACTCATATTCACCGAACTTGGCACTCAATCGGTGCTCCCTCAGTGAATACAAGATAATTCCGAGGTGTTATTCATGTTCTTCTCATTTTCTTGGGACAATTTCATATATCATCATCGAAGACTATGTAATAATTAAGATATGGCTCATATACCCATTGCATCAATCCCATAAACGTGATTGACACATTAATCAAGGTTACCCAAATTTCATAATATCCATATCTTGTCTTAAAACAGTTTGCATTACATCCTTTTCTCAAATTCTTAATTGATGGTGTCTAGATCTTAAAATGATCTTAAAAAAAAATTTGGCTCAATTTAGTTAATCGAATTCGACCATTTATCCATGGTAAAGGATATTCATTATTTATTGTTATCCTGCTCAGTTAACAATACTTCATACCTAAACATATTTCACTATACCTTCTTCCATCTTATCACAAATGCTCTCCAAGGTGGCATATCAAGGATAATAAATCTTTTGCTCATTAACACATTGACCTACACCTTAAATCCTCACAATTCCTCAGGTACTCTTTATATGCAGGAATGGAGATACATATTATACTAGCATAAGTTTTATATGCTATCATCTCCTGTCCAAGTAGCAATTTTAATAATTCATCAGAGAATACTCCAATATACCAGCTCACCACAGGAATTTTAATCAACTACATGCCTTATTACATTACTCTACATGGCTTTGTACTAGCCATATTCTCCATTTCCTCGTCAATAACTAACTTTTCTTAGATAGAAGATTTTGAGGGTATAAATTCCTCGAGATTCAAAATGAGGATTTTTCACTTATTCAAAATATTACTTCTTTTCGGAGATATACTCCACCTGGAATGAGAGGTGGCCAACCAATCATACCCAACAAAGCATCAAATTCTAAAAATTTCATATTCTAAAGTCCATAATTAGTTCATGACCCTCATATTTCTTACACATACTATTTGCTAACCATATCAAGGTAGATTCTTTCTCCTGTAGGCATACTCACAATCAATGATATATTGTCTACCATATCACCAGAGATAAATGACCAGGTACATCCAACAATACATCAGAATATACACAATAACAAAATGTTGATCATACTTGTTATCAACGTCTTACTAATCTTTGGATCTGGTTTTGCGTTTACTTTAAATTATTCTCTAAAATCTGGTGGAGTCACATTGATAAAAATATTGGGGCATTCCATATCTACTAACTGGAGATTAACACATCCCGTGTCTTTTTTTTTTTCATTATCATTGGGTTAGGACTAACAAAATTAGAGTCACTAATACTGCCAAAATCTCAACCTTACTCAATGTTTCACTTATCTTGAATTTCATATTATTGCCCCAACATTTCCTTACATTACTTATTTCTCCTTTTCCCTAGAACTGGTGTTGATGACTCTGCTTTAAACGACAGTGCAAGCTAGATCACGAGTATTGCTGGTGTTAACAATTTCACCACAACTTTGGCCAACCTAAAAGTTATAGGCTGCTTCACAACTTGCGCATATATTTATATAGCAAACCTGTCGTAGAGGATCCCAAAATTTATTCTAGATCCTTATCATTCTCAGAGTATCCATAGTGATCATTCCACAAATAAACTATACCAGTCTATTGAATTAATGTTTGTATTTATGGTTAGGCATGTCACTACATTTTAACCAGATAAACTTTTTCATGCCTTAAATCAATTTCAGCATGATGATAGAAGCCCTCATAAAATAGCTTCTTTCATTAATCTCATGCCTTAATCATCTCGGAGTCCTTAACCCAATTTTCTATTATCTCTTATCACCAGTTAGCTTAAACTTAGCTAACTTGCTTTATCATTTTCAGAGACTTAATCATTCTCTAAGATGGTCTCCACTCAGAGTCGCAAATTCTTTACTACGTCTAATATTTGTCAGTTAAGATAGGAGAGTCTCTTCCCCTGAAAGTTTCCATAACTTTCACATATCTTTTCATTTCATCTGGCTTATCATTGAGACCTTCTATTTATTTTATTTTTTTTACTTCAGTCTTAACTATATATGTTTTTACAAAAATACTCACACCATTAGCACCCACATCTGGAGCTATCAATGGTTCAAGCCTCTGTCTTTCTCACATTACAAATTTTGCCGCAAGCTCATAAGCTGTGCATTTCGTTGTTGTTGGGTTATACGTTATATAATTTATTATCACTGGATTACATCCAGTTCTTTTTCTTTCAACCTTCTGATCCTTTCGTGATCAACAATTTCCATTATTAATCTTGACTGGTCTTTTCCAAATCTGGAATTCACTGACAGGTGATTCTCAGTCAAGATAACATATTGGATTAGGCTAAACATAATAGGACTACCCATATATATACCCATACAATCAATCATAATATCATAAAGTTTTTATCTTCTTAAGGATTTTAAACCTAGGCTCTGATACCAATATTGTCACGACGTAGGCCGACGTCATGACCGGCACAGTGTACTATACACCGTACATCCCATATACAGTATATAATACACTATCAGCCTCAACAGACATTCACAATAATTCTCAAAATTTATAGAAATTTTGACAACATCTCCCCATAAAATGGACATTTCACATTTTTCCTGATATACCACAAATCAAATCAAATATATATATATATAAATAATCATCTCATTCATTCCACAAATTAAATTCATTAAATCATACTACAATCTACATATTTCATTAACCAACCCCATAAATTAATCAATTTAATTCAAGTTCATTTTTTTAATTGTAAGCACCCATATCGGATGATCCCATACGTATCATCTTCATTTAATAATTTTATTTATTTACTAATACTCCTTAAATCTAGTATGTATTTTCATACACGCATATATTTGCCTCTTACGTATAAAATACGTGTATTATACATCTCGGTATATGCGTAATTTAACGTATGTATTTAATTAAAACTACGAGGTGTTACACATCGACATCGTTGTGTACAGTGTTAGCCATGTGTCTAAGTAGGATAAAGGGGAGATTAAGGGGTATGTTCTTCATCAAACAATAAACAAGGAAACATTGTTCCTTAGTCAGATTGGTCCTCTTCTTCCTTTGTGGAAGAATGTTGTGCATCACAATTTGGCATAAGCCCTAATGCTCATTCCAAAATGCTTTTGTGGGAATTTGGGCAGTCGATTATCTAGATGTTCCAATGAGATATCGAAGTATACTTCTAGTTTTTGGGACCACTGTTTGAGTGTCAGCCTCAAAGTAGAGGTCGCACATTGGTCCGTGCATTGGTATTCTCAAGAGATTTGAGAGCTTAGACGAGTTTAGGTTGATTTGTACATTATTCACCATTGTGGTGATAGAAAGGGCATCACTCAAACTATTGAAATTTTTTACATGCATATTAACGTAAAATTGTCTAATAGGAGTTTTGAGGATAAAACCTTCAATTTTCGTGACGTTGTACAACTTTACCGCTTTTAGCCTATCGTGGATATCCAGGAAGTATGATAGTGGAAGGAGAATCTCCCTCATGGTTTCCACTTCACGGTACATGAGTGGGACTCGATTCACCTTGCTTTTCTTGGATCTTGAAGGTTGTTGCTCCATTTCTTTCTTTTTCTTTGAAAACACTAGTTTTTTTAAGAAATATTATGTGTAAACTCAAAATACACTGAAAAAAATTGGAAATACAGTGCATAACACAGTAAATAGGGGAGTGAAAGTTGGGTTGTGGAAAATAATCAAGGCACTTGGGCTGACACGTGCCTTAGGACATGCCACAAGGCATGCCGCCGAGGTTTATGATTTTTTTTTTTAAAATAGATGTAAATATATTTTTATCAAAATTTAAAAGTTAGATTATGTATATCATAGAAAAATATTTTCAAAATTTATTGTTTGGAAAAATATATGTCTACTATGGTCGCAAGACCGTTGCTCTGATACCATAAATATTGTCACACACCGTCAAGCCCAGACATATTCCAATTGCATGAATATAAATTACAACATTTTCGCCAGCGGGGTATGACAATAAGTGAATTGCACAGAAGCATGGGCCCATTTAACATCATTTGAAGATAAAGATATTTCATTAAAAGTAATGGAGATTGATCAAAAGTATCATATTTAAGGTTTACTGGCGGGTCTCTCAAGGAGACAAAACAAAAAGGACATGCCCCTAAAAAAGAAAGTAATCAATACCATCAAAGGCGAAAAAGCTACACCATCAGCCTCTTGACACGAAAAGATAAGTTTCAACGTGAGTTGGAACTGGCAACAACCCCTGTATAGATCGACCCTAACTCATCTCAAGTCCCTGAAATGTGAAGCAACGGGGTGAGCTCAACAGCTCAGTGGATCAAACAAGTTAGACGTAGCATTTACAGAAGGATAATAATAATAATACACAGATCAAATGCATTTCAATCCACAACAATCAGTACAATCATGAAATGCAGTATCATTGAGCAACTATGGAAACATCTCGGGCCAAATGCTTTAATATTATAGTCTGATGGCCCCCTTGATATCACGAGAACGGGCGCAAAGTAGCTACAAGTCCTGCAAGCAAGGGCTCAACTTATATCACAAAGTGGTGGCCCCCTTGAAATTAAGTACTAAGCGCAAAGCAGCTACAAGTCATGCAAGCAAGGGCTCAACCTTTATGCCACTAGCGACTCTTTGGTCCACGGTCCATAGACACTCTTGGATCTAGCCCCATCAATATATAATCAGTATGCTCATATGCATGAAGTAATGTAGCATGACACAATGTAAATGAACAATGCAATGTCATGATTAGAATAAAGATACTCAAACCTAGGCCTTCATCCCCACCTTAAGGGGTTGATTTACGCACAAACACAACAAGTCAGCAATTTGGTGTCTCCGAAGGTCAAGTCCTTAGTGGTTCCAGGGTTTGAAATCCAGGGGAGGCCCCTATTTATAGAAGATCTCAATAAAGGGGAAGGTCTTGGTGAGGTGCCAGGGCACATGCTTGGCCATATGCCCTCTTGCACTTCCTTGCCCGTCGTGTGTTTTCGTTGTGTTTTCTCGGACAATGTTTGGGTGTTTTTGTACATGTTTTATACATTATTTGGTAAAAAGTTGGTTTATTTTTCAGATGTGTTACAAAAAGGCTACTCATCTGGTTCGACAATACCAAAGTGGTATTAGAACCTGAGAATGGATCAAAGGTTGGAACACTTGGAGAAAGCTATGAGAGATGCATTTGGAAAGGAAGAGCTCTTGAAAATCTTGCACAAGCTTTAAGCAAACTCACAGATCTAGTGGAGCAACTAACCATTCAAACTAGTGAGCTTACGGGAAATTCCTTGGCTCAAGTTCATGTCCCTGTCAAGACAAAAGATTCAGCTGCAGCCATAAGCACACCTCATGCTTGAACAAAGGGCTATGAGAGTCAACTTTCTAGTTCATTTATGCCTAAGAAAATTAAAATTGATTTTCCTCGCTATGATGGTAAGAGAGATCCTATTGTTTGGTTATTCAAGGTTGAACAATTCTTTCAATTGCATGAAATTCCAATTCAAGATCGAGTTTCATTGGCATCTTTCCATTTGGAAGGGGATGCGCATCTATGGTATCAACTGTTGAAACAAGAATTGGGCAATATTGCATGGGAAGAATTTAGAGACGGGTTAAATTCTTGATATGGACTACATCAATATTCAGATTTCTTCGTCGAACTTACGTGTTTACAACAAATGGGTTCAGTGCAAGATTATCAAGAATTGTTTGAAAAACTTTTGGCTAAGTCAGGACCTATGGAGCAATCTAGACAAGTTAGTTGTTTTGTAGGAGGCTTACAGGAATCCATTCGAACTGATGCTAGAGCCCACAAGCCACACACCTTGTCAGTTGCTATTGGGTTAGCTAGATTATTTGAAGCTAGAGATGATAGTCAATGGTGGAACCCTCCACCTGCTCTTCAAACCACACCCACATTCCACCAAAACTCGACATTAACGCCCATAAAGAAAATGACTACAGATGTGATAAATGAAAGGAGGTACAAGGGCTTATGTTTCAAATGTAATGAAAAATTTGGGCCTGGCTATGTTTGTAAGAAGTTGCTGTTAATCCAAGCAACTTTGGAAGATAGTGATGAGGATGTTGAGTGGAGGAGGGGCCATATGAGGAACAAATACAAGCAAGTCTAGAGATTTTGTTGCATGCAATTGCGGGGATTCGAGATCCCAAGACAATGACGATAAGTGGGCAGCTTTATTACAAATCTATCACCACGCTTATTATCGATTCAAGTAGCACCCATAATTTTATCAATGAACATCTAGCGAGGGAGGTTGGATTGCAACCCACTTTAGATGGAAAATTGGAGGCAATGGCAGCTTCCGGAGAGCGTTTAAATCCGAGTAAGTGCGAGAGTGTTCTTATAATTTTTCAAGGCCATTCAATTCTAGTTGGTTTATATTTACTTCCATTAGAATGATGTGATGTGGTTTTTTGGGGGCCAATGGCTATGCATACTTAGAAAAATTGAATGGGATTTTTCTAAATTACTAATGAAGTTTGAATTATGTATCAAGACCATTATTTTACATGGGTTGTTTAGCATAGAAGATAAGGTAGTTAGTGACCAAGAAATTCAAAAGTTGACAAGGAAAAAAGGAATTCTACTTAAGCTGCTACCTGCTCAACATAAATATCAAGTTCAGCATGAATATCATCCACAAGTAAAACAAATTTTATGCAATACAACAATGTGTTGGCTGAGCCGAAAACACTACCACCCAAGCGAGCATGTGACCTTAAAATACCATTACAGCTTGGCTTTAGAAAAATTCCAGAGAAACCATACCGGTACCCTCATTTTCCAAAGGCTAAAATTGAAAGGTTAGTTTCTAATATTCTCTATACAGGCATCATTTAGCATAGTAACAACCCATACTCTACTACAATCATTTTGGTAAAGAAACAAGATGGTTCTTGGAGAATGTGTGTGGATTATAGGGCCTTGAATCAAATTACCATCAAAGATAGGTATCCAATTGCTATAATTGATGAGCTTCTAGATGAGTTACATGGTGCACAAGTGTATTCAAAGCTGGATTTATGATCGAGGCATCACCAAATCCGAATAACTCCAGAAGATGTTGGAAAGACAACATTTCAAACTCATCAAGCCCATTATGAATTTCTTGTAATGCCTTTCAGCCTCACCAATGTTCCATCAACATTCCAAGCCTTAATGAATGAGGTATTTCGAGATCACTAGAGGAACTTTGTTTTCATTTTTTTTTATGATATATTGATCTATAGTAAATCTTGGAATGAGCATGTTGAACATTTCAATGTTGTATTTTCCATTCTTCAAGCTCATGAGCTATATGTAAAATTAGAAAAGAGTCAATTCGGCCATAGGAAAGTTAAGTACCTAGTACCATAGGAAAGTTGTTGTACGTTCAGAGAAGATTGAGACCATGCTAACATGGCCTAAGCCTCACACACCTAAAGCTTTTCTAGGATTTTTGGGCTTAACCGGTTACTACCGCAAATTCATCCAAAATTATGGCAAGATGGCAAGATTGCTGGCCCTCTTACTTGGATGCTCAAGAAGGATTCTTTCAAGTGGGATGAAGCAACTTTAAAGGCATTTTCCAAACTTAAGGGGTCCATGACTCGTGCACCAGTGTTAGCCCTTCCAAATTTAACTAAAACTTTTATTGTTGAGTGAGACGCTTCGAGAACTGGAGTTGGAGCACTTCTTATGCAAGCTCAGCCAATAGCCTTCTTTAGCTATGCCCTTCGAGGTAAACATATTTTGTTATCCACTTATGAAAAGGAAATTTTAGCTTTGGTCCTAGCAGTGCAAAAGTGGTGATCTTACTTGTTGGGAAAAATGTTTGTGGTGCGAACAGACCATCAAAGCTTGAAGCATTTATGGACTCAAACGATCACAACCATAGTGTTGGTGCACCGAAAAGGGGGGGTGAGTTGGGTGATGGTCAAATTAAAACTTTTCCAATGACTTAGTGATATACTTTGATACATTGGAATTAAATGCACATACTAACCATAAAGTAAAATGCATAACGTAAAGCCCATTAGGATTTGTAGTGGTTCGGCCAAGCCTACGTCCACTACCTAATATCTCGATTAGGATTTTAGCAATCTACTAACTGATTCTCTTACAGGTGAGAACCAAACCGTTACAACTTGCCCTTTTACAGGTTAAAGGCAAACCTATCCTTTTGCGGGCTAAGGATGAACCGATTCTCTTTTACAGGTTTAGAGATAACCTATCCTTTTACAGGTTAAGGACGAACCTTCCCTTTTACTGGCTGAGGAAGAACCATGATCCTTTTACGAGATAAGGAACAACTATGATCCTTTTGCGGGATTAGGAACAACCGATTTCCTTTTTTGGGCTGAGGAAGAACCCATGTTTTTTTAGGGGATAATGAAGAACCGTTTTCCTTTTATGGGATAAGGAAGAACTGTTATCCTACTTACAGGTGAGGATGAACCTTAACACGATTTCAACCTTGAAATCATCAAGTGAACTACATTCACTTGTCCTAGTTGTTTCATTCCCAAAATACACCAGCATACCACAATTTGAAAATAATATTGGTTCTAACTAAGTAGAACACTTTACAATTAAGCTCATTACATAGTATTACAAAGATATGTAAATTTAAGTGCGTAATGCTAGAAGATACACTTATAGTCCTATACCTTTCAATGTTCAGTATTGCTCAAGTGCAGTTTCGAAAAGCGTGATTGATATGTCATTTAAATCAATTAAATGCTTCTTTGAAAACTTTTGATACCATTAAAACATTGAACTTGAAAATGCAGGACTAGTGGAAAACATAGACACAAACAGTTTTTAAAATAGATAAAATATATAAGCGTGAAAACTTCTAGTTCAGCATTCAGTAGTTAACATAACTACTGATATAGTTCGATACAGTACTAAGATATGAAATCAAGTACAACTGTATCTCATGAACTATCTCTCAAATTCTTTCATCAGCAAGATTGATATTAAGTATAAATCCGAGCTGAGAATTTTAGAAACCAGTTCTATGTAATTCAAATAAATTTTCAAAGATAAAATATAATTTAAGCTCAGTATGAAAATCTTTTGAATAAGTATCAGTGAAACTACTTTCAAAACTTAGAACATTTGAAAATTTTTGAAAGATTGAAAAACGACTAATATTCAAGAAGTTTTTGGCACAATATCGGCGAGTTGTTTGATTCAAAGTGTTTGTATTTATAAACTTAGTAGACAATAGTCGTTAGATACTTGAATTTGAAATTCAAGGTAAATGTTTACACACAACAGCTAGAATGTTATATGAAAATGACAACTGCAATTTTCACTAACATTTTGGTTATTTTTAAATTACATAAATAAGGAAAGTTTTAGAAAATTTGATTCATGCATCAAAGAAAATCTTGGATAAATCTGAAAAGGATTTTGTGCAAAGATCCGCTCTGAAAAGTAGACTAAAATAGTGTACGTGTCAGAATAGTGACAGTTGTTAAATTAGCGTCCTGATTTTCTAATCAGCGTCCTGACGCATAATATCAACTTTGTCATTTTGTTCCTTTAGGACGCTTATTAAGCATAAGCGTCTTGCTAAACATTGAAGTAAGGGCGTCATTAACTCGTAAGCGCCCTGACTTGCTTTGCGATAGAAACGACTCAACTTTGAGGGTACTACTGCACAGTTAGCGTCCTACTTTGTTTTGAAAACAATTAAGTACATGAGAACGCTACTTCCAAGTAAGCGTCTTACCTTTTAAAATATAAAATACGAGGGCGTTACTACTATGTAAGCGTCCTGACATTTTAAAATGACACTAAGTACGCTAAAGGACAATCAGTGTCCTGAAAGTTATTTAGTTGGTTTTAAAGATGAGGGCACTCCTATGTGGGTAGCGTCCTGATAGTTTATCCAACTTATAACTATCAACGTCCTCAAAGATAACATCTTTGAAGAACTTAGACTCTCAGAAAACTTTCAGCAAGCTGATTCACAATTAGTGTCCTGACAACTTCAAAGGTTGATTCTAAGTAAGACCGCTACTTACAAGTAAGCGTCCTAATGAATCAGTTCAAGTTAACTTTGAATGTGATCAGCGTCCTAATGAGTCATTAGCGTCCTAACCTATCAAGTTTAGGAGAGCGCTGCTAAATCATTAGCGTCCTTAAATACTCTAAAAATAGTTTTTGATATTTGATTAAAAATACGATAAATGCGATTAAACTCAGTAAATTTCAAATCAAATAAAACATAGAAAATTAAATCGTTTGAAATACTATAAAGTATATGATCAAAACATGCAAATTTTAAAAACATACACAAGTGATTGGGGCATGGTTTTGGAAAACTTTTGAGCAATATCAAATAATGAAAGATACCTTAAATCCTTTGTGTATCCTTCTCATAATCTTTAAATTCAACTCATCATTATGAGATCTTCAAAGCTTCATGCTTGAGTTGAATGTCTTGAACGTTGATCGAATGTTGTAATCTTTAAGCTCTTGATCGAATCGTTCGTGAATGTGTAGTTTGATCTTGATTGAAATGATCTTGAACGTATGATATGACCTTGAGTTCCTTAATCGAATCGTTCTTTGGCTTTTTGTTTTCATAAGGTGCTGAGATAAGTTCTTGATTGAAGCTCGTTAGCATCGAAAAAGATCTTGTTTGTGATCATCAAAATATACTTCATGAAGTATACTTAGGAGCGTGTTAAGTGATGAACCACTTAGGCCAACACATAGGTCAACAAAGGTGGTTGTTGTAATCCCCTGAAAATTCTGAAAATATCTACTTTCCAATTTCAAAATTATTCTCGCATTCCTTTAAGGAATTAATTACAAATCACACCAAAGAAATCTTAGCAAATTTTTCAATACAAAATTATGGCAAGTTTCCAATACTATTAACCTTCCTATCATGGAACATGCTCATCATTAAACCCTAGAATTAACAATACTATGTATAATATCTATGCACCTCAGCCGTCTCGTTCATCTCTTTCACGCTCCTCTTCTCTCGAACCAGTAATCAAGAAACGTGGAAACGGCAATCACGGTGAGACTTCTACCTTTTTCTTTCTTCTTGCTTTGATGCTCTATTTTTCTAATTTGAAAAAAAAAATCACCATGAACAAGACGGTGACAGTAGCTGTACACCGGTGATCGAACACTCACAAGACCTAACAAGTGCCCTCCACTGGTGACTATTGTCCAAATCGCCAGAAAAAAGAGATGGAAGTAGAGCAAGGCGATGCTCTGTTTCCACCTCGTTGGTTGCCGTGAAATCGAAATAGGGCGATCATGCACCTTGCCCTTCTTCCTTCTTTTCCCTCTCTGTCTCCCCCTCCAAACCAACGCAAAAGAACAAGCGACAGCGACGTTGCCGCTGCCGCAGTTTCCTCTTTCTCTCTTCTCTCTTCTCTTTTCTGTCTTCTTCCTCTGCTCCTCCTTTCTCTACACCGATGTTCACCAAGCACCCAACCTGAGGAGATTGACGAAACTAGGACATTTTCTTTCCTTTCAAGCTAGAGATTGCTCATTCTCTTCACTCTTCTTTTTTTTTTCTTCAACGAATCTCGCCAAGCACCCAATCTGAGGAGATTGACGAAACTAGGGCATCTCTTTTTTTCAAGCGCACGATTGCTTGGCGTCCAATCTGAGCACGAGGCGGAACTAGGGCAGAGAGAAAGTTGTTGGACGCACTTGTCGTTGTCGTTCCTCAAGCAATCGATCACTCCGATTCTCTTTCGACGACTCATCGATTCCAAGTGCACAATTCTACTTCTCGTTCGATGCGTATCGATACACCTCACATCTTCTACCAGAACTTAGATACTCGTTACTGCAACTTTGCATTGGTTCTGAAAGTCTGTAACAGTTCTGACTTTCTTCTCCACAGTCTCTGGCCTAGGGTTTTAATTACTTGAATCAAATCGAGACTTTATGTTGCTGCGGAATTTAAGGACCAACAATCGGGGAAGATGATTGGGACGGGAACTGAACGAGGAGGACTTTACTATCTTGATACTTCACAATTATACTATATACTACACATACATTTAAATAAGTAAATGTTATACCTGCAACTCTCCTGGTTGCTACAAAAAAAAAATGTGTGTGTGTATATATATATATGTATATAAACTTGGGTAGGTATACACAACTAAAGCAAATGTAACATGTATGTATAGGTTGAGGACGTACGTTATGCACCAAGGAATTCGGACAAGAACAAATTGCGTGCGTTACAGGTGGGGAAGGTTCTATGCCTTTACAATGTTTTATTTTGATATATAGATAGGAATGTTAAATTAATTAGGTCTATAGTGTTATTAGATTGCTCTTGCATGCCTATTTTACATGATTTTATATATATTATGTTGTGATTGTTAACTATGATGATATGTGTGTCAGCATGAGTTCTTATTCTGATCAAATGATAATTGGATGCATACAATTCATGTGGTATTTGAGATTCATTTGTATATTATAATGCCTGATGATGAAATACATGACTTGAGAATATTAGTATAGTAAAATTCATGCGTTAATACTATTATATTTGGCATTGTGACATGATACCATGTGTAGTGGGGTTTGAATATGTCTTGTGAATGCAATTAATGTCATACTTATGTTGTATGTATAGTGTGACATCACTAAAGAACACAATTAAGATAAGAATCACACATATGGGGCAGTTATTCCAAGGAATATCGCCAATGATTATTATAGGGCAGATATTCTAAGGAATATCGCCAATGTTTATTATGGGGCAGTTATTCATATTGAATATCGCCAACGAATATTTGATTTTTGGTAATGCCGCCCGAGGTTTGATTCCCTAAAGGTACGTGATTTAGAATGTGATAGAATTCTCGACTCAAACAATCAAATGTTGCAACGATTAATGTGTAAAACTTGCTTATAATGTTCTTGTGTATATATCATGATAAAATGTTGTGAAGTGTTTAGATGACCCACTGGGCTTTCAAGTTCACCCTTATTTTTCATATGCAGGTACTGAAGAGAATAAAATCACGAGTTCGTGACGTAGTTCAGAGTAGTAGGAGTGGGTTAATTATTTTGTTAAAATTGTGGTGGCAGGGCTGAATATTTTATTTGATTTTTAAAAGTTTATTATTTAAACTGGTCGTATTTGACAATCAGAATTTAGTGAATATTATTACGGTTAGTAAAGACCTTGTGGTTTATTTCACGGGTGAATGCCTTGGACTTGAATTTATTAATTCTATTTGATGAATATATTTAAAATGTTGTGTCCATAATGGATGGACAAAGGCAAGGACCCTCACAATTCAATATGAAAATTTGTATAGTGGAATTATGTGGTCCTTAGCATGAAGATGAAAGGGTATTCGTTTATCTTAACCAATAAGTTGGCTAGAAGAATACAAATTTATAGTTTTGCAAATTTTACTATTTATATAATGGTTATGGGTTATGATAAAGATTGGTGACCAAGCAATTCAACCAGAGCTTCCTATTACAGAAATTAATGAAGAGAAGATGTTTCAACTTCCTCAAGCAATTCTGGATAGGCGAATAAAGAGGAGGTGACAACAAATTCCGTTGCATTGGCAAGGTTTATCTTCAGTTGATGCGACTTTGGAAGATCGAGAATTCATTAGGAAACAATTTCCTGATATTAGCCTTAAGGACAAAGTTGGAAATTAAGGGGATGGGAGTTGATATAGTACAAGTCTTTTGGTAGGCAAATTGAATAAGTCAAGTAGTTATTTTTAAGATCATGTAACGGTCATGGATAGGGGTTATGTTATTTTTGACTTTTTTTATGTTATTTGACAACAAACTTTGAATTGGTTTTATATATATATGAATGAAATAAGCAGAGGAGACCACTCTCAATTTTTTCTCAAATTTTGCTTCTTTGCAGTTCTAGAGGTGTCTGCTCCCTCGAAAGAGCTAGAACTAATTACTCTATTCTTCCTAAGTTCAAGATAGCTAAAGGCAAAGGCTACCCATCGGTTCAACAATACCACTTCGATTCTAATTTGTTAGGTTTTTCAGCTCCAATTGATCAACTCAATATGCAACGTAAATATTCAAATAATAAATTAAGCAATCACACCTCAAATTTAATGTGGTTTGGCCAATCAATGCCTACGTCCACAGGTGGAGAAATCAATTATACTGAGAAGATTATAATACAAGAAGGCCATCATTCGATACTGTGACGACCCTACTTTCAATATCTTGGAAATGATCGAATTGCCCGAGCTAGTACTCTCTCCAATAGAGTACTAGTAACCCTTAGTCATCCTCATACCACAAATCCATACATACATCCCATAATGAACAAGTCACACAAGGCATATATCCCACAAGACATTAACCCATATCAAGCAAGAGTATGTAAAAGAATACATCGAAGCCAAAACGAAATTAAAAAGTTATTATATTCATTCATAATCAAATCCAAGGTCAACGGAAGACAAAAAATAAAGACTTAGCCTATAAAGGTAAATCTCTGGCTCCAGCCGAGACTCACCAAACATCAAGGCGAAACAATCGTCAAGGAGACTCACTGTGCGATACCCTTGCCCTTATCGAGGGCATAGCTAGGACTTGTACAAGTAAGTGAGAGGGGTGAACTTAAAGCCCAATGAGATTTGAATATCGCATATCCACCATCATATATTCATCAATACAGTTAAAAACAATGCTGTTAAGTTAACAATATGACAACATGATTCCAGTGTAAACAATATACAATGAGACATAATGGCATATAACTATCAATATGCTGGCATTTTGAAATCCATCCACTTAACACAAACTCATACACGATAGTCAGGTGAGAGCCAAGTCTTCGCACCTACATGTGCACTCAAGTCTGTGTTAAATGACTATTGCCAGATAGTCCATCCTCGTAGTTAACCTCACCTTGGCAACTTCCAATAGTTCAACCCTCGCATGAACTACATATTGGATCCCATGAGAAATCTTCCTGCCCATGGACCGCCTTGACACTTGAACTATGTACTCATTCTCATATCCAAACCACGAGAACACACCATCCATTAAAAACCCATGCATTCCATGATATGAAATATAAGCATGACATTTCCAAAACCATACCATTCATACATGTTATCAATATCATGACATGCTTCATGATGCCAAAACAATATTTCTAGCTATGATGATATACATATGACGGGAGAAAGAAATTCTACTCACAATGGTTTCAATTTTCAAATCTACGCTTGATCACGCAACACTAGGAACCTTGGTCTGCCACCGGTTCCTTACTTCGTATCATTCATAGAATTATACTTAGTTCATCTCAACCATTGTACGCATCGAAACACAATTATTTTCATTATTCCCATAATACCAGTTTTAATCCACTTTTTACTTGTTTAGAACCTTCAACATCCCTTTAAGGTTATCATGGTGATTCATTAATATTAAAAGTGTTTCTCACAGACACTAGAATCGCCCTTGCTAGTTTTAGACCATCTTAATCACTTTCAATATTCATTTTAACCATTCATAACCTCTTATATAGAAATCATTCCTCATTAAGATTTGTCAATGATTCTCATACCCATTTGTAGAGACAAAAGGGAATTTGGGCATCATTCATGATTTTCCATATATCTCACTTGGATTTTATGTGTTTCCACACACCCAAGATCATTGGCCTCCAATCATTCAT
Organism: Paratinospora sagittata; assembly: GCA_035771175.1. Lineage (NCBI taxonomy): Eukaryota > Viridiplantae > Streptophyta > Magnoliopsida > Ranunculales > Menispermaceae > Paratinospora > Paratinospora sagittata. Next base: position 44,321,236 of record CM069602.1, on the reverse strand, counting down.
TATATCTCAAGGGTTTTGCCCAAAACCCTTATAGTTGGCCAAAAACTGGAATCCGGAAACTAACTTTGAAACACCCAATATTCATAACATTCAAGTTCCTCTAGCATTAAATCATCTAACAAGATTAAATCTCTAAAGAAAAGTACGAAAGACAACACATATCTCAATATCATTTCAAAATACCTTTTGTTGCTTGAAGAACAAGCTATCTTCCATAAGTCCCCAAAATCATCTTTCTTCCCTTCATTTTTGCTTAAAACCTTGTTTAAAACATCAAGAAACCTTTAAAGACACCATTAAAGTCCCAAGAAACCCATTTAAATTTAAAACTCAACATGAGCTAGATGACTTGTTGAACAAGAAAACCCAAAATCAAAAAGATTCACCAAGGAAAGTAAGAGATTATACTTTCAATCTTTGGTGTTTGGAAGCTCTAAATCACCCTTTGGAACCTTTTTGGATCACCCAAGAACACTCCCAATTCGTTCTTCAAACCCTCTTTCTTTTAGCAAAAGTTGCAAAGTCCAAAAATGGGGAAAAATCAGGGTATTTATAGACTTTCAGGCTAAGGAACCTCTCTGGTGGAGAGCGCTTCACACAAAGGAGCACGGTACCCCCTCCTGTGGGGTGCGCTCCTCCCCTTTCCCTTGGGTTTTTTGCTCGGTTTTCGTTCCCTGGCTCCCCCGACAACTTTTGAGGTTAAAATTTGATTTTCTAGGGTTTCTAATCTATCAATTTAAGGTTTTTACGAGTTTAAAATCCCCAATTTCCTCAAAGTATTAAGTACATGTTATGCAATTTGCCTTAGTATTTTAGCGGGGCGTTATAGGCATTCACCTCTTGTCACACACTCAATCACTTATAATCTCCTAGCCTACTCGTTACTCGGTCATTCTACCACACTTCAATCTAATCTATCATCCCATATTTATAAACAATATTAAACACTAAAATTAGACATTTATTGCAATAGGAAATCCTCCAAAATTAAAAATCTACCCAAACTAGCATACTTTCTATTTAGACTCCTAATCAACTCGGACACTTTTTATTTGAAATACACTCAAATTAGACAATTTCTATTTGAGTTCGAACCAAAATCTCAACACCCACAACTGTTGGGAATCAAGATGAAAATGAGTACATTAAAATTATCACCATATATAAATGAACAAAGTAATGGTTGATAAATTTTTTCATAGTACGTGAGGTTAAAAGTTCAAGTCAAGGAATAATCATATCTTACAATATAATTTTTTAAGTTTTACTATCATAGTCTCCTCCTCTTTATTTATTTTGGTTTCTTCTCCATGTTTTTTTTAAAGTTCCCCCCTTAGCGCAAAGTGTGGTTTTTTTTTTTAATTTTGATTGAGATACACTAAACTAACGTTTAGACTTTTTGTTAAAAAAAAAAAACCATCAATATAGGTTTATTTAGTTTGATGGGTTAATTATTTTGAATTACTTAGTTATGAAATCTATGTTTAAATACTTTTTGTGGGTCGGTAGATTAACGTACAAGTATTTTGTTGGTTGATTAAATTATTTTATTATTTATTTCTCATTTGTTTTAAAGGATTTTATTTATTTTTATTTTTTTTCTCTCTCTAATGGGTAGTGTTGATGCTGGATTTTAATTCACAGATACTATATTTAGTACTAATAATCTCAATTGTTGTTTTTATATTAGTCTTGCACACAATATTATCCTTTTTAGGCTATTTGGGGCGATTTTACCCATTTTCTCCGCATGGCTTAGCTTAGCATGTACATTTTGGATGATTCACTCGATTCACTCAAGGCTTTACTTTTTCTTCTTAAAACACGATATTATAATTGAGAGGGATAAAACTCGTAAATATATAAGAGTCTTAAGAAGCTTCATAGTCAAAACTAAACTATTATGTGAGAAGCAGGGGATTTGCTACTATTACAAACCATGCAGTCTCCATTGAGAGGCATGTGGCTGTCCTTTCTAATATATTTATTTTTTAATTTTTAATTTTTTTTTATAAAATAAATATCATTAAATGTACAATTCAAATAAAATATATTAAAAAATAATTTTTTTTTAACTCATACTTATATCCACCTATATATTATTCTTTATTTTTTAGTTTATGGGCAATGGGTTTAACTTATCCTTAAAAACCATCACAAGATGACTTATGCAATGTACATTAGAGATACTACTTCGATCCAACTTTATTTTACACCTATTCTGATAGGTATACTTGATAAAGCTCATGCGCCTAACTCATCCTTAAATACCAATTTAAGAAAATGTTGTCCGATACATTGCACATTGTTGTTATACCTAGACAATGTGCGACTATACTAACATTATTTACATAACTATACTAACATTATTGACATAAAAATAATATTCAAAGAAATTTATAAAATTATTTATCTTCTTGTAATTGGAGTGTTGACTTAGCTTTGATAAAGCAAAGTGAAGGAAGTTGATTTATTTAGCCAACTCCACGTATATTTGAGAAAAGGTTTATAAAATTATTATAGTTTATTATTATAATTGAAGAAAACTAATTAAACCTTGCAAAAAAAACCTGATTGACAAAAAAAAAACACTGATTTTATGTATATAAGGAAAAATAATTTTTAACTTTTTAAAATATTTAGGAGGAGGTGGTCTCATGTAGCCAATTTACGTAGTTGGGAAAAAGCTTGGTTGGGTTGAGTTTTTTTTTTTTTTGTTTCACAAATTTTTCAAAAGTGTTACAATAGAATGCATCAATATATTAAGAATATTATATTATGCATGTTTTTAGATGTTAAAATTAAAAATAATATTCAATTACTCTATAAATATATTTTTATCTAAATTTTATATTTAATGGTTTTAAATGAGACATAAAATTAAAAAAAAAAAAGGATAGAAGAGGTAGGTGAAACTGCATCTATGACACTCTACTATTTAATTGTAAGAAATCCCCCAATTGGCCTAAGTGGTTTTTTACTTAGTATTCTCTTAAGTATTTTGATGCTAACAAACAATATATCATTTTGTGTTAATATTTGAACTAAGTGTATTTCAACACCTTAAGCAAAAAGAAGAAGAAATACAAGATCAAATATGGACTTCAAGCTCAATCAAGACCAACAACTCTTCCAAGAATGGACATCATCTAGAAACCTTGAAGATTCGAAGAAGAATGGTTTTGTGATTGAGAGAATGCCACAAGCCTAGAATTAGGATATATTTTCTGTTATTTTCTATTGCTCAATCTTTTCAAATCATGCATGCATGCATAAGTTTTCTCAAAGTTTTTCCAATTAGCATAATTTCTGCAAAATTGATGGTTGCACTTGTTTTGAAAAACATCTTTAAACTTGTTTTCATGTGTATTCAAATGTTTGGAAACTTAGTTTTCATGTTCTAAATGAACACAATCCTTGAATGCTTTTGAAAGAATGACCTCAATGATTTCAATTGTGTTTCATCTTCATTAGAAGATGATTTCAAGTCTTCAATTTGATGTTCAAAGTGTTTGATTTGATTTAAACAAGTTAATGTAATGATTTTTCAAAGAAAAATCACTTTTTTGTGTTAAGTGTCAAACCAGCGCACTCCCCATGCTTAGGAGCGAGCTCCTTTTCTGACTGGGAAAAATGGCCTCTTTGTTGTATGTAGAGAAGCGCGCTTCTTGCGTACAAACAAAAAATTTTGGGTTTTTATCATTAGAGAAGCGTGTTCCTTGAAGTTTGCAGGTTCCCAATGATCAATTTTTTTAAATTTTGAGCACATCAACAGTCATATTTTTAAGTGTAAGGGCTAGTAAATATTCTCAATCTATTTATACACTTGCTCTAGTCACTTTACACTTTAGAGGGAGAAAATAAAAAGATTCAAATACATTATTTAGTTTTATAGGGTTTCCAGGATTTCTTTGAGATTTTAAAATGAGAGAATGAGTCATATTCACAAGATTTTTCTCTTTCATTTTCAAAGTACCCAAAATCAGTATTTGATGGGCGAAATTAAAGCTTTTGAAGTGCATCTCAACTATTTTCAAGCTTTCTCTCATGCTTTCAAAAGAACTCATTTGAGCAATATTAAATCTTAGAAAGGTAATGGTTGAAAGTGATTTCTCTATCTCTCTTCTTGAGCTTTGATATTTCATATCTTATATTTGATTTGGATGAGTTTTATTGTAAGTGTTCTATTCATATAGAACCAATCTTTTAATTGTAACTTTGAAGTTTTGGTTTGTTTTAAGATTGAAACAACAAAGTCAAGTGAATCTAATTCAATTAAAGATTCCTAAGTTGAAATCATAGTTAGTTTCACCCTTTATTTTAAAAAAGGTCAAGTGGTTCATTTTTAATTCGTGAAAAAGATACTCAGTTCTTTTTTATCCCGTAGAAAGAAGTTGTAGGTTCATCCTTAGCCCGTAAAAAGATAAGTTTGTCTTGAACTTGTAAAAAGAAAATTATAACGGCTTGATTCACTCTCATCAAGTAAATCCAAGTATAGTAGAATCCTAGAGAAAGTTTTTCTAGTGTGGAATAAAAAAAGGTTTTCCGAACAACGTAAAAATTCTTGTATGCAATTTTTTCAATTCCGCATTTTATTTATGCACATTGATTTAATTTTAAGTACATAACTTAAATTAATCAAAGAATTTTCACTAAGGACTTGGAATTATTTAAAACCGACCATTATACCCAATTTACGCCCATCTTAGGTGCCTTTCATTTCCACCCTATGTGAGATAGCCACAATAAGTAATTTTTAATTGTAATTTAATAAAAAATAAATTTACTAGTGGTGTCAATAATTTGATCAAAACTGTGAACGTTTGGTTTAGTTCGATTTTCACATGTTTGGCTAAGGTTGTAAGTTAAGAATTTAAAAATTGTACTAACCAGAACCAAACAGGTTACATAATTATAAATATAATTTTTGTTACTTTACATTTAAAATGAATATTATTATAGGTTAAATGTATAAACCAATTAACCTAAACATAACCAAACCATTTTTGTTCTGAGTTTAATTCGGTTCAATCAAGTGATCGATTTTGTTTTAGTTTGAGCACTAATTAACCGACCCAACTAAATTGATGACACCCCTAAAATTTATAGATATAGAATCTTTGATTGTTCAATTATATTATAGATATGTTATTTATTGTTCAATTATATTATCGATGTGTTATTTATAGATATAGAATCTTTGATTGTTCAGTTATATTATAGATTATTGTAAAGAACTAAAAGCTTGTAATAGTTATCTGTAATAGTTTGATTTCCATACACTGCTGCTCTGATGAACCGGAGTACACTGCGTTGATCCATCTCATGCCAACCAAAACAAAGGAAGAAAAAAAGAAAAGAGAAACATATATCTAAGTTGATAAGTCATCCAACGGACAAGACAAAGACTGAAACGCGTCTTCAAGACTTGTAACATAATATAAAAAATATCGCTGAAGACCTGGAAAAGTCGTCTTTGCATACTGGCTCTTATCCACGCTGTTTTCATTATGGTAATTTCAAAAGCTTCTGATCATTCAATGCTACCTGCTATAGTGCTATGGCCCTGCATCACCAATTGCTGCCATTCTCCGTGTTATCATTATCACTGAACACCCTTCTCTTGATTTCATCATTTCTCCATATCTGTACTGCTACAGATACAATTACACCAGGAAAACGTATGAATTTCTCAGAACTTATAGTGTCTGCAAGTGGGAGTTTCGAATTAGGGTTCTTCTCTCCTGGACAATCCAACCTCTACCTGGCCATTTGGTACAAGAAGATTTCAACTCAAGAGCCAACTGTAGTATGGGTTGCCAATAGAGAACATCCAGTAAACAGACGCTTCAGTTCCTCCACCTTTCTCAGCATAAACCAACAAGGCAATCTGCTGATTTCTTATGGGAAAGTTATGTCTTATTCACTAACTTCTCTGCCACCAAGCACCGAGATCAACACAACAAGCGCTACATTGCTAGATTCAGGCAATTTCATATTAAGAAACAGCAACAACACTGACGCAGTTGTGTGGCAGAGCTTTGATTATCCTACAGACACCTTTCTTCCAGGAATGAGACTTGGGTTCAACTCAAAAACAGGACAAACGTGGTCTTTATCTTCATGGACTAGCATGGAAGACCCTTCTCCAGGTGTTTTCTCAACTTTACTAGATTCATCTCTAGAGTTTTTCATCATGAAGGGAGGGTCTCAAAGATACTGGACTAGTGGGAGATGGAACGGGCAGATTTTCAGCTTTGTTCCAGAGATGAGATTGAACTCTATCTACAATTTCAGCTACATTTCTGATGAAAATGGAACCTATTTCACCTATTCCCTTTACGACAAATCTTCGATTTCAAGACTTGTGATGGAGTTATCAGGGCAAATTAAGATGTTGACATGGTCGGACAGTAATAAATCTTGGCTCTGGTCTTGGGCACAACCAAGGCGGCAATGCCAGGTTTATGCTTTCTGTGGGGCATTTAGTGTTTGCAATGAAAGATTGCTTCCCTTCTGTCAATGCTTGCAAGGTTTCGAGCCTCACAATTTAGGAGATTGGAGTCGTGAAGAACGGTCTGGTGGGTGTATGAGAAGAACACCCTTGGAATGTGTGGGCAAGGATCAGTTTTTGCTAATGAGCAATGTGAAGTTTCCTGTGAATTCAGAGTCTCTGGCTGGTGTAAATGCTGAAGGATGCAAATTAGCTTGCTTGAACAATTGTTCTTGTAGTGCTTATGCCTACACTAACAATAGTGATTGTTTCAAGTGGAAGGGTGACTTGTTAGGTATAGAACAACTTGATAATAATGAAGGAAACAATCTCTTTCTCAGGGTTGCTGCGTCTGAGCTAAATAAGAATGGAGGTAAGGGTAATGGTTATATATGTATCCTAACTAAATCATGTAACTGGATATATATCTACTATTTAATTTAGCTACTTAATTTTGGTCTCTATAAAGATAGATGCTAATGAGGGCATTTGTACTTGTATCTTCTTATTTAAGACTCTCGAAAGAGAATTTTGCTACTCGTCATGCTGCCCATTATTATGACGTTGCTGATTTTGAGCTGCTTGGCCTATTATTTATGGAGGAGAAAGCTGAAAGAAAGAGGTATTTTGTTAAATCTCTCTATATTCAAAGTTGAAATTAAATTCTTTGTATGCATAAATCAGTTGAATAATCATTGATTCCTTTGTTCATATATAAATCAGTGAAAAAGGATATGAGCCAAGATTTGATGTCATATGATTTCAATGCTAAGACAGAAGCTACAAGAACTGAATTATCTAATATAAACAAGATTGTGGGTGGAGGGAAGTGGGATATGGAATTGCCATGTTTCAGTTTGGAAAGTATTTCTGCTTGTACAGAGAACTTCAATGATGTGAATAAGCTTGGACAAGGTGGTTTTGGACCTGTTTACAAGGTAAAATCTTTTTTTTTTTTTTTTGAAACAGAAACAAGATGTGATTTATTAATATAATAAAAAGAGTTTACATCAGGAACTGAATGAAAATAAGCAAAAGATCTCCCAACGCCAAAGTCCACAAGCTGGGGACTAAAAGACAGGGTTTGAATGCTTAATTAACCTCCCTGATAGAAGCAATTGCCCCAATTCAAAACCCAATCAGATGGGGATTGCCCCGGTAATGCGTCCGCAGCCACCACCCAAAAACTAGCCTTGAATTTGATGTCTTCCCATAATTGATGGTCCTCCAACTCAATACCTTCAAAGATTCTTCTGTTTCGCTCCAGCCATATCGCCCAAAGGGTAGCAGATGAAGCAATTAAAACAACCTTCCTCACCGATCCTTGTAATCCTTGAACCTGTGAGAGTGATAGACCTTCCTCAATGTTTTGAGGAATTACAAATCTATGACCGGAATATGCAAAATCTTCATCTATATGTTAAGCTCATATTGATCTCTAATGTGAAAAGGGGACAATTTTCCTTGAATAACAGTTCAATTATCATGCATGAATCTGGATTGTGAATGTTTTTAAGTATGATTGTTTTTGTATCAATTATAATGTTTAGAAGTTTGGGTTTAAAATGTTAAGGTTGATGATGTTTGTTTCAGGGTAAATTATTAAATGGACAAGAAGTAGCAATTAAAAGGCTCTCAAGAGGGTCTGGACAAGGTATGGAAGAGCTGAAAAATGAGGCAACACTAATTGCCAAACTACAACACAGAAATCTTGTTAGACTTCTGGGTTGCTGCACTGAAGGGGAAGAGAAAATACTCATCTATGAATACATGCCCAACAAAAGTTTAGATTTCTTTCTTTTTGGTTTGTAGTTTACCTTCTTTTTGTTTTTGTTTGTTTTTTTTTCATATTTCTTTCCCTTTTCTCAACATAATGTGATTTTACATTCTAATAAAATTAGTAATATTCTTATTGTTTCCCATGGTTGGAAATTTATGAAGTTTCTGACATATTTTGTGACAGATCCAGCACAGAAGCATCTTAGATTGGGAGAAACGGGTTCACATTATCGAGGGGATTGCCCAAGGACTACTTTATCTTCATCAACATTCTAGATTGCGAATTATTCATAGAGATTTAAAAGCTAGCAATATTTTATTGGATAATCAAATGAATGCCAAAATATCAGATTTTGGCATGGCAAGAATGTTTAGAGGAAACGAGTCACAAGGAAACACCAATCGAATTGTCGGGACATAGTAAGTAAACTTACTTGTTGACAGAATAATTACACATTGATTTTAATATTTGTGTCGTGCTAATGAAACTTTTATTGTTTGAATGATAAAACAGTGGCTATATGTCCCCAGAGTATGTCACAAAAGGTCTTTTCTCAATCAAATCCGATGTTTTCAGCTTCGGAGTTTTATTGCTGGAGATTCTAAGTGGCATAAAGAACACTAGTTTTCATGTGTCTGATTCTCTCAATCTTATTGGGCATGTGAGTTGTTGAAACAAAGCTTACTTTTTTTTTTATAAATTTAGGCCCTTTTTGAACAGTGATTGAATAAAACAGGATGATAAAAAAAAAATCCAGCATTTTTAAATTATATATAATGGATTTGAAATTGAATTATCAGGCATGGAACTTGTGGGAAAACGAAAAGGGATTGGGGCTGATCGATCCAATGTTGAGAGAATCTTTTTCGATATCCAAAGCTTTAAGATACATAAATGTGGCGCTCTTGTGTGTTCAAGAACAAGCAAATGATAGACCCACCATGTCCGATATTGTTACAATGCTAAGCAACGAAGAAGTCACAATTCCACTATCACCGAATCGGCCTGGCTTCTATTCAAGAAACAATGTGGAGAATAACTCTAGTATGAATAAGCCCAATGTTGTTTCAGTAAACAATGTAACAGTTTCAGTGTTGGCTGGTCGATGACTAGGTACCTCCATTAATTGTTCAGATTAATTTGTATTTTATGAGCCAAATTCTATAATATATTGTTAGAAGAAGCAGAATCATTTGATGAAAATCTACGGGAGCCCAACTACTGTTGCTCAACCTTGTATTTACTCAGTCTTTACAGGTAGCTTGTATATGTTTCATTCTCTAGACATCTAGACACTGATATTTCCAAGGGCTGTAAGGGATGAAAAAGGAACATATATTCCCCTATTTTTCTGCTTTTTTAAGAATTACATAGGAAAAGCATTGCCCTTTTATGAATCCATGGCAGTGGTAAGAGTGTTTATGATCCTCGAACCATACGAGCCACGCTGCTTTTGATCCTTGAATATATTCGGGGTCATATATATATATATATATATATATATTATACTCCTGAGATCTTGGATATGCAAGAGAATAAATCGGGAAAAAAAGAGGCTTCTTTCTTTAAAAAAAAAAAAAAAAACAAAAGAGCAGAGGAGGATGCAAGAGTATCCAATTTCAATATATAGTATTATATTAGATGTGATAGTGACTTTTTGCGAGCTACAACGTGCATATAAAAGGCATGCATATTGTTTTTAAAAATGGAAAGTATTTGTTACAAAGCTTTTGTTAAAAAGCAATTGTGAAGAAACTATTGCGGGAGGTGTGGTTATTAGCGGTGTTCGTTAATCCGACCAATTCAATTTACCAATTCATATTTAATTGGTTTGAGTTAGATTTAAATATTTGTAACCCGATTGATTTGAGTTGGGTCAAAGTTTTATATATAACAAATAATCGAACCGACCCGAATTAATTAAAAGTAATAATTATTATTTTATATTTCAATTTTACTATAGTCATTTACCACAATAAAATTATTCAAAATATTATAACGAAAATAGCATGAAAGAAATCACCTTAATAAGTTTTATAACATTGGCATTTGACTTAGAAATAGTTTTATAAATGACATTTAGAATTCAAAAACTGATTAGATTATGTAATTTTATAACTTGTACATTGAATACACTAAGTGGACTCAAACCAATCCAAAATTAGTGGGTTGGTTTGGGTTGGGTTTAGGTCTATTTGGTTGAATTGGATTGAAAATTTTTTAACCCGACTTAATTGGATTGTATTGGTATTTTGTCATAACCGAAACCAATCCAACCCATGAACACCCGTAGTGATAATCTATACTATTTATAATGCCAAAACCTCCGAACTCACAGTGTGCCACTTTTTGGAGATATCCCTAAATTACCCTTGATTTTTTTTTAAAGTTTAACTATTTATTAAATTTAAATGTTGGGGGTAGTAAGATAATATACCACTAATAATTTTACTATTTATTAAATTACCCAAAAAAGTCTTTCTTTTTCTTAATACACAAATTTGACACATGTACAAAATATTAAATTGAAAAAGGGTATTTTTTGGAACTCTAGCAATATTTTCCTCTTAAATTGTAGGACTTGCAGTCTTTTACTTTCACTCCACGATCTTCTTTAATTTAAATTATAGGATATAAATTAAATTAGTAAATTTATTAACTTTGTCAATGTAATGTTTTTTTTTTTTTTGAAGGAAAAAGATTCAATGTATTAAGAATGGAAGCTGAAATCAGCTAGAACGATACTCATCAGCATGGAGGGGCTTCTTCAATCCAAACAACAAGATCCTCTACCGAACTTAGCGTGTGAATGAGCAACTTTATTACAGTTCCTTGGTGTATGTCGAAATCCTTGCAAAGGCATATAGCTAGCTGAAGTATATTTTGAGTGATCAACTCCACCTCCAATCTTGAAGAAAGGTTTTAATTCAACAGTTTAATCACATTTGCGCAGTCTGACTCCACCCATATAGGTCAGCAGTCGGACTCTTGGGGTAAATGAGTGCCCTCCCTACTTGTCATGCATTCAACTATTTCCACAGTAGTAACCAATGGTATCTTTTGTAACACCCCGATTTTCAAAACTTAAATTTCATGCAAAAATGAATATTTTAATTTTATCGAGAAAACTTCCACTGAAAGTCGAGATGTTAATCGTATCCGTCTATCTTAACCCATAACCATCATATAGGTAATAAAAATTTGAAACACTATGAATTTATATTCTTCTAACCAACTTACTGGTTAAGATAAACAAATATCATTTCATCTTCATACCAAGGACCACATAATTCCACTATACAAATTTCTATAGTGAATTATGAGGGTACTTGTCATTGTCCATCCATCATAGACACAATATTTTAGATACATTCATCAAATAGAATTCAAGTCCAAGGCATTCACACGTGAAATAAATCACAGGGTCTTTACTAATTGTAATAATATTTATTGAATTTCGATTGTCAATACAATCCGTTCAAATAATAAACTTTTAAAAATCAAATAAAAATATTCAGTCATATCACTATAATACTAACAAATTAATTAATGTGGCCCTACTACTCTGAACTATTGAACTATGTCACGAACTCCCGATTTTATTCTCCTAAGCACCTGCATATGAAAAAATAAGGGTGAGTGAGCTTGAGAGCCCAGTGGATCATCTAAACAATTCACAACATTTTATTATGATACATACACAAGAACATTACAAACAAGTTTCACACATTAATCGTTGCAACATTAGATTGTTTGAGTCGAGAATTTTATCACGTTCTAAATCACGTACCTTTAGGAAATCAAACACAGGGTGGCACTACCCAAAAATTAGAACTTCGTTGGCGATATTCATCATGAATAACTGCCCCATAATATACATTGGCGATATTCCTTAGAATAACTGCCCCGTAATAATCAATGGCGATATTCCTTAAAATAACTGCCCCATATGTGTAATTCTTATCTTAATTGTGTTCTTTAGTGATGTCACACCATACATACAACCTAAGTATGATATTAATTGTATTCACAAACCATATTCAAATTCTACTACACATAGTATCATGTCACAATGCTAAATATAATAATATTAACGCATAAATTTTCTATGCTAATATTCTAAGTCACACATTTCATTATCATGCATTATAATTTATAAATGAGTCTCAAATATCACATGGATTGCTTGCATCCAATTATAATCTAATCAAAACAAGAAATCATGTTGACACACATATCATCATGGCTATCAATCACAACATGGTATATATAAAATCATGTACAATAGGCATGCATAAGCAATCTAATGATTTTATAGACCTAATTAATTTCACATTCCTATCTATATATCAAAATAAAATATTATGAAGGCCTAGAATCATCCCCACCTGAATCGCTAAATTCCAAATCACTTAAATTCCTCGTCACGTCTAGTGCTCAACCTGTACACGTATATTACGTTTGTTAATATAAATACTCATAAGAACGATTATGAGTGTAGAAATATATGCGTATACATGGTGGTGGAATGTTTAAACAAGTATATATATATATATATATTATAATGCCTTGTGATATGATATAATGATGTGTATGATATAACATGGTATAATACAATATGTGGTATATATATAATGTGTGGTGATGTGTGAAGTGTTTCAAAAATGTGTGATATACAATATAATCTACAATAGGTGTGTGTTGTGGGACGTTTTAAAAACAAAGAAGGAAATAGGGAAATAAAGAAAAAGGGAGGCGTGGAAAGAGAGATGGCGTTGATGGTGGTGAGTTGCATAGGTGGTGGTGGCGATGTGCCACGGGGAACAGAGCGAGCAAGGAGAAGGAGAGTCTTGGCGATTGGGGTTTTGAGGCACGATGGGTTTTCCGACAAACCATCCGAGAGAAAGAGAGAGGGTTTTGAGGTGCGATGGGCTCTGGACGAACCAGCGGAGAGAGAGGTCTGGGTGGGGTGGCGTAGTATTGGGGAAGAGATGAGCGTTTTGAGCGAGAGAGAAGAGGAAAGAGAGAAAGGGGAACGGCGGCGATTTTGGAGTTATAGCGGAGAGTTGCAGCGGCGAGAGAGTTGGGTTTTGAGAGAGAGATTCAGAGTGAGAGAGCAAGAGCGAGAGATCAGAGAGTGGCGAGAGCAGGGGAAAATGGCGAAGAAGAGAGAAGAGAGAAAGAGCGGCGGAGAAGAGAAGAGAGAAATAGCGGTGGAGAAGAGAAGAGAGAGAGAGAGCGGCGAGATGGGGTTTCAGGTTTTGAGCAGAGAGTTGAGAAAGAGACCTAGCAAGATCAGGGGAATGGCGGAGAAGAGAAGAGAGAGAGGGCGGCGAGATCAGGGGAATGGCAGAGAAGAGAAGAGAGAGAGGGCGGCGAGAGCAGGGGAATGGCGGAGAGTTGCAGCGGCGAGAGCAGGGGTTTCGGGCATTGGGGTTTTGAGCAGAGAGTTGAGAGAGAGACCTGGCGAGAGCGAGAGAGCAGAGGAGAAGAAGAATTGAAGTTGCAATGGCGATGAGCAGCAACGGTGATGAGCGGCGGTGATGAGTAGCAGCGGCTACAGACGGGTTGCAGTGTGTGCTGGTGGAGAAAAGAAGAGAGAAGAGATTTCGAGAGAGAGAGGCTTGTGCGATTGGGGTTTTGAGAGAGAGAGGCGCGATTGTAGGGCGAGATTTCAGGCGAGAATAATTTCGAAATTGGAAGGTATATTTTTTTTTTCCGAATTTTCAGGGATTATGTTTGAAATTGGAAAGTATATTTTTTTGATTTTTTTTTAGGGGATTACATCTTTTTTCCCGTAGCTAGCATAATATCACCATATTCATTCTAGATAATGATACCCATCCCAATAGCTTTCTGATTCGCGTCAAGAGCAACATCTACGTTCATGATGAATTCACCTGTTTGGGGAGGACGCCAATGTGAACATCACACAACCTGGTCACTTGTACGATGTGTCGCCATTGGGAAAGGGAATGTGATGTGATGCTTCTAATCTTGAAACATTTTCTTGTAATCCAACATCCACCTCGCAATTCCTTCACCATCCCGCCCTTTATCACTGTGCTAAAGTCTGTTATGGTTATTCCAGAGTGACCAGAATAAGATGATGATGGTCTTCAAATCTGTATCACTATATTCTGATTCGAATAAGAGAAGAGAAACTTTGCAATTTCTTCCTACATCCACATTTTTATCTCCTTTGGAGAATAAAACGTCCCATGCCTTCCTTGCCACTTTACAGGATATCAGAATGTGATCTAGGGTGTCAAGACCATATGAGCAAGTTGTACAACTCTCCACTCCAATAAAATAATTTAAATTTTCTTGGAATATTCAACTTCCAAAACCTCTTCCACCACGCCCTAACCACACGTTCCTCTGAGGAAGAGTCATCTCTATTTATTGACAGAGCCAAATTATAGCCACTGTTAACTATGTATGCACCATGTTTGCCGCAATGCCAAATAATGGAATCATCTGGTGGGTTCGCACTCAACAGAATTGAGAGAATAAGCTCAACATCTTCTTGACTAACAGCTTGCCTTTCTTGTTGATAGTCCCATTGGCCTGGTGTTGAAATCAGTGTTGCTACTGTAGCTGTAGATGGAAGAAATGGTGGAGAGCATGGCTTGAAAGTATATTCCCTTGGAAGCCACAATTTGTTGTAAATCTCTACCTTCCTACCGCTACCAATCCTCCTTCGGATGCCACACTTTAATAATTCTCTGCCTATAGTAAGCTTCGTGACAAGTAGGATGGCCTATTACCCAAGCTAGCATCTAGAAATCTAGAGTTGGGAAAATATTTTGCCTACAACACTTGAGCTGCCAAAGAATTATCCTTGGTTAAAATCCTCCATCCTTGTTTAGCCAGAAGGGACTGCTTAAAAAAATCCATTTTCTTGAATCCTAAATCTCCAAGAAGTTTTGACTAACATAGAAATTATCATTTCCCTAAACCTTGCCATTAAGCTCTTGATTTTTTGCCAAAGGCCCATAGGTAGTTTAAAACAACTCATGGTGTATGTAGGAATTTCTTGGATAATGGCCTTTAGAAGCACCTATTCTCCTTCTACAGAGAAAAGTTCAACCTTCCATCCTTGAAGTTTCTTCCAAATCTGGTCAACCAGAAGACTGAAGGAGTTAGTCTTGTTCTGTGCAATGGAGGATGGGAGACCTAGATATTTTGTGTGATTGTTCACTACTAAAACACTAATAACCTGGCTGATAAAGTTTTTTTCCTCTTGGGATACGTGAGAGCAAAATGATGACGCAAATTTATCAAAATTTATTAGTTGTCTGGATGCATCTGAATATACCTACAGTATTCTCTCAAATTCCAGATTTTCATCTCGAGTAGCTTGAGTAAAGATAAGGCTATCATCCGCAAAGAATAAGTGTGAGATAATCGAACCTCCCCTTCCCATAAGCATTTCAGTGATACTATTTTTCTGTTTAGATTGATGCAAAAGGCAGATAAACCTTCAACACATATGAGAAACATATACGGGGACAATGGGTCACCTTGTCTCAGCCCACGACTTGGAGATATATGGCCTTGTATGTTGCCATTAATATTGATTGAGTAAGATACTGTGGAGACACAACTGAGTATGAACGATATACACTCCTGTGAGAATCCCATTGCCAACATCATATCCTTTAGGAAACTCCACTCTACTCTGTCATAAACTTTGCTCATATCAAGTTTTAAGGTAAGGTGGCGACTGCTACTCCTATGTCTGGCAGTAAGCCCATGAATGCACTCAAAGGTCAACCATAATATTATCAGATATAAGTCTCCCTGGAACAAAAACACTTTGATTATTTAAGATGAGATGTGAAATAACCAACCATAAACGGTTGGTGAGAGTCTTCACTATGATTTTATATATTACATTGCACAAGCTGATGGGTCTGAAATCAGTCACATAAGAAGGATTAGTAATTTTTGGAATGAGGGCAATGTGAGTGTGATTTACTTCTAGGCAGAACCTTGTGATGTCCCGCTCCACTGTACTCCATCACTTCTAATAAAAACCTACGATCATACCATTTGGGCCAGGTGCCTTTGACGGGTTCATTTGGAATAGAGTTATCTTAATCTTGTCAGTAATGAATTTCTAGTTTAAGAAGGTGGAAAGATCGATCAGCAATTTCCTGACAACTGAAGATGAAGTGGCGGAGACAGAGTGAGGGTGAGGATTAGAGGATTGGAATATCTTATTGAAATAATCAATGAAGGATGCACCAATCAGCTCGTTGTCATCAGTCCAAGACCCGTCATTCTGCTTGATTTTCTTGATAAAGTTCTTATTTTTCCTTTGCGAAGCCTTGCGATGAAAAAACCTAGTATTACGATCACCTGCTCTAAGCCACAATATTTTTGCTTTTTGACGCCAATACAGTTCTTCTTTTTCCATTAAGACTTCAAGGGTGCACTCCAACTCATGTATCATTGCCATATTAGCTTCATCGATGGTTACTGCATTTTGGAGGGCCGCAAGCTTTTCTTTAGTTCAAGTTATTTCCTTCTTATTTCTTGACAATGTTCACTTACTCCGGCACTTTAGATGGTGTAAACATGAATTAATTTTCTAAGTGACTATTTCACCCATGGATGCAATTTCATCCCATGTCTCGGCCACCAGGTCATAAAAACGTGGTTCTTGCAACCATACATCCTCAAACCGAAGAGGTTTATTTGTGTTTTGTTGAATTGTATCTTTTGTTAAAGGTAAAATGGGCCTATGGTCGGAGAAAGAATAATCCATATTAACCACCTTTGCCTCAGGGAATAATGTGATCCAATCAGGGTTACTCAACCACCTATCCAATCTCTCAGTAATGTAATGATCTCCACTTTGGTTGTTATGCCACATGAATCAGGGTCCATTATAACCCAAGTCTTGCAAATTGCACTCATCCACTGCATTTTTGAAACCACTCATCATTCGAAAAGTTTTTGGAATGCCACCCACTTTTTCTTGTGTAAACATAGTATCATTAACCCCACTACCCATGCTAAATCATAAAGCTTACTTACTCTTTCTAGTATAATCCAACAATGACTTCTCTCCATACAATCTGGGTTGCCATAAAAGCCGATAAACCTCAATTCCAGAGATGATGAATCCTGGATAATAGCATCAATGTGACCTTTTGAATAGGATAAAATTTGGATATTGAGAAATTTATTCCACATAAGCATAAGACCCCCAATCATTCAATCACCTTCCACAATAAAACATGAATCATATTTGAGTTTGAACTTGATCTTCTCAGCTTGTTGATTATTAGACTTTGTTTCAAGAAGAAACAATAATTCGGGTTTTACCTTAAGCACAATATTGTGCAAGGCTCGGAATGTTAGAGGGTTCCGATACCCTGGACATTCCATGATAGTAGTTTCATTGTGGATGGCGGGGTTGGGATACACCAACCTCCGTAGATATTGCAGTGTTATTTTGGACTTCAACATCATGGCAAGCCTTCTTAGTAAGCTAACTTTTGTCTTCATCTTCAATTGCTTCCACGTTCCTCTTCGTAGATACTTCAAGACCTGAGGATAAAACACCATTTGGATCTCCTGTACGGGCTCTTCTCTTCCAAGTGCCTTCTTCCTCAATTGATCTTCAACATTACCAGTATCCAAGAACATACAATCAGTGCGTGAATCATTCAGCTCAGTATCTCGGTTCAACTTTATAGCACCCACGTGAATAGCAACTTCCTTATTCCTTCCTATTTTGTCACATATTCCACTTGCCTTCATTGTGATTTCCCCCTTTGCATGCACCTAATTTTTTGAATTTTCATCCTCCCTTGCTTGGGAAACTTTCCTACTAGCTTCATGCACGTGATTATCGGGGTATTTGTGTAGTGATCTTTTTTTCCTTAGTCTTCCCGGATAGAAGGCCACGAGTACCTCCTCTTTCCATAATAACATTATCCTGAGAACCCACAAAATTCACAAGATTCTTGTTTATGGTAACTCATACGTAACTATTTCCACTTGTGTCTTCGAAAATCCCGTTACTTCCCAAAATTGATTTGGAAAGGAAACGAGATTCTCGCTTCCCCCGGACATCTTCTACCACCACTTCTTGCTTGTAGTTGCTACTACCACCACTAACTGTAGTAGCTGAGTTTGAATTGCCGGAGATATTCTTGTACCCAGTGGTTGTTGTGCGAAATCGTGATAAAGTATGAAAGAAAAATAAGACAACAGATTTAACGTGGTTCGGCAAATTGCCTACATCCATGGGAGACAACAAACTTGTATTATCAGAGAATACAAACTACACCCTTAGGTGAATATTACAGATTAGATTTCTTAAGAATAGATCTCAGAATAGAACTCTCTGACTCTCAGGAATGAATTTGAAGACTGAAGTTGAGTTCTATTTATAGGTGTAATCAGGGGTAAAAATGTAATTATAAATATATTAAAATAATATATTTATATATTAAAAAACAAAATCGGCGGGCGGCAGGCGGCGGCTGCTTTCGGCGCGTGGCGGCTGCTTTCGGCTTGTCTGCCACGCTTGTCTGCCATGCTTTGTCTGCCACGCTCCCACATGCCAGCCACTCCCACATGCCAGCCGCTATTCTTTGTCTACCATGCCAGCCGCTCCACTGTGGGTGGTCCCCACAAATCTCCACCTCCACCACATGTGGAACAAGGCTCCTCCACACCTGCAATCTCTCTACAGATAGCAAACTTCCTTCAAAAAACTGTTGCTGCCTCCATTAGTGCCCTTAGGCACTCCGAGCTCGTGAGATGTTGATCAAGTCCAAACAATGTTGGAACTTGATCCCTGTAACCACCTTTGTAAGCATATCTGCGGGGTTATCTGTAGTCTTGATCTTTTGCAGAAGAATACTCCCTTCTTCTACTATTTCTCGAACAAAATGAAAACGAACATCAATATGCTTCGTTCGACTGTGTTGAACTTGGTTCTTTGCCAAACAAATGGCACTCTGGCTGTCGCAGAAAACTTCAACATTCTTCTGCACAATTCCCAAGTCTTTAGTCAATCCATGAAGCCAGATTGCTTCCTTGAAAGCTTCTGTTACTGCCATGTACTCTGCTTCTGTAGTAGACAAAGCAACTGTTGACTATAATGTTGATCTCCAACTCACTGGTCCTCCTGCCATAGTGAAAACATAACCAGTAGTAGATCTGCGCTTGTCAAGATCTCCAGCATAGTCTCGAACTTTAAACCAATATCCACAGTACCATGAATATACCGTAGAATCCACTTCACTGCTTGCCAATGGCCCTTACCGGGGTTGTGCATGTAACGACTTACCATACTTACAGCATGTGAAATGTCAGGTCTGGTACACACCATAGCATACATCAAGGCACCAACTGCATTTGCATATGGAATATTCTCCATTTGCTTCTTCTGATCCTCGGAATTTAGTGACATTGATGAACTTAGCTTGAAATGTGGTGCCAATGGTGTGCTCACAGGTTTTGTGTCATTGCCAATGCCAAAAGTTTGAAGAACTTTCTTCAAATACTGAGACTGAGTCAAACAGATTTTGCCTTTGGCTCTGTCTCGAGTTATCTCCATTCCGAGAATTTTTCTGGCCTCTCCAAGATCCTTCATTTCAAACTCTGAGCTCAATTGAGCCTTCAGTTTGTTAATCTCCACCTTGCTTTTAGATGCGATTAACATATCATCTACATATAAAAGTAAGTAGATAAATGTACCATCTTGAAGTTTGCGATAGACACAATGATCAAACTGACTCCGAGTATATTTTTGCCCTTGGATGAAGCTGTCAAATCGCTTGTACCACTGTCTCGGTGACTGCTTCAGGCCATACAGTGACTTGCTCAACTTGCAAGCCCAATTCTCTCTTCCTGGTACTTTGAATCCATCTGGTTGAGACATATATATCTCCTCGTCCAAATTACCATGCAGAAAAGCAGTTTTGACATCGAGTTGGGCTAACTCGAGATCAAACTGTGCAACCAAAGCCAATAATATTCGAATTGACGAATGCTTAACAACAGGTGAGAATACCTCATTGTAGTCAATTCCTTCCTTCTGAGCGTAGCCTTTTGCTACCAGTCTGGCTTTGTATCGGATACCATCTGTGCTGGGAGAGCCTTCCTTCTTAGCAAAAATCCATTTGCAGCCAATTGGTTTCTTTCCTTTTGGAAGTGGAACCAACTTCCAAGTCTGATTCTGATGGAGTGATGTCATCTCCTCATTCATTGCCATTTTCCACTTATCACTTTCCATACTCTGAATAGCATCTTTGTAATTGTATGGAATATCATCTCCGGTGACTGGAAATGCATATGCAACCATGTCAGTGTACCGAGCAGGTTTGCGGATTTCTCTTCGTGGTCGACTGGTGGCAATTGATTCTGGTTCTTGACTGATGTCTGGTCCTGGAGCCTCCACCTCAACTGAGATTTCCTCCTCTTCTTCAGGATGGTTGGATATCTCGGCTGACTTGCTAGGAGTTACTGGAATATCTAACTCCACCTGCTGAGGCAAATTTGGATCGCGATTTTCTTTATCAGAAACTGTATGCTTTAACATCACAGATTCATCAAAAGTTACATCTCGACTTTTGACAATTGTCTTTGTATCAGGGTTCCATAGTCGGAAAGCCTTAACTCCTTCACTAAAGCCCATGAAAATCGCTTTCTTGGACCTAGGATCCAGTTTGGATTCCTTCACATGGAAAAATGCAGTGCATCCAAAAATGCGCAGAGAATCATAATCTGAAATGGGGTGTCCAGACCATACCTCCTTTGGAGTTTTGCCATCTAGTGCTGTTGCAGGAAGTCTATTGATGATATGAGAGGCATATGACAAAGCTTCAGCCCAAAATGCCTTGCTCAGTCCGGAATGAGATAACATGCAGCGAACTTTATCAACCAAAGTACGATTCATGCGTTCAGCAACACCGTTTTGTTGTGGCGTGCCTGGGACTGTGAAATGTCTGACAATCCCTTCATTCTCACAAAATTTCTAAAATGGGTCTGACTTGTATTCTCCTCCATTATCAGATCTGAGCCTCTTAATCTTCCTTCCCGTTTGGGTTTCTATCATTTTCTTCCATATAAGAAAGATATCTAGCACTTCATCTTTATGCTTCATGGTATAAACCCAAACATAGCGTGAGAAATCATCAATGAAAGTAACAAACCAACGTTTACCTCCCAATGAAGCATTTTGAGAGGGTCCCCAAACGTCAGTATGAACATAATCCAATGTTCCTTTTGTGCGGTGGATGGCAGTGCCAAACTTAACTCTCGTCTGCTTGCCTAAGATACAGTGCTCGTAGAAGTCAAGTTTTCCGGTTTTTGCACCTTTCAGAAAACCTTGCTTGATCAAGGTTTGAAGAGCTTTCTCTCCAACATGTCCGAGCCGCATGTGCCAAAGTCGGGAAGTGTCCGATGAAACATCATTAGAACTGGTGCAAGCTGAGACACTTCCGATTACTGTGTGTCCATCAAGGAAATAAAGATTTCCTTTCTTAGTACCCTTCATGGCCAAGAATGCTCCACGTACAACTTTCAGAACTCCACCTTCAATGGTTACCTTGTAACCGCTGGAATCAAGGACTCCTAAGGATATCAGATTTTTCTTCAGATCTGGAACATATCTGACGTCCGTGAGCCGTCTTGTTGTACCGTCATGCATCTTAAGGCGTATAGTTCCAATACCTTTTGTGTGGCAGGTATTGTTGTTGCCCATGACCACGACTCCTCCATCGAACTCATCCAATTTTGAGAACCAATGGCGATTTGGACACATATGATAGGAACATCCGGAATCTAAAATCCATCTATCAGACTGAATGTCTACAGATGAAACTGAGAATGCAGAATCTTCTTCAGCCTTCTATGCCACATTTGCATCTGTCTTGCCCTTATTTGGACAATCTTTCTTCCAGTGCCCTTTTTGGTGACAATAGGCACATTCATCCTTTGCAAGACGTTGACGTGATGAAGGTCCTTTTGACTTTGAGCGAGATCGGCCTCGCCCACTGGATCTATCAGATTTGTTGTTAACCCTGCCTCTGGATACCGTCAAGGCTGCTGGTGATGCTTCCTTGTGATCGCGCTGGTCCTTCCTTCGATACTCGTTGTTCACCAAAGCATTTGAAACATTACTGAATTTAACCTCATATTTACCATATAGCAAAGTTGTTGTTAAATGTTCATAACTTTCAGGCAAAGAGTTTAACAACAATAGTGTCTTATCCTCATCAAGAGGATCAACATCAAGATTTAGTAGATCAGCGAGAATCTTGTTGAATTTATCAAGATGCTCACTCATGGGAGTACCTTCCTTGTACTGAAAACGATAGAGCTTCTTCTTCAGGTAGAGGCGGTTCTCTACGCTTTTCGTCATGTACTTGTCCTCCAGTTTCTTCCAGAGACTTATTGCCATAGTCTCTTTCATGACAAAGTACTTCTGATCTTTGGCTAAGCAGAGTCTGATTGTTCTACAAGCTTGACGATTGATGAAATACCAATCATCATCGGACATATCCTTGGGCTTGGTTTCCAAGGCGATATGTGATCCTTCCCGGAATAAGAGATCTTGAACTTCGCATTGCCACATGCCAAAGTTGTTGGTGCCGTTGAATTTCTCCACCTCGAACTTTGCGTTGGACATCGAACTTCTTTGCCAAGGCCTGCTTGTGCTTGGGATTTCCTCCGCCATTAAGACCGAAGATATGTATGACGCCGAAAAGTGCTTGGAAAAATGATAAACAACTCCAACTAAGCTATATCAATAACTTAACAGCTGAATCTGCAGAAACTGATTGCACGGTTGCGTCCGGAACGGTCGAAAATGGTGGAAATGAGTCTGACTTTGCTGAAATTAGACAAAAAATGAGCAGGATATGGTTGGTCAACCGGAATTGATGAATAGTGTCGGGCTGAACGCGGACTGGGCTTGAGGAACAGTGGCGGACCAAAACTGGGGGCGGGCCGGTGAACAGTGACGGGCCGGAATAGTGATGATCAGGTGAATAGTGACGGTCCGGAACAGTTCCTGGGCCGGTGAACAGTGACGGACCTGTGAACAGTGTTTCCAGAGTGGGCTGGGCCAGGGTGGATGAACAGTTCTAGATCAGAAAGGTTGGGCCTTTAAACTGGGCCGACGAGTGGGCTGGGCCACAGTGATGAACTGTGATGGCAGAATGTGCTGGGCCAGAGGATAAGCAGTTTGGATCAAAAAAATATGGGCCTGTGAACAGTAGCTGACAAGTGGACTGGACCAGTGATGAATAGTATTGACCGAATGGGCTGGACCGCGAAGATGGGATGTATGAACAGTGACGGGTAGGCGGAATGAACAGTGTCGGCAGATCCGGGTCGGAATGAACAGTGCCGGCAAAACGTTGTACAAGAATCAGACTTTGAATTGTTCCTAAGAACTCGTTTCTTGTCCGTTTTTCTCGCCGTTGATTGCGTTGGACTCCTGGAAACAAGAGCTACCTCTACGGGTGATCAGAAAACAGATCCGATCACTTTTACAGAAACTCAAAATTTCGACACTGTCTCGAAAAAATTCGACAGTGTCCGTTTTTCTTCCAAAGCTTCACCTTGGCTCTGATACCAATTTGTTGTGCGGAATCGTGATAAAGTATGAAAGAAAAATAAGACAACAGATTTAACGTGGTTCGGCAAATTGCTTACATCCACGGGAGACAGCAAACTTGTATTATCAGAGAATACAAACTACACCCTTAGGTGAATATTACAGATTAGATCTCTTAAGAATAAATCTCAGAATAGAACTCTCTGACTCTCAGGAATGAATTTCAAGACTGAAGTTGAGTTCTATTTATAGGTGTAATCAGGGGTAAAAACGTAATTATAAATATATTAAAATAATATATTTATATATTAAAAAACAAAATCGGCGGGCGGCAGGCGGCGGCTGCTTTCGGCGCGTGGCGGCTGCTTTCGGCTTGTCTGCCACGCTTGTCTGCCATGCTTTGTCTGCCACGCTCCCACATGCCAGCCACTCCCACATGTCAGCCGCTATTCTTTGTCTGCCATGCCAGCCGCTCCACTGTGGGTGGTCCCCACAGTGGTGGCCCGAAGCCACGCACCATATTGCTGAGGAGGGGGTTCATTAACCATTGTGTTCTCTGGCAGTTCGGCCCAATCTTTCACTACATGAGTAACCATGCCGAAATGGTAGTAAAAATCAATTAGTTTTTCATAC
Source organism: Paratinospora sagittata (assembly GCA_035771175.1). NCBI lineage: Eukaryota > Viridiplantae > Streptophyta > Magnoliopsida > Ranunculales > Menispermaceae > Paratinospora > Paratinospora sagittata. Next base: position 44,296,735 of record CM069602.1, on the reverse strand, counting down.
TTGAATTCCACCCACACCTTCTGTTCCCGATCTGCTACAGCTACTTTAAGCCAGCGCACTAATGGCTTCCTCAAATTGAATGCTACCCGGACACTCAGGAATCACTCCCAGCAGTTACAGTTTTCAGTTGTGTCTACGTCGATAACATCGCCAATGTGCCCCCAAGGCGAATACCAATCTTCCTGGCCATGCAAGCTAGCTGGAGATTGTGCATTTGAATCCATAACATAGTTTTTGAAAACTTCATAGACTATGGGGGGGGGTTCGACCATCGCAGCGTTCAAGAAGAATTAGTCTCCTGTCAAAACTCTATGGGCCATTACGACATAACTTATTTAAATCTGCTTCATGAGAAAATTTGAATAGGAGCAAATTATTCTCAAGCACCATTACCTACACACTGCGCCTCGGTCTCCCCATTTTGACCAGTGCCTTGAAGAGATGTTTTTCACAATGTTTTCTCCAGTAAGATCTTTCCAACCATGTAGTTTTTTAATTGTTGATTGCCTTCCGCAACAAGTTCTCTGTCTAAAGTAACATCTTCTTTATCAGTTAGATTAAAAGCCTTCCACCGATCTAGATCATTATCCTTCGCCATTAGACCAGACTCTTACAGAGGAGAAGGAATACACGTCAGTTATGTGAAGTTTTTTTTTTCTTTTTTCTTTCATTGTGGATTAGATACTTGCCGAACGAGCTACTTACATACTTGTTTGACAATAATTATGAGGTTGGTAATAACGGTGAAAAAAATTGGATATGAGAAAATGTTTTATGTTAACGGATGTATTGCATGAATGGTATGTTTGGAAAATCAGGCAGCCTTCTCTTTTATTTATTTTGTGTGTTTTGTTACAACATTTATTACTGAATAAAATTGGAACTATAATGTCTAAGGTAAATCAATAAAAGATATTAATATTAGTAGAAGCCTTTTAACCATTGATCAACACGTGTATGTTACCTTCCCTCCCCAACTTTCCTTGCCAACTTCATATGGTTTCTCACCCCGTTTCCTTAGGTACTCAATCCAACTTTCCTTGCCAACTTCATCCGATTTCTTTCCATACTTAATGCACTTTGTCTCCATTCTCCATTCTCAACCCGTCTCTTCTTCTTCTTCATCTCTGATAAATAGCATGTTGTCTTCTTCTGCGTATAGTTGCTGCTAATGGTTAGATTGAGCTGGATTTCTTAAATTTTTCTCTCTCTCTTTTTGGTGGGTTTTGTTTTCTTTGATTTTGAGTTTAATTTTTGTTTTCAATTGATAGGGTTTAGGGTTTAGAGTTTTATATGATTGTGGGCAGAATCTTTTCATGAATTTGTGATGTTTTGAATCATCATAAACAAGTTTTTGGTCTAATTCTTTTTCAAATTTTATCACATTTTAAAGTTTGATTGTGTTTGAGGAAGAACTTGCTAGCATCATGCTATTTTTTATGGGCATTTGGATTGCCTTCAAGCCATTATTTCTATTGCAAATACCTCGCCAAGAATGTAATCCGCTGAAAATTCTGAAAATATCTACTTTCCAATTTCAAAATTATTCTCGCATTCCTTTAAGTAATCAATTACAAATCACACCAAAGAAATCTTGGAAAATTTTTCAATACAAAATTATGGCAAGTTTCTAATACTACTAACCTTCCTATCAAGGAACATGTTCATCATTAAACCCTAGAATTAACAATACTATGTATAATACCTATGCACCTCAGTCGTCTCGTTCATCTCTTTCACGCTCTTCTTCTCTCGAACCAATAATCAAGAAATGTGGAAACGACAACCACGGTGAGACTTCCCCCTTTCTCTTTCTTCTTTGCTTTGATGCTCTATTTCTCTAATTTGAAAAAAAATCACCATGAACAAGACGGTGACAGTAGCTATATACCGGTGATCGAGCACTCACAAGACCTAACAAGTGCCCTCCACCGGTGACTATTGTCCAAAAAGCCAGAAAAAAGAGATCGAAATAGAGCAAGGCGATGCTCTGTTTCCACCTCGTTGGTTGCCGTGAAATCGTAATAGGGCGATCATACACCTTGCCCTCCTTCCTTCTTTTCCCTCTCTGTCTCCCCTCTAAACCAACGCAAAAGAACAAGCGGCAGCGATGTTGCCGCTGCCTCCGTTCCCTCTTTCTCTCTTCTCTCTTTTATTTGCCGTCATCTTCCTCTACTCCTTGTTTCTCTGCACCGATGTTCACCAAGCACCCAATCTGAGGAGATTGACGAAACTAGGGCATCTCTTTTTTTTTTCAAACGCACGATTGCTTGGCATCCAATCTGAGCACGAGGCAGAACTAGGGCAGAGAGAAAGTTGTTGGACGCACTTGCCATTGTCGTTCCTCAAGCAATCTATCACTCCAATTTTCCAAACCCTAACTTCCCACACTCTCTGTGCGAATCTGGCATCACCACAGTCCACAGGTGAAGATCCTCCGGCGACACTCCTCTCTTTTTCCCCAATATTGCGCCACCCCACCCAGGTCTCTCTCTCTCTCTCTCTCTCTCTCTCTCTCTCTCTTTTCAACCCTTTCTCTCTCGGCGTCTCTCCCTATCTCTCTGTGTCTCGTCCATTCACCACCCTCTTTCCCACTCTCTAGATTTCACACCACTCTCTCTCTCTCTCTCAATCTCTCTGACGTTCAGCAAGCACGACCACCGCCTCCCAACCACTTCTATTGGTATTATAATGTTATACACAAAGGAAATGATGCTGGTGCATATGTGCGTTAGTGTATAAGTTTTATATATTATGTTTTATATCTATATGGTTATATGTATGCTACCTGCATCTACAATTATATAACACATTATATTACAATATATTATCCACAAATATACTATATACTACACATACATTTAAATAAGTAAATGTTATATATGCAACTCTCCTGGGTTGCTACAATTACAAAGGTGTATATATATATATGTATATAAACTTGGGTAGGTATACGCAGCTAATTCAAATGTAACATGGATGTATAGGTTGAGGAGGTACGTTACTCACCAAGGAATTCGGACAAGAACAAATTGCGTGCGTTACAGGCGGGGAAGATTTTATGCCTTTATAATGTTTTATTTTGATATATAGGTAGGAATGTTAAATTAATTAGGTCTATAGTGTTATTAGATTGCTCTTGCATGCCTATTTTACATGATTTTATATATACTATGTTGTGATTGTTAACTATGATGATATGTGTGTCAGCATGACTTTTTATTCTGATCAAATGATAATTGGATGCATACAATTCATGTGGTAATTGAGATTCATTTGTATATTATAATGCCTGATGATGAAATACATGACTTGAGAATATTGACATAGTAAAGTTCATGCGTTAATACTATTATATTTGGCATTGTGACATGATACCATGTGTAGTGAGGTTTGAATATGCCTTGTGAATGCAATTAATGTCATACTTATGTTGTATGTATGGTGTGTGTAACACCCCGTAAATTTTAATGAAATACATACGTTGAAGTACGCGTATATCGAGATGTATAATAAACGTATTTTATACGTATGAGCTAAATATACACGTGATAATTGATACGTATGCGCTAAAAATACGCGTGTATGATTAATAAATAAATAAAATTATGAGATGAAGATGATACATATGGGATTGGTTAATTAAAAATGTGGATTGGAGTATGATTGAATGGATGAAGTGAAATATCAAGATGGGGAGTTGGTTAACTATTGAGAGAAAGGTGCATGAAATCATTTGTATATATAAAGATATAAAATAAATAAATAAATTTCTATCCCTAGTTGGTTCCAACGTGTGACAACAAGCAATAAAAAAAAATAATCAATGAAATAGAAATAAAAAAAAAGAATAGAAATGAGTTGTTGAATTAGAAAGAAATGAAATGAAGTTACTTTATTAAGTGAGATAAGGAAGCATGGAATCAAGATATTTTTTATACTTATCTTTTAATCTATCACTTATAAACTTTCTCTCACCAACGTCCAACAAAAAAAAAAAAAGTAAACAAAAACAAAAGAATGAGAAGAGTTGCAGAACGAGAGAAGAAAGACAGAACGAACGAGGAAAAAAGGAGAGAAAAGGGAGAATGCGGGATTCGGGCGAAATCCAGACTCACGGTAAGCGATTTTCACTCCTTTTCTTCGTGAAATTACTATCTAAGCTAGATGTAACGATTCTAGCGGACTAATTTTGACTGTGGGAGCCGTTTTACGGCGTTTTGACAAATTGGGGTTTTGACCCCAACGTGAATGAAAACCCGCTAGGAAGGTAGAAAAACACTCCCTGGACTGTCGGGACTCCGAATCTGTGGTTAGATTCAATTTTATGATTTTTGGAGACCATTTGACAATTTTAATACAATTTACATCTTTCGGATGAATAGTAAAAATGAATAGTGAATCTTGTTGTGTGGTGTGTTGTTTGTTTGTTTGCTTGTTTGCTTGTCTTGTTTACATGTATCAAAACCAAATCTTGTACCTTGTGACAATCATGGATTGCTAAAATTTTATAAAACCTAGAAACTGAACCAATAGGATCATTTTATTTTCGAAAACTTAGAATTCTGAATCTAGAGTCACCCTAAACGAAAATAATTATCTCATGTAGTACTAAAGATGGGTTGAAATTTTATAGATGGTTGCACCTCGAAGAAGAAACACAAGGTTTGTGGGTGATTTCAACACCAGTAGGAGTAAACGACCCAACAACTGAAAAATGTAGTTGTGACTTTAAAATTAATGATAAGCTGATTTCAGCTAAGTTGATACTCTTACCCATTAATGACTATGATGTGATATTGGGTATGGATTGGTTATCTGAGTACCAAGCCCAGATCGATTGCCTTCGAAAGAAGATTACTTTGAGGTTACCTTCGGGAGAGCTGTTGAAAATATATGGGGATAGAAACAAAATCCCGAGGAATATCATGTCCGCACTTCTCGAATCTGTGAATCAAAAAGATGAATTCAAAACCCTAACAGACGCTGAGCCTCTAAAGACCTTGAGGAATTTAAAAGAGAACTTGGTGGTTAGAGATTTTCCTGAAGTGTTTCCCGAAGAATTACCAGGATTATCTCCTAAGCGGGAAGTAGAGTTCAAGATAGAAATGTACCCTGGAACAGACCCCATAGCCATGTCACCCTACAGAATGGCCCTTGGCGAATTAATAGAACTAAGGACTCGGCTTGATGATCTTAGTGCGAATGAATTTATCCAGCCAAGCGAATCTTCCTGGGGAGCACCGGTATTGTTTGTCAAAAAGAAAGATGGGTTGATGAGACTGTGTATTGACTACAAAAAATTAAATCACGTCACAGTCAAGAACAAGTACCCCCTACCCAAAATAGATGATTTGTTCGATCAACTGAAGGGAGCAACTTGTTTTTCCAAGATCGACCTAAGGTCCGGTTATCACCAACTTAGAATCAAAGAGTCAAACATACCGAATACGACATTCAAGACTAAGTATGGACACTTTGAATTCAGAGTCATGCCATTTGGACTCACTAATGCACCAGCAACATTTATGGACCTAATGAATAGGGCGTTTAGGCCTCATCTACACAAATTTGTAGTGGTATTTGTTGATGATATTTTGGTTTATTCGAAGACCAATGAGGAACATCAGGAACACCTTACAGTAGTTTTGGAAACATTGAGGCGAAATCAATTGTATGCCAAATTTAAAAATGTGAATTTTTTATGAAGTCAGTCAAATATTTGGGCCATGTAGTGTCAGCAGAAGGGATATCCGTAGATCCAACAAAAGTTGAAGCAGTAATAAACTGGGAAAAGCCAAAATCAGTGATAAAAATTAGAAGCTTTTTGGGACTAGCTGGTTACTATAGAAGATTTATTCTAAATTTTTCGAGACTAGTTGAGCCTATGACAAAGCTAACAATGAAGGGTGCCAAATTTAGTTGGGATGAGAAATGTGAGAATTCCTTTCAAGAGTTAAGAATGGTCTTGGTGTTGTTCTGATGCAGGAGAGTAAAGTGGTTGCTTATGCTTCTAGGCAACTGAAGACTCATGAACAGAATTATCCGACTCATGATTTAGAATTGGCTGCTATTGTATTTACCTTGAAGATATAGAGACATTATCTTTATGGAGAGAAATTTGTTCTATACTCTGATCATAAGAGTTTGAAGTACATCTGTACGCAAAAGGAGTTAAATTTGAGGCAAAGGAGATGGATGGAATTACTAAATGGTTATGAATTTCAGCTGCATTATCACCCAGGGAAAGCCAATGTAGTTGCAAATGCTTTAAGTCGAAAATCTTATAAGAACGATGCAGAAAAAGCCCAGATGTACCAATTGATTGAAGATTATGATTTGGGTGTACAGAAAGGTGAAAACCAAATTTTTTTATATAATATGAGTTGCAAGCCAGACCTACTACATTAGATTAAGGAAGGTCAAGCTCAAGATAGAAAATTGATAAAATGGGTGGCAGGTGCAAGAGCCAATAATGGAAATGCAAATTTCAAAATCGATTCAGAAGGGTTATTGAGGTTCAGAGATCGAATTTGTGTACCCAGAATTGAGAAAATTAAAAAGATCTTATTTGATGAGGCACATCAGACTAAATACACTTTACATCATCGTGGAGATAAGATGTACCAAAATTTGAAGAAAAACTACTGGTGGAAAGGTATGAAGAGAGATGTGGCCAAATATGTGTCTAAATGCCTTACATGTCAGCAAGTTAAGGACGAACATAAAAGACCGTCTGGATTGCTACAACCTTTAAAAAATCCCTGAATGGAAATGGGATAACATAACAATGGATTTCGTGGGAGCTCTTCCTAGAAATCAGAAAGGTGAGGATAAGGTTTGGGTAATTGTGGATCGACTTACTAATGTGGCACACTTCTTACCTATTAAATCCACAGATCTGGTTAGTAAACTGGGTGAGCTATATGTTAAAGAGATTGTGAAGCTACATGGAGTACCCAAATCGATAGTGTCAGATAGAGATTCTTTATTCACATCTCAGTTCTGGCAGAGCTTGCAGCGAGAATTGGGAACCAAATTAACCATGAGCACCGCCTATCATCCTCAGACAGATGGTCAATCTTAAAGGGTTATTCAAATCTTAGAAGACATGTTGAGAGCTTGTGTACTAGATTTCAAGGGAAATTGGAGTAAATACTTGCACCTAACAGAGTTTGCTTATAACAATAGTTGCCAGGCAAGTATACAAATGGCTCCATATGAAGCCCTATATGGACAACCACGTAGGTCACCACTGTGTTGGGCCGATTGGGAAGATAAGGTACTTATGGGACCTGATATGATAATTGAGATGAACAAAAAAGTGAAGTTGATCCAGAAAAGGCTAGTTACTGCACAGAGTAGGCAGAAGAGTTATGCAGATAAAAGGCGCCAACCTTTAGAGTTCCAAAAAGGTGATAAGGTATTTCTGAGAATAAGCCCTCAAAAAGGCATCATGAGGTTTGGTAAGAAAGGGAAATTATCGCCTCGGTTCATCGGTCCGTTCAAGATCAGTGATCGAATTGGTGAGAATGCTTACAAACTAGACTTGCCAACTAGTTTATCTGCCAACCACAAAGTGTTCCATGTGTCGATGTTGCGAAAATATGAACCAGACTCTTCCCACACCATTGATTGGAAAGAAGTAAAAGTACAAGCTGATGTCACCTATGAAGAAGGACCTTTAAAGATCCTAGATTGGAAAGTTCATAGTTTGAGGAACAAAGACATTCCATTAGTTAAGGTGTTGTTGAAGCATCATGGAGTTGAAGAAGCCACTTGGGAACTCGAAAGTGAAATGAAGGCCAAATATGCCGACTTATTTCAAAAAACGCTCTAGGTAATTAATAATACTCCATTCTATGTGCATGCTATCAATTCCTTCTTCAAACACACCAATGGATTGGTAAATTTAATAGACTACTAATAGAATATTTTTAACGTTTTAGGTTTCGTAATTCTGCACATTTAATTAAGATGGACTCGTATGTTTCGAACTTTACGAATGAGTTTAGGACGTCAAAATCCTCCAGGAACTTAGTCACAAATTTCAGAGTCAAAGTAGGAGAAGAAATACACATACACGTGCACGCATGCCTGACATGGGTTGCATGCATGAACACGTCACCGTTCTTTCCTTTCATTATTTTCTGTTCATCTCTCTTTCCTTTCACTACTTTTTTGTTAATATTTTTTTTTTTTTTGCTATCATTCACGTCTCCCTCATAATGCCTAAATACTTAATGTGGCATACCAATCCCAATTAAATCTCTCTTTATATTTCCACTTCTTTCGTTATATTACTTTCAATTTTCTAACTGATTTGGATACTATTACAATTACATGGACAGTCACTATAGTATTTTAAGATACATTCTTTTATTGAAGCTTCACCCACATTATGACACCATTATTCTTGCCATAACGAGATGATTAATCTTATCATATAAAAAATATTTTCTTTTATTAAAGCTTCACCCACATTATGGGATGAATATTATTCTTATTATATATAATTCCTTCAATTCCATATGCAATTCAATTCATGATATTCACAAACAACAACTTAAATATATACAACACACACACACACACAAATATATATATATATATATATATATATATATATATATATATATATATATATAACTTGCATGAATTCTTTTATTAATCTGTCACTCCTTTTTTCACGCTAATCATGGCTTTAATTTAAAGATTGACATGTTTTCTTAAACAACCCTATAAAAGCAACTCAAATTTTTTTCATATATTTTTAATTTGCCTTCTTTTAAGATATTGCTAATATACACCAAAGACATTCATAAAACCCTAAGCATATAAAACCTTCATATGCAATCCAACACCACTTTTTCTCCTCATATACTATTCCACCTAAGCTCATTCTTCCTTTTTGGAGATCCGTAGCACTTGCAACTGGAAATCCTGTAACTACAAAAGTAAGTTTTACACTTCCTTTTCTTTCCTCCTCTACTTGTCGCATCTCTTTTACCGACAACGTTGGTGTGGTGATGCACCACATGTTCTTCTCAGCATTCTCATGGACATGGGTTGCCTATGAGTGTCATGTGTGGTTCCTCACGTCACCGCCCCTGTTTTTCAGATTATTTATCTTCTTTCGTATTTTTACGACATTAAGGGAGACAACAACAACTGTTGTGACCATGACCAACAGATGCATGATAGTGTGTTATCTACTTTCATCACACACCACCAACATGCATATATCGCATGAAATATATATATAATAAAACCCACCACGGCCAACCACTTCTTTATTATACAGATTATATATATTATAATAGTATTCATATATATATATATATATATATATAAAGAGAGTGGTGGCACTTCTCTGCTATACAAATTATATATATATATATATATATATATATATTATAGCAGTTATATACGTATGTATATACATATATCTTACTTATATGAGTAATATATATATTTGGGTAGGTACACGTGACTAATTCAAATGTAATACATATGTATAGGTTGAGGACGTATGTTACACACTAAGGAATTCAAACAACGACAAACTGTGTGTGTAACAGGTGGGGAAGATTCTATGCTTTTACAATATTTTATTTCAATATGTAGATATGAACATTAAATTAATTAGATTTATAATATTATTAGATTGCTCATGCATGCTTATCTTACATGATTGTACGTATTATGATTGTTGGCCATGATGATATGTGTATGATTTGTTGTCCCAAGTTGATGTTGCATGCGCGTAATTCATGTGTATTTTTTAAAGTTTGATGATGAGATATATGACGAGAGTATTAGCATAATTGTTATAATAAAGTTCATGTGTGAATGTCATTGTTATTTGACATTGTAATATGATACCATGTGTTGTGGAGTTTAAACATATCATGTGAATAGAAGTTATATATCATATTTATGTTGTATGTGTGATAGTGTGACATCATTAAAGAACACGATTAAGATAAGAATAACACATATGGAGCAGTTATTCTAAGGAATATCGCCAATGACCGTTTTGGGGCAGTTATTCTAATGAATATCGCCAACTAATTTTTAATTTTGGGTAGTGCCACCCGGGGTTTGATTTTCCTAAAGGTACGTGATTTGGAACGTGATGAAATTTTCAACTCAAACAATCAAATGTTTCAACGATTAATGTGTGAAATTTGTTTATAATGTTCTTGTGTATATATCATAATAAAATATTGTGAGTGGTTTAGATAACCCACTGGGCTTTCAAGCTCACCCTTATTTTTCACATACAGGTACATGAAAGAATAGAGTCGCAAGTTCGTGACATGTCTCACATTAATAGGGGTGGGTTAGTGGCTTGAATAGCGTTATAGTAGTATGACTGAGTAATTATTTAATAATTGATTATATCAATTAAATGGGTTGTATTAGAAATCAATATTTTTGGAACATTATAGTGGTCGTTGAAGATTTCATGGGTTATTTTATATGTTTATGCCTTGGACTTGAACTTGTTAATTCTACTTGATTAATATATTTAAAATATTGTGTCCATAATGGATGGACAAGGACAAGTACCCTCATGGCTCAATATTCAATTTGTGTAATGAGAATCTATAGTTTGTGGCATAGAGATTGAAAGAGTATTCTTCTATCTTAACTTGTAACCTTATTTTGAATATAAATGATATTATTAAATTTATTTTTACCTATGTAAAGATTTTGAGGTTAAGGTAGACGGATACAATTCAGGCATCGATTTTCTTTTTCCTATTTTCGTGATAAGAGCAAATATTTATTCTTATTACTTTAAATTTAAGTTTTAAAAATCAGAGTGTGACATCCATGTTCCTTGGGGAGTATGGAGCCTCTGGATATAGTTCATCTTCTTGCGTTGAGAAGCTTTATGATGGAAAAAGCTGGAATTTCGATCTCCTGCACAAAGCCATGCATAGTGATTTAGCTCTTTGCCTCCAATGAGTTTCCTCCCTTTCCAGTAGATCGTCCAGTTTATTTTCAGTTGCTCCTAGTAGCCGAAGAGACACAGGATGGTGCACAACCGAACTATGAAGAGCTTTGAGGATCTCTCTTTGTTTCTTTATTTCCTCCTTATTTCGGCCTAAGGACCACTTTCACCATGAGAGAAGCTTCTGCATGCATTCTCTAAGGTGGTCGTTGACAGTACCACCTCTTCCCACGCTTCTATGCCATGCGAGAAGTAGTGATTTTTCTCTCTTTCTAAGAACTAGTATATGGCCCTAGATTACATCTGGCTTTTAAAACAAAATTATATTTAAAATATAAAATATTAGGAAAAAGTAAACATTTAAATTTAAATTGAGTTAAATAGAAAAATTATGTGTAGGCACAAAAACAATAGATACGAAAGCGAAAGTTATTTAACTACTGAAATTACAATTAATTTAAAAAATAAAAGATAACTATAAGATTAAAGGACTTGTTTTATATTTTAAAAGAAAGAGGGGGCTAGTTTGGAAGTTTGACAAAAATGGTCATTCTAGAAAAAAAATGCATGCTACATTAATACTTAAATGTACATTTAAAGCGTACATTACTTTTATATATTATTAAATTATTTTAAATTATAAATAAATACATAATTTAAGATAATTTAATAATATTTTAATGATAATGTACACTTTAAATATTTCGCATTTTCTTTTATTTATCACTGATACTTGTAGATCAAAGCAACGAACTTGCCCGTTCGCTCGTAATAGTATAGATTTGATCCATTACATGTCAACCACAGGAAGAAAGAAAAGTTGCAATCTTTGCGAGTGAAAATATCTAAGAAGTGAGTTTGGTTTGCTTGCAAAAGTCATCCATCCAATCGATAAGAGAGAGATGTGCAAGACTTGTGCATCATTGATGAAGACTTAGAATAGTCATCCATGGCGTACTAGCTCTTGGCCTAACTGTTCCATTAGAGTAATCAAAAGCTTCTTGTCATTCCATGCTAGCTGCCCCTCTATGGCTCTGCATCATCACCTATTGCTTCCATTGCCCATGTTATTATCACTGAACACCCTTCTCTTCATTTCATCTTTTTTCCATATCTGCTCTGCCACTGATACAATTCCTCAAGGGAAATGGATGAATTTCTCAGAAACCATAGCGTCTGCAACTGGGATCTATGAATTAGGCTTCTTCTCACCTGGCCAATCCGAGAACCTCTACCTTGGAATTTGGTACAAGAAGATTTCAATCCAAAACCCAACTGTAGTTTGGGTTGCAAACAGAGAATACCCAGTAAGTAAACGCTTCAGTTCCTCTACCTTTCTTAGCATAAACCAAGGAGGAAATCTTATAATTTCAGATGGAAATGGTATGTCTTATTCACTAACTTCCTTCCCACCAACCACCAAGATCAACACAAGAAGCGCTACACTGCTAGATTCAGGCAATTTCATACTAAAAAACAACGACAATAACACTGATGTAGTTGTGTGGCAGAGCTTTAATTATCTTACAGACACGTTTCTTCCAGGAATGAGACTTGGGTTGAACTCAAAAACCAGACAAACATGGTCTTTTACTTCATGGACTAGCTTGGAAGACCCATCTCCAGGTGTTTTCTCAACTTTACTAAATTCATCTGAACTTTGGATCATGAAGGGAAATCAGAAATACTGGACTAGTAGGGTGAGATTTGATAATACCTACAATTTCAGCTACATTTCTGATTCAAATGGCAACTATATGCTCTATTCCGCACATAACAGATCTTTGAATTCAAGACTTGTGATGGACTTATCAGGGCAAATCAAGAAGTTATCATGGTCGGATAGTGTTAAATCTTGGAACGTGTCTTGGGCGCAACCAAGCCGGCAATGCCAAGTTTATTCTTTCTGTGGGGCTTTTAGTAGTTGTAAAGATAAACGGGTTAATCGCAGATGTGAATGTTTGCAAGGTTTTGTGGCTTACAATTCAGGAGATTGGAATCGCGAAGATTGGTCTGGTGGGTGTGTGAGAAGAACCTCTTTGGAATGTGGAGGAGACAATAAAGACCAATTTCTATTGATGAGCAATGTGAATTTTCCTGTGAATTCTGTGTATTTGGGTGGCAGGAATAATGCTGAAGGATGCAAATTAGCTTGCTTGAATTGTTCTTGTAGTGCTTATGCCTATACTAATCATAGTGAGTGTTTCATATGGAGTGGAGACTTGTTGGGTATAGAACAATTTGATCACAATGAAGGAGGAGATAATCTGTTTCTCAAACTTGCCGCATCTGAGCTCGAGAATTTCGGAGGTAATGAAGAATTTTAAAACACTTTTCTCTATCAACTTAATTAATTGGAATTCCTTTATAGTCTTTTATGAAAATGGATGCTAATGAAGAATTACACTTTCTCATCTTCTTGTTTCAAGACTCTAGAAACACTAGTACATCATATTCTTTGAAAAGAGATAGGAAGCAGCTGTCACTAATCCTAACACTGTCTATTACCTTGACAATTCTGGCTTTGAGCTGCTTGGCCTGTTGTTTATGGAGGAGAAAGCTAAAACAAAGAGGTATTTTTGCCAAATCTCTCTATATTCGCTGTTGAAAATTCAACGTATACATACATCGGCTGAATTATCATTGGTTCTCTAATTGTTCATAAATTAGGGAAGAACGAAATGAACCAAGATTTGCTGTCATACGATTTCAATGCCAAGATAGAAGCTACAAAAACCGAATTATCTAATATAGACAAGATTGTGAGTGGAAAGAAGTGGGATATGGAATTGCCATTCTTCAGTTTCCAAAGTGTTTCTACTTGTACAAATAACTTCAATGTTGCAAATAAGCTTGGACAGGGTGGGTTTGGACCTGTTTACAAGGTAACATCTTCATCTATATATTAACCTCATATTGAACTTCAAGTATGATTGTTTTTGGAGCAGTTTTAATGTATAGGAGGTCTAGTTTGGCTTTGAAGTCTTAAGGTTGATGATGTTTGTTTCAGGGTAAATTATTTAATGGACAAGAAGTAGCAATTAAAAGGCTCTCAAGAGGGTCTGGACAAGGTATGGAAGAGCTGAAAAATGAGGTAACACTAATTGCCAAACTACAACACAGGAACCTTGTAAGACTTCTCGGTTGCTGCATTGAAGGCGAAGAGAAAATACTCATCTACGAGTACATGCCCAACAAAAGCTTGGATTTCTTTCTTTTTGGTTTGTAGTATTTCACCATATTTGGTTTTTTATCTACATTTTTTTCCCTTCCTCTACATAATGTGATTTTTCATTCTCATAATTGAGTATAATTGAGTTGAGTGTAAAGTTAGTTATAAACTTCTTGTTTCTCGTGTTTGATTATTTGATATTTTGTGACAGTTCCAACAAATAGAAGCGTCTTAGATTGGGAGAAACGAACTCACATTATCGAGGGGATTGCCCAAGGACTTCTTTATCTTCATCTGCATTCTAGATTGCGAATTATTCATAGAGATTTAAAAGCTAGCAATATTTTATTGGATAATCAAATGAATGCGAAAATATCAGATTTTGGCATGGCAAGAATGTTTGGAGGAAACGAGTCACAAGGAAATACCAATCGAATTGTCGGGACATAGTAAGTAAACTTGCTCCCATTTACTTGTTCACAAACATGCTTGCATATTTTCTTTTTTTTTTTCTTTTTTTTTATATATATATTTGCGCCACACTAAAGAAACTTTGAATGGTAAAACAGTGGTTATATGTCTCCGGAGTATGTCATGGAGGGCCTTTTCTCAATCAAATCTGATGTATTCAGTTTTGGAGTTCTATTGCTAGAGATTCTAAGTGACAAAAAGAACACTAGTTTTCATCATTCTGATTCTCTCAATCTTATTGGACATGTGAGTTGCTGAACCGAAGCTTACTTTTATATAAATTCAGACCCTTTCGGACAATGACTAAATCAAACAGAATGATCAAACAAATCCATCATTTGAAATTATATATAATGCATTTGAAATTGAATTGTTAGGCATGGAACTTGTGGAGGAGCGAAAGGGTATTGGAGCTGATCGACCCAATGTTGTTGGACTCTTCTTTGACTTCAAAAGCTTTGAGATACATAAATGTCGCACTCTTGTGCGTGCAAGACAAAGCAGTTGATAGACCCACCATGACCGATGTTGTTACAATGCTAAGCAACGAAGTCACGGTGCTACCATCACCGAACCAACCTGGTTTCTATGGTAGTAAGAGCAATGTGGAGAACGACCCTAGTAGTATGAACAAGCCGATTGTTGTTTCAACAAATAACGTAACAGTTTCAGTGTTGGATGGTCGATAACTAGTAGATCAATTTGTATTTTATTGATTCGAATTCTAAAATTGTTGGAAGCAGAAGCATTTGATGAAAATCTAGAGGAGCCCTGCTGCTGTTGTTGCTCAACCTTGTATTTACTCTTTACAGGTAGTTTCTAAATGTTTCAATGTATAAACAATATTATGTTTGATATTTTAAAGGGCTGTAAGGGCTGAAATAATTAAAGAAATTCCCATGTTTAATTTGTTGCTTCTCTGAGAATTGAATTTAACTCAAATTTGTTGATTAATAAGGAAAAGCAGTGTCCTTTCTCCTTTTGTGAATACATGGTAATAGTAATAGTTTATCTAAAAATTGAATAACACACATAATGTCATGAAAGTAGAAAAACTGACCAAAGATGCCTATAAAATGCTGAAGTACTGTAGTTTATTTATATATTTACCGTTGGACGGGTTAGTTTATTTATATATTCCACATAAGATTTTTTATGTTGATCATTCTAGAATACATTCTGAAGATCTTATGTCCATTCTACAGATGTTTTTAACCCAAATGTTGTAGAGATCAGAAAAGGCTATGGATATTATCTATAGGACAAGAAGACATGAACATGATAAAGAATACAAGACTGCTACTATAAGCAGAATACAAGACTGCTACTATAAGCAGAATACAAGACTAGTACTATAAGACATGATATATAGTTGGTGGTCATTCTAGTTTGACTTATATATCTAATTACTTTTTAGGATGGAGTTTTCTTTTGTGTGTGGGTGTGGGCAAGTTTAAGTTTGGTTATTTCTACCTTTACTTTTTTTGAGGGAGGAAGCACATGGCTACAATCTAATTTAATATCAACAAGTCATATAATTAAGAGGAAAAAAACAAAAGCTTTAAAAATCAATTAATGTAATTACAAAATAAAAAATAACTACAAAATGTAAATGTTTTAAAGGTCATGGCAATTAGGGAGATTTATATGTTATGAAACAGAGGAAATGCATTTAATATCCAAGAGCACCCTTGAAGAGAGAAACTCATCTTGGAAATAATGTGTGTAAGATGAGCCCTCTCAACCCTACCGAAAACTTTCGCCATGTCTAGTTTGATTGCACCTTCTGGGCAATCTTCGTTTTGGTTTCGTTAGAGAATGAAATATTTCATCTAAATGGGTCTATAAGTTTTTGTCATGGCATCTTAGTTGCATAAAATGGGTACTGTTCAAGGCAATTTTAGCAGTTACTATATGATTCATCCTCATGGAGAACTGCAAGAATTCATTTCAATACATGGCATACCTTAGCATTAAATGGTGCACTAATATTTGGAAATCAACCCTATATTCAGCCTCATTACCCACTCCTTCACTTGTAAGATATGAGATCTCCCATGTGAACCACCCATCTCCAAAACCAACATTTTTTATCCCTATAAAGTTTCAGTATTGATGGTACTCATTTATGAAATAAGAAACTTGTGGCACTGACTCAGCTATGTGAAAATATTGATTCCAAGCTATGTAGAACAGCAACAACATCTATATGCTGGCAGTGTAGATCTTATGGGAATTTTTTGTTATTTAATATTTTTTTCTAAATTTTTGGGCTTGGTGGTTATAAGATTTTTAACTTGCTGTTTTAATTGTCTCTTTTAGTTATTATCATTTTTTTTGGCCGAATACAGATATACAAAGCAAATAGGCTTCTCCTTTGTCTCCTAGTTTTGCAAGTTTTGGCCAAACTCGACAATTTGAATTATAAACTCTGTAGCTAAGACAAGTAAACGTGCAGGAAACCTTGTATCAAAATCCTACTTATATACTAGCAGTTTTGTATTATTTATCCTGCTTTTATCAACTATCCTATCTTCTTGTAATATAGATTAGTATCCATAACCTTCCTGACGTCTGCTACATTTGAGTCAAAACATCTTTAGAATGAAAAATTAATAAGAAATTCATCCATTTCTATTCACAGTGAATTCTAGAATGAGAACTAAATTACAGTTACTTAGCTTTTAATAAGCATCTTTGATCAATTCTTTTATAATCTGACATTATGTATTATTCAATTTGTAAATTAACATGTATTAAAATCAATTACACTAGCAGAAGTATGTTACCCAATTCATTTGCGATGCTCCACGTGTTTCCTTTGGTGTGGAATCCTTTTGACGAACTCGCACTTCAATTAGAGTAGAAGTATAATGTCCACAGCCCAAAGTCCAAATGCTTGATTTCAAAGAACAATTGAGATGATCTTGGAAAGTTTTTAACTTTGAGCAGGATAAGTTACTTTCTCTAATATTACTCACAGCTGTCTTCAGCAAATCGGGAGAGAGACCAATACATTTTGTCTCTCTCTCCAAAAACGATTTGGATAACTGTTTCATACGGTTAAGCTAGCCATGGGATGGTTTGAATAACCGCCCCTAATCAAAACCGCTAAAAAACTCCCACTTGCTCATGATTATACATATATATACCATGTGCTCCCAGTTTTGATTTATGTGAGTAACTCTCTCACTCACACATGCGATGTATATTTCTCTTATTGGCAATGAATTAATAGCAAATGAACCATGCCGTGGGAATACCTATGGGAGCTCTATACTAGCAACTCAATAGAGCCAGCATAAAGGCATCAACCCCTTTAACAAATTAAAAATAGTATCTCATATGCTCTAGATTCATTTGGTTACATATGCTCATGCACCTTTAATCCCTCAAAGAGCAACACATAAACCTACCTATCTACAATATATCCACACTAATATTGCAAACAATTAAATGCAATATTAGAGATTGCGATTAATAATATATATTATTGATGTAAAACAAATAACCTTCCTTTCACCCTTCCACTATGTAGTAGAAAATCAATTGCTTTCCGAGCGAAGCCCCTTAAAGTCGAATCATTCATGACCTTAGGCAACTTGCCAAAGTAGCCTTCATTAATTTTCTACCTTATATTGTAGTCAAAAGTAATACGGGCAATAGTGAAAATTATTAAGAAATAATTTCAATTAGAACTCACATAGTGATGAAGTAGGGATCCATTTATCATTTCCTAACGTGGTCGTCGTAAATATATGTATAAGAGAATACATGTTACAATGGACTAACTCTTTCACTCAAAAAACACTGTACAGATCTTAGTTTAGTCACTGTTGAAGCGCCTAACCCGAGTTTTGTATCGCTCACCAATCTAAGGCGCCGAATGGCTAGATCTCACATCTGGTATCTACAAACAAGCATAATGAAGAGTGGGATTTCCATTATCGATCAATTATAATCTCACCTTGATTCTAATCAAGGTGACATTATTATACGAGTTGAAAATATATATAGCGAACTCTAGGCTCAAATGTCTTATCTTTGCTCGCTTTATATAAAGTGCCAAAAGCAACCGCTTGTGTGAGAGAACCAGTTAAAGCCTGAAAACATGCTCCCATCTAAAATAAATGTGTGCAAGAGATATTGAGCAATACAAAAATACTCAAACCATTTGACATTCATTAATCAATATCCTTTGAATAATATATAACAAGTCTAAAAGAAACTTGAATACACAAAATTACAACTTATGAAGTCCTAATGCTCTAACGTGTGTCACATACACATCTCTAACTGTGGTGGCCCCGCATCCCAGACCACCAACCCCGCAGGGAATGGTAGGAGAAATGTCGGGGTAGGACGCCCGGCGTAGGCATCTCTAACCACTCCTCAACCCCCGTAAGGTGGTTGAGACCCTACGAGCCTTATCCCAAACAACGACATAACATAAAAAAGGTACTAAACAAAATTACCAATCATATTAATCATCCAAGACGAGATAATCCATAAAGTAAACCATAAATAAAATCATAATCCCTACAGTCCATCAAGATGGACATACACATAAAGTCCAAAACTATGGGTACAAAAAAAACCGTCATATGCCCACATGGTCTATCTAACAAGTCTCAACTCACCCATACTACAATGTGGTAAGTGTTATAATTACACAGTCCAAAATATAATACATCATAATTTAAAATACAGTTCAATCAAAATGCCTCTCAACTCACATTGAGGCCTTGGATTCTCTCGTCGGCAAGGCCCTCAAGATATGACTACTCTTTTGCCCTTATTTGGGACAGAAGGACCAGAAAGAGGAAAATGAGGGTGAGCCAACAGTGCCCAGTGAATAGAATTCAAATATGATAACAATACTCATCAATAAATATCATATATGCATGTCAATGTGTAGCACGATTAAAAGCTCATAACATATAGATATCAAGTATTTATAATAAGTTCAATGCAAGTAAAAGCCTATCAATTTGGATCCACATTCCACATGCATTAGGGTTGCTAGTGCACGTCTATTTCACCGTACCGTTCTCATCCCCAATCATGTTGATTTGGGGTTACTAGTGCACGTCTATTTCACCGTACAGTTCTCATCCCCAAATATTTCCTTTCTAAAACCCTCCTATGACAAGGTTAAGTCTCCCTATTAGCCAGATATATGGGTTCAACCAAAGTCATAAGGTTTTCTCAAATCAATGTGTCATTCAAAACATTAGAACGCATTCATGCTTTTAACATACAATAAATATAAGTGATGTGATGACATAAAAGATATAATCATAAATGAAGTCTATTCACAACCAAGCCTCGCGAGAGTATCTATCCACACACGGACACCAAACCGAATCAACCCAATCAAGGTCTCGAAACATTCGTCAATATCCAACCATACATCAATTCCTATACTCAATCACATAGACATTACACATCAACCCTAAATCAGCCCACATATAGACAATAGGCCTAAATCCCATCTAATCCCATCATTCAACTCAAATCACATGACTTAGGCCTCTAATGCATAGTTCTCATTCATAAACCATTCAATTATTCAAAAATACTAATTTTCAATTCTTAGGCATAAGCATGCCCAAATTGGGCAATTTGATCACAAGTAGGCCTAACCCATTATATGGTCACAACCACCTAATCAGTAGCATAATCAACTCTAATAATGTTTAATTAGACATAAATTGCATCAATTCAATGATTCTAGGCCAAAAGCATCAAAAGCCCTAAAAAATGAAAATTTCCATACTTAGGCCATATTGTCGATTTACAGTAGGTCACCATTTTCAGCCATGTATATCACTGATTTTGCATCATGGGTTCATCAACAGTGGCAACTAGGTCAACATAGTTGACATGCAAGCTATTTGGAAAGGTCTAAGATCATATTCTAAATTTAGGTCTAATACAAACAACCCTACCAATTTTTCATTTAATATTCTGTTCAAATGTATCAAGCTGCCAACAGAAATATTTAATTTCTAAGTCAATTGTACAGATTGAAGTATGTTAAGAAGCAAACCTTTTGTCCAAAAACAGCTCAATCCAACGGTGGACCGAAGAGATGAGCCTCTTTGATGAACAAGTCTCAATTAGACAATTTCTTTTTTCCTGCTGCAAATACTTGAACGCAGATGACTATATCACAAAAAATACTTGACCCATCAACATCTCAACCGTTCATAATGCATACATATTAGTTGTGAACCATATTCTGAAACATCATATCCAACCAACGGTAGGTTTAGGAGATCGATCAGTTGATCTAAACTGCGTGAGAAATTCAGACTTTTCGACCAGCTTTGTTTGGGAGGTTATATCTCTCAGAAGAAAACTCCAATCACGATCTCAACCGACCAGAATGAATAACCATAAGATATGAACTGACTGACAAAGTTTGAGCTCAATCGGACCGTATATCACCAAGATTCAGCTCTTTGATAAAAACGTTGTTGAGACTTCCCTCAAAGCAACTTCCTCTTTCTTTTTCTTCTTCTTTCCTTTCTCTTCTTTTTTCCCTTTCCCTCCACTCATCTCACTCTCTAGGACTTCCTTGGAGAAGATAAGTGGGGCATGGGACACTTATCCACTCTCATGCACCAACTTGACATGTGTTGGAGAAGAAAAATGGGGCATGGGACACTTGTGCACTCTCATGCACCAACTTGACATGTGTTGGAGAAGATAAATGGGGCATGGGACACTTGTCCATTCTCATGCACCAACTTGACATGTGCTGGTCTCATACTACCCATACCAACCACATGAACTTTAACCAACCTCATGCTTCCATGTATTTTAAATGTCCAATCCATCTAATACACCAAATTTTCATTCTCATTTATCCTTTTATTCAATCAATCCTAACCCATATCAATTCATGGTTTAATGGGCCCATGCATAAATAATAACGTATGCATTATACTTTAATTTAACATGACCCATATACAATTTATAATGCACATATTTATATACATTATCAAGCATCAAATATACAAACATTAAAAAACCATCAAACAAAACACCAAACGCCAAACATATCAAGGCAAACACATAGAGTACAAAATGCAATTGGGTAATGGGCTAGATGAAATGATTTTCGGGGCATCATTCTAACAATAAGTTTTGTAAAAGGATCTGGAACCATGCATCCAATAGGTATGTATTCTAAAGAAACTTCCTTCTTAGCTACTATATCACAGATGAAATGGTATCTTAGTTCAATATGTTTGGTTTTGTCATGGTACTTTGGGTCTTTCACATAGGCAAGGGCAGTCATACTATCACAATAGATTGTCACTGGATCTGTAGAATTTGGGACAACTCCAAGATTGTGAGAGAACCTATCCAACCAAACAACTTCTTGCACCACTACAGAACATGCAACCAATTCTGCTTCCATCGTAGACAAAGCAATGCAAGACTGCTTCTTGCTACTCCATGAGATAGCTCCTCCATTATATTAAGCAAGAATGTGTATCCTGATGTGGATTTTCTTCCATCTAGATCACCACTCCAATCTGTGTCACTATAGCCTACTAAGTACAGATTCAAATCTTGATAACATAGCATGTAATCAACAATTCCATGAACATAGATATGTTAGGTCAAGTACACATCGTTGCATTACATCAAACTCCCAACAACACTGGAATATGGTACACAGGTCATCTTATCCTTTTTTTTCTAGAGTTTGAGGACACTTCAAAAGGCTCAAAGATTCACCTTTTGCAATAAAAGTGTTAATAGGTTTGCAATTATACATTTGAAATCGTTCAAGTATCTTATTAATATAATTCTCTTGAAACAAGCCCAAAATTCATTTTGAACGATTTCTATATATCCTAACTCCAAGGATATAATTTGCATCACCCATGTTTTTCAATTCAAATGTAGAAAACAACCACTCTTTAGTAGCGACAAGCATCTCCTTATTATTTTCAGCTAGTAATATGTCATCTACATATAAAGACAAAATCAAAAAGCTAGTCTTGGATCGTTTAATATACACACAGTGATCCTCTTCAATCATCATAAACCCATTAGAAGTAATGGCTTAATGAAATCGTAAATTCCACTATCTAGATGATTACTTTAATCCATAAATGGAATGACTGAGCTTGCAAACTTTGCTTTCATTTCCTTTGGATATAAAGCCTTCCGGTTGATCCATTTAGATCTTCTCATCTAGTTCTCTACTGAGAAATTCAGTTTTAACATCCGTTTGACATAACTCAAGGTCCAAATATGCAACAATAGCTAGAATTAAAATTGTCACGACGCCCCTGACGTAGGCTGACGTCATGACTGGCACAATGTACTATACACTGTACATACCCGTATACAGTATACAATACACTGTCAGCCTTCACGTACTGTCACAATCCATCCCAAACTTACAGCATTTTTTTTATACCACAATTCAAATCCAATCAACTAGCTATATAGATGATCATTCCACTCACATTCATTTCATTCATTCCACAAAGTAAATTCCCAACTGATAAATACATTTCATCATCCCAAGCATTATATAAGATTACCACACAACCCATCTAGGTGATAATACATATATATAGTGTGTGATAATTATACGTATCAAAATAACAAAAATATAATTTATTTCCTCCAAACATACATACACGTACCAGACGAAGGTTCACGTGATTATCACTCACGGGTTTTTTCTTTTCCCTTCGACTCAATACCTGAAATATTGGAGGAAATGGGGTGAGCAAACAACAGCTCAGTGAATATAGTTCTTGAGATGGCAATTATATACATTTAGAGAAATATGACATTTAAAATCATTTCAAACACTTATTCAACACATGCATCATTCAACGAATATATCATACATGTCAACAACATAAATTGCATGAGTTTTCAATAACATAATGCACAATCTCCCTCCTCCGCAAGGCAAGAGAGCGGGTCTAACCCTTGTATGGCCGTACAAGGTAGACACAGCTTCTTATCACCCAATTCACAGTCATTTCAAGGATCGCAACCCTTGTTAGGACAGACCTACTGACAATGAGGACTCACAAAACCTCATCCGGGTCTAATTCCTAACGAAATGACAATGAGGATTCGCAAAACCTCATCATTACAAACTCCAATTGCTAAAATTAGTTTGCATGATCCATAAAACACAATGTATATATAAATATACCATGCATACAATCAAACATTTTATATATGTATAATGTAATACAAGAACCAAATCAAGAGAACTATACTCAGTGGTTACACGGGTTTTCTAAGCCAACCTCTAAAATCGAGCAACAATATTGCTTCCTCAAGAGCGTTTATCCATGCCCTTAAGCTCTCAATTTAAACACTGAAATGACCATAGATTAGCATGAGAATCATCATTTACCATATCGGTAGTTACTAAAATATCAAATCACTGTTCACAATACTATTCACTTTTTTCTATTTACTATTCACTATTCACTATGCTATTCACTATTTACTATTCATCTGAAAGATGTAAATTGTATTAAAATTGTCAAATGGTCTTCAAAAATCATGAAATTGAATCTAACCACATATTCGGGGTCCCGACAGTCTAGGGAACATTTTTCTACCTTTCTAGCGGATTTTTATTCACGTTGGGTCAAAACCCCAATTTATCAAAACGCAGTAAAACGGCTCCCATAGCCAAAATTAGTCCGCTACAATCGTTACATCTAGCTTAGATAGTAATTTTACGAAGAAAGAGAGTGAAAATCACTTACCACAGGTTCGGATTTCGCGTTCTCCCTCCGTTTCCCTTTCTTTCTTCCTTCTGTCCTTTCCTTTCTCTCGTTCTGCGCTTCTTCTTCTCCTTCTCTTTCTTTTGCAACTCCTTTCATCTCTCTTCTTTTCTTTTTACACATTTTTTTATTCTTTCTTTGGCAACTCCTTTCATTTTTTTTATTCTTTCTTTTGCAACTCCTTTCATCTCTCTTCTTTTCTTTTTTACACATTTTTTTATTCTCTTTTCTTTTTTTATGTTAACGTATGAGAGATTGAGATGAGAATGGAAGAATTAATTATTTTATATCAAAATGATCACATACCCCTCATGCTCAATAATTAACCAACTCACCCCCTAAATTAATCCCTTTAATTCATTAAATCATGTACCATCAACTCAATTCACTTATTTCACATGTATTCATCATACTATGCATTAAGCCATTAAATCATACTCCAATCCACATATTTAATAATTTTATTTATTTACTAATACCCCTTAAATCCAGTATGTATTTTCATACACAGGTATATTTAGTTCATACGTATCAAATACGTGTATTATCAAGCGTATATTTAGCTCATACATATAAAATACGTGTATTATACATCTCGATATATGCGTACTTCAACATATGTATTTAATTAAAATTATGGAGTGTTACAATCTCCCCAACTTAAGAAATTTCGTCCTCGAAATTTAGACTCAAGGACTATTCCTCAAGTGATACTTAATCCCAGAAAACTGCTCCCGCATGTGATATTTCGTTCCCATGTTTGCTCTTTTTGATAAATGGTATCCTCCCCAACTTAGAGTTAAGTTATATCCATAACATATATGGAATCTGAATGATATTTCCTCAACATCAATATATAGAAAATATTATGGACACCTATCAACTGTGACAGTAGATCAAATCGGTAAGCCAATGGACCTATCCTCTGAAGGATCTCTAATGGTCCAACAAATGCGAGCTTTCTTTTCATTCCAAATCTCATTTTGACTTTTCTGTGGTAAGACCCTTAACAAAACGGAGTCAGTCACAATACATTTCAAGGCCTATATAACAACCTTGTGTATTTAATAATATCCTGTGGCACCAAGAACAATAACTCCATACTTTCAAATCAACAAGTTGGAGATCTATAGGGCTTATTATCAAGTGCCAGCATTATGCTATTATCATAGTTGCTTATACACATAAGTTGACACACATAAAGTATTCCTTCCAACGTTCACCAAAATTCAAGTATACCAGACCCGAGCATGCTCGCAAGCATCAAAGTCACTCTCTCAGTCTGTCAGCCAGTCTGGGAATACATATCACACTGAGAAGGAGATGAGTACCAAAACGAGTCTGCATCATATATCAAATCTCGACACAATCTTCGGATCTTAATCCGACATGAAAAATATCTGAGTACTCCCATCAAATCTCTCTATCTCACACATATACAATCTGCTCAGTCTATCAATAGAATTCTGGTGTTCATTAGAAGAATATATAGACTTACCAGTCCACTAATGGTTATCCAAATGGTATCATATCTACCCATAACCCATAAGATACCATTTGAATCCCATATGCATTTAACACAATCCATCTTCATAATCTTTCATCCTGATATCATATTCGTCTCATCATAACTCTTACTCTCTGAATATGCGTATTAATCAGCTGAACATGCATCCGAGCACAATTATCAACACATGGAGTCATAGAGAGTACACTCATACCTGTAACTCTCATTCACAAACAATCTCCATTTATGGCCTCACTAATAGTTACTACTCCAGTTTCAGCCTGTTTCCTGCTCAATGCCTCAGCAACATATTGGCCTTTCCCAGGATAATAATTCAATATAAAATCAAATCCTTC
Organism: Paratinospora sagittata; assembly: GCA_035771175.1. Taxonomy (NCBI): domain Eukaryota; kingdom Viridiplantae; phylum Streptophyta; class Magnoliopsida; order Ranunculales; family Menispermaceae; genus Paratinospora; species Paratinospora sagittata. Next base: position 44,270,475 of record CM069602.1, on the reverse strand, counting down.
GGGAATTCTTGCCACATTTAGTTCCTCATATTCAGCTTTTTTTTTTTTGTTCGTTCAAATCATTTCTTCAGACTCTTAGAATCTGAAGATAATGTGACCTTTGTATTATAGAGGCCATGCTCTCATTATTTCACAATAACTACCAACAAATTTCTATTCACTCTCAGGATAGTTATTCTCGTGCACTACCAAATATCTGGAGATACAAATAATTAACCTATCCTTTTGTATCACTGCACAACCCAGATATGGACGTGATATTCATCAATCACAATTACTTCCAAGTTCTGGAAATAGTAATAACATTTAATACTGTGAAAGCTTCCCTATGCACAACGGTCCACGCATTCTATAACATTCATCTGGTTTCGTTTCGTGAGTGGAACAAATAGCTTCAAGGATCTTTCCACACACTTGCTATAACATACAACTAATACCAGAAACTTCTGATTTCCATCATTAAAATCAGTTTTAACAGTACTATGATCACTTTGACCTTCCCAGCATCCTTGAAGATACTAATTAAACTGGTCATGTGATCCAAAAATTCTCATCTTAATTATATTCAAAACTCATATTCACCGAGCTTGGCACTCAATCGGTGCTCTCTTAGTGACTACAAGATAATTCTGAGGTATTATTCATGCTCCTCTCATTTCTTGAGACAATTTCATATATCCTCATCAAAGACTATGTGATAATCAAGATATGGTTCATATACCCACTGTATCAATCCTATAAACATGATTGACACATTAATCAAGGTTACCAAAACTTCATAACATCCATATTTTGTCTTAAAATAATCTGCATGACATTCTTTTCTCAAATTCTTAACTGATGGTGCCTAGATCTCAAAATGATCGTAAAGAAATTTTGGCTCCATGTAGTTAATCGAATGCGACCAGCTATCCATGGTAAAGGATATTCATTATTTATTGTTATCATGCTCAGTTAACAGTAATTCATACTTAAACATATTTCACTATATCTTCTTTTCATATTATCACAAATGCTCTCCAAGGTGGCATATCAAGGATCATAAATCTTTTGCTCATTAACACATTGACCTACACCTTAAATTCTCACAATTTCTCACGTACTCTTTATGAAGGAATGGAGATACATATTATACTGGCATCAGTTTTATATGCTATCAATCTCCTGTCCAGGTGGAAAGTTTAATAATTCATTAGAGAATACTTCAATATACCAGCTCACCACAAGAATTTTAATCAACTGCATGCCTTATTACATTACTCTAAATGACTTTGTACTAGTCATATTCTCCATTTCCCCATCAACAACCATCCTCGAGATTCAAAATGAGAATTTTCTTCAGCTTATTACTTCTTTTCGGAGAGACGCTCCACCTGACATGAGAGGTGACCAGCCAATCATACCCAACAAAGCATCCACTTCCAAAATTTTATATTCGAAAGTCCATAATTACTTGATGACCCTCATATTTATTCCACATAATCTTTGCTAACCATATCAAGGTAGATTCTTTTTTTTTTTCTGTAGGCATACTCACAATCAATGATATACTATTATACCAGAAGATAATACAATTTGTCTACCATATCACCAGAGATAAAGGACCAGGTAGATCCAACATACACCATAACCAAATATTGATCATGCTTGTTATCAACGTCTTACTCATCTTTGGATCTGCATTTACTTTAATTTATTCTCTAAAATCTGGTGGAGTCACATTGATAAAAATTATTGGGGCATTCCATATCGACTAACTGGACACAAACACATCCCGTATTTTTTTTTTGTTTCCAATTGATAATAGACAATCATAGGTCAAGATACAATGTACGTAGTCTGTGACTCCTGCTTATGAAATAAAAACCACTTTTGATTTTCATAATTCGTTATCACATCCCTTTTTCCTATTATTATTGGGTTCGTACCTGACCCAACATTTCTTATTTCTCCTTTTACCTAACACTGGTGTTGATGACTCGACTTCTAACAGCAGTACAAGCTATATCACTAATATTGCTGGGGTTAACAATTTCACCACAGCTTTGGTTAACCCGAAAGTTATAGGCTGCCTCACAACCTGCGCATATATTTATACCTCAACAATTATCCAATCTGTTGTATAGGATCCCAACATTTATTCTAGATCCTTATCATGCTCAGAGTATCCATCGTGATCATTCCAAACATCAACTATACCAGCCTATTTAATTCATATTTATATTTATGGTTAGGCATGCCACTACATGTTAACAAGATAAAATTTTTCATGCCTTCAGTCAATTTCAGCATGATGATAGAAGCCCTCCTAAACTAGCTTCTTTAATTAATCTCATGCCTTAATCATCTCAGGAGCCCTTAACCTAATTTTCTATCATCTCTTATCATCAGTTAGCTTAAACGTAACTAACTTGCTTTATCATGTTCAGAGACTTAATCATTCTCGAAGATAGTCTCCACTCAGAGTTTCAAATTCTTTACTCTGTCTACTATCAGACTGTCATTTAAAATAGAGTCTCTTCTCCTGAAAGTTTCCATAACTTTCACATCTCTTTGCATTTCATCTGGCTTATCATTGAGACCTTCTATGTATTTTATTTTGACTTTAGTCTTAACTATATATGTTTTTACAGAAGTACTCACACCATTAGCACCCACATCTGGAGCTATCAATGGTTCAAGCCTCTGTCTTTCTCACATTACAACTTTACCACAAGCTCATAAGCTGTGCATTTCGTTGTTTGTTGGGTAGTTACTAGCCATATATAAGCTATATCGTTTATTATCATTGGATTACATCCAGTTCGTTTTCTTTCAGCCCTCTGATCCTTTCTTGATCAGCAATTTCCATTGTGAATCTTGACTGTTCTTTTCCAAATCTAGAATTCACCGACACAGGTGATTCTCAGCCAAGATAACATATTGGATTAGGCTCAGCATAATAGGACTACCCATATATATACCCATACAATCAATCATAATATCATAAAACTTTTATCCTTTTTACGAATTTTAAACTTAGGCTCTGATACCAATATTGTCACGACTCCCCTGACGTAGGCTGACGTCATGACCGGCATAGTGTACTATACACTGTACATACCCGTATACAGTATACAATACACTGTCAGCCTTCACGTACTCTCACAATCCATCCCAAACTTACAGCATTTTTTTATACCACAATTCAAATCCAATCAACTAGCTATATAGATGATCATTCCACTCACATTCATTTCATTCATTCCACAAAGTAAATTCCCAACTGATAAATACATTTCATCATCCCAAGCATTATATAAGATTACCACACAACCCATCTAGGTGATAGTACATATATATAGCGTGTGATAATTATACGTATCAAAATAACAAAAATATAATTTATTTCCTCCAAACATACATACACGTACCAAACGAGGGTTCACGTGATTATCACTCACGGATTTTTCCTTTTCCCTTCGACTCAATACCTGAAATATTGGAGGAAATGGGTGAGCAAACAACAGCTCAGTGAATATAATTCTTGAGATGGCAATTATATACATTTAGAGAAATATGACATTTAAAATCATTTCAAACACTTATTCAACACATGCATCATTCAACGAATATATATCATACATGTCAACAACATAAATTGCATGAGTTTTCAATAACATAATGCACAATCTCCCTCCTCCGCAAGGTAAGAGAGCGGGTCTAACCCTTGTATGGCCGTACAATGTAGACACAGCTTTTTATCACCCAATTCACAGTCATTTCAAGGATCGCAACCCTTGTTAGGACAGACCTACTGACAATGAGGACTCACAAAACCTCATCCGGGTCTAATTCCTAACGAAATGGTAATGAGGATTCGCAAAACCTCATCATTACAAACTCCAATTGCTAAAATCAGTTTGCATGATCCATAAAACTCAATGTATATATAAATATACCATGCATACAATCAAGCATTTTATATATGTATAATGTCATACAAGAACCAAATCAAGGAAATTATACTCACAGTGGTTACACGGGTTTTCCAAGCCAACCTCTAAAATCGAGCAACAATATTGCTTCCTCAAGAGCGTTTATCCATGCCCTTAAGCTCTCAATTTAAACACTGAAATGACCATAGATTAGCATGAGAATCATCATTTACCATATCGGTAGCTACTAAAATATCAAATCACTGTTCACAGTACTATTCACTTTTTTCTATTTACTATTTACTTTTTACTATTCACTATTCACTATTTACTATTTACTATTTATCTAAAAGATGTAAATTGTATTAAAATTGTCAAATGGTCTCCAAAAATCATGAAATTGAATCTAACCACATATTCGGGGTCTCGACAGTCCAGGGAACGTTTTTCTACCTTTCTAGCAGATTTTCATTCACGTTGGGTCAAAATCCCAATTTATCAAAACGCCGTAAAACGGCTCCTATAGCCAAAATTAGTCCACTAGAATCGTTACATCTAGCTTAGATAGTAATTTTACGAAGAAAGAGAGTGAAAATCACTTACCACAGGTTCGAATTTCGCGTTCTCCCTCCGTTTCCCTTTCTTTCTTCCTTATGTCCTTTCCTTTCTCTCGTTCTGCGCTTCTTCTTCTCCTTCTCCTTCTCTTTCTTTTGCAACTCCTTTCATCTCTCTTCTTTTCTTTTTACACATTTTTTTATTCTTTCTTTGGCAACTCCTTTCATTTTTTTTTTATTCTTTCTTTTGCAACTCCTTTCATCTCTCTTCTTTTCTTTTTTACACATTTTTTTATTATCTTTTCTTTTTTTATGTTAACGTATGAGAGATTGAGATGAGAATGGAAGAATTAATTATTTTATATCAAAATGATCACATACCCCTCATGCTCAATAATTAACCAACTCACCCCCTAAATTAATCCCTTTAATTCATTAAATCATGTACCATCAACTCAATTCACTTATTTCACATGTATTCATCATACTATGCATTAAGCCATTAAATCATACTCCAATCCACATATTTAATAATTTTATTTATTTACTAATACCCCTTAAATCCAGTATGTATTTTCATACATGGGTATATTTAGTTCATACGTATCAAATACGTGTATTATCAAGCGTATATTTAGCTCATACGTATAAAATACGTGTATTATACATCTCGATATATGCGTACTTCAACGTATATATTTAATTAAAATTACGGGGTGTTACAAAAATGATAAAGGTAAATCGAATAACAGGGAAAAAAGTTTTCTCATAATCTACCCCTTCTTGTTGGGTGAATCCTTTGGCTACTAAGTGAGCCTTGTATCTTTCAATGGAACCATCTAACTTGTGCTTGACTTTTAAAATCCATTTGTTTCCAATAGTCTTGCACCTAGGTGGAAGGTCAACCAAGTCCCAAACATGATTTTCCCTCATAGACTCCATTTTTTCATGCATTGCAGCAAACAATTATTTACTTTTAGATGAAGAAAAAGCTTTTTTAACAGTTGTGCTCAGCATCATCTTTTGAAGTAACCATAAAAGCATCCCTTTCAATGGAAAAACGACATGAGGTATATTCCCATGTATGCTTCTACACAACTGTATAACCTTAGGATTTTCATCCATTAATGTCACACTCCGATTTTCAAAACTTAAATTTAAAGTAATAAGAATAAATATTTGCTCTTATCACGAAAATAGCAAAAAGAAAATCGAGGCGTGAATTGTATCCATCTACCTTAACCCCAAAGTCTTTACACAGGTAAAAATAAATTTAATAATATCATTTATATTCAAAATACGGTTACAAGTTAAGATAGAAGAATACCCCTTCAATTTCTATATCATGGACTATAGATTCCCATTACCCAAATTGAATATTGAGTCATGATGGTACTTGCCCTTGTCCATCCATTATGGACACAACATTTTAAATATATTCATCAAGTAGAATTAACAAGTTCAAGTCCAAGGTATAAACATATAAAATAACCCATGAAATCTTCAACAACCACTATAATGTTCCAAAGGCCTTGATTTTTAATATAACCCATTTAATTGATATAATCAATTATTAAATAATTACTTAGTCCTACTACCATAACGCTACTCAAGTAACTAACTCACCCTTACTACTGTGAGACACGTCACAAACTTGTGACTCTATTCTTTCATGTACCTGCATGTGAAAAATAGGGGTGAGCTTGAAAGCCCAGTGGGTCATCTAAACCATTCACAACATTTTATTATGATATATACACAAAAACATTACAAACAAGTTTCACACATTAATCGTTGCAACATTTGATTCTTTGAGTTGAGAATTCCATCACGTTCCAAATCACATACCTTTAGGGAATCAAACCCTGGGCGACACTACCCAAAATCATAAACTCGTTGGTAGTATTCATCATGAATAACTGTCTCATAATAAACATTGGCGATATTCCTTAGAATAACTGCCCCATAATACTCATTAGCGATATTCCTTAGAATAACTGTCTCATACGTATGATTCTTATCTTAATTGTGTTCTTTAATAAAGTCACACCATATATACAACATAAATATGATATAAATTGTACTCACAAGATGTGTTTAAACTCCATTACACATAGTATCATGGCACAATGCCACATGTAATAGTATTCATGTATGAAATTTATTATAACAATTATGCCAATATTCTCAAGTCATGTGTCTCATTATCAAGCATTATAATTTACATATGAATTTCAGTTACTACATGAATTGCATGCATCCAATTAACATCTGATCAGAACAAAAATCATGCACACATACATATCATCATACTAACAATCACATTACGGTATACATACAATCATGTATCATACACATTCACCAGCAATCAAATAGTGCTATAAATCTAATTAATTTAATGTTCCTATCTATATATCAAAATAAAATATTATGAAGGCATAGAATCTTCCCCACCTGAATCACTAAATTCTAAATCACTGAAATTTCTAGTTACGCCTAGTACTCAACCTGTACACGTATATCGCGTTTGTTAATATAACTACTCATAAGAACGATTATGAGTTAAGAGATATATATATATAGTGATGGGATGTTTAACAAGTATATATAACATATAATATATGAATCCTTAATAGTGGTGCTTATAACCTATAATATATATATTATATTAATATTTAACGGTGGTGGTGGTATGCATTTTATAATCTAAACAATGAATGCATATTAAAACCATATGTTATATATATATATATATATATATATATATATATATATATATATATATATATATATATCACGTGATATGTATGTTGGTGGAGTGGGTGTCTTGACAGGCATTATATTTGCAGTGCCTGGTGCGGTGAAACAGGAAAACGGATGAAGATGGCGCAAGAGAGAAAAGAGGAAAAGAAATCAATTGCAGATGGGTCATTCATGGCTGCCATCTCCTACGCCAAAAACAGAGTGATCGATTGTATAATTAACGGAGAAGCAAACTTACAGTGATAAAAGGAAATCACCCTGGGTGATGCTCCAACGATGCGCCGACGGCCATCACTCTGTGTGCTCACGCTCTAGGGTTGAGAGTAGAATGAAGAAGATGGGAGGCGGCTGCAAAATTGGTCTATGTATTTCTTATAAGCTAGGGCGTGGTGACTTGCATGATTGTGGTCTCTTCATGCATAATTTTGGGAGTACTAGGAATCAAAATATAAGATACCAAAATTATAAAATTTGTGCCTTAGTGTCACGTGTGTATAGAGTCTAATTAAGAATGATAAGATCTCTTAATTTTCTAAATTGCCTTTGTCCAAAAAATGGAAAGAATGTGTGAACCATGGAGTATGAGAGGAATTAATAAAAGGAAGTTGGATATCTTGCCATGTCTAGCATGTGGTGGCTTTATGCGGAGAGATTGCAAAACTATTTATTTATTAGAAACTTGCTTTTCATAAATAATAAGATTTATGGTATGTAAATTTTATGAGATTAAAATAGATAGTTTGAATTTACATTTAAGTAGAATAGTCATGAAATTTTGGGAACGCTTGAATCACATGGATTATCCTATAACTTTATTATTATTATTATACTTTTATATGGCCACTTAAGCCTAGTCATAGAAATTTAAATTATTATTTTAAATTTGAAGTGATACCATAATAGGAATTAAGATCTAAATAAAAATTACTGCACGTTATATGTAGCACATGCCGTATTTAAGCCATTTTTGGTCTTAGTGTAAAATTATGAAAATACCTTTGGATTTATAATTTCAAAAATACTCTTAAAAATTTTCGGAGTATTACATTTAGTGTCGAACTAGTTGGTTGAATATCACTCCCACTATCTTTTCTTCCTTCAATCTCAATAACAGGGTTTGGGACGTCTCCCATTGTTTGTCATATTCATAAAACTCAATTTCTTGGGTAATTTTAACCTGATTAGGAAAATCATCCTTTAAGAAAACTACATCTGGTGATTTTATTTCAGTAACACCACCATCAACATGCTCACCTACGAAGACATAGCCCTTAGAAGTAGAATAATATCTTATAAAGATACATTTCTTTCCTCTATGACCTAATTTCCCAAATTTTTGACAAATAACATGTAGGTAAGTTGTTGATTCCCATGGACGTAACTAACTTAAATCAGGTTTATTGTCAGTCCATAATTTAGAAGGCGTAGATGAAACTGACTTAGAAGGCACACAATTAAAAATGTAGGCCGCAGTTAATAATGCATCTCCCCAATAAGATATTGGAGGATTTGCTTGTGCCATCATTGAACGCACCATGTCTAACAATGTACAATTTTGGCTTTCTACATCACCGTTTTGCTGTGGAGTTCGAGGAATCATTAATTGTCGAATGATACCTTTTTCCATCACAAAGTACTTTAAATTGTTCAGAAAGATACTCGCGGCCTCGATCAGTACGAAGAGCTTTAACTCATTTATCTAATTGATTCTCAACTTCAGAAAGATAACTTCTAAAGTAATCTAATGCTTCAGACTTGTGAGAGATCAAATAGACATGACCAAAACCCGTACAATCATCTATAAATGTGATGAAATAAAGTGCTCCGTGTCGACCCTTTACATTCATAGGACCACAGATGTCAAAATGCATAAGCTACAATGATTCAGATGCTCGTTTGGCTTTGTCAAATGGTTTCCTTGTTGCCTTGCCTGCTAAGCAAGGTTCACAAGTGGGCAATTGAACTTTGGCGAGTGTGCTTAAAAAACCCTCTCTAGCCAATCGTTGCAGTCTTTCTTGCCCTATGTGACCTAATCTAGCATGTCATCTAATAGAATCAATATCAGATGAAACATAATAATGAGAATCAGAATTATCATTAATACTGGAACAATTTAATACATAACCAAAACCATAATAAAGAGTGTTCAAATATAATTTGACACCAAGTTTTTTAAACACAAATTAAAATCCTTACTCCATCAAGCTAAGAACTGAAAATTAAGTTATGTCAAATCTTAGGAACATAAAGGATGTCATGGAGATAAAAGAATGTGTCCACAATGCAAGTCCAGCCCCGATAGGTGCCAATTTCTAGCATGTCAATGCTAGAATCATTACCCATGTCGCCAAATCATGCAAGACTCTCACACACACCCTCTACATCTATTGATCACATTTTCTAAAAATTTTGGGATCCCATTTTATGAAAATGAGAATCTTTACAAAATGGCAAATGTGGAAGAAATGCAAAAATAGCTATGCAGTGAAAAGTCTCAAGAAGATTTATTATATTAGTTTATAAATATATCTATACTATTTATAAAACCAAAACTTGTTAATTACGGTGTGTTGCTTTTATTATAATCCCAATAATGCCCTTTTTTTATCTATTAGAACATTTGATTTTTCGACCCATATTATGAACAGTTAAAGGGGTATTTTTGAAGCATTCAAATTTTCTAACCAACCCACTTTTCTATTTTCCACATTTTTATCTATGTTTGTTTCAACTGACACATGCAACCAATAAGATTTAGTCATTTACATATTTTCTTTAAAGTGACCCAGTGGTTAAATCATTCTTAATAAAACCTTTCAAGTTTATTATAAATAAATTTGCAAAGCTTCTTTAGATTTATGCCTGTTTGTTCACTGAAAAAAAAAAAAAAAAAAAGATGAGAGAAAAACACATTCACTAGATATAATGAGGAGAATTGGGTGGGGAAGGAAGATCCAAGGCAAAGTCACACATCATGAATAGGGGTTGTTCACAATTTGTTTTGGGAAATTAATTAACTATGTGCATGTGTAGTAAGAAAATTTATTTTGCATTTAATAAATTCTTAAAATAGAATTAGTCCTGCCTGAGGTTTTTTTTTTTATCTGTTCTAGTTCCTATTTTCAAGATCGAATAGAATTAATAACTATAAAAAATTAATTCACAAGATTTATGTGAAAAGGTGCATCACAAAATAATATTTAATTGTTGAGAATTCTACTTTGAGTCATGATTTAATTATTTTTTAGGGTCAAGTTTGGTTGGTTTTTGTCAGTATGACTAGCTCTAAAGTAATTTAGACCTATGAAAGTATATATCTATCTTTTTTTAGGACCATAAGACAAAACCAAAATTACTCTGCAGAAGTCATATTTTTTTTTATTTTTTTCCTTGTTTTGGTCTCAGCTTCCTGTTCAATCGGAAAACACTTATCAGTAGCAAACACTGTGGTTTCTAGAAATTCATCCATTTCCCTTGTTTTAATGTATCATTAGCAATACAAATTAGCCAAAAAGATGAAATCAAGAAAAGGGTGTCCAGTGATAATAACATGGGTAAGGGCAGCAATTGGCGATGATGCAGAGCCATAGCAGGTAGCTAGTATGGAATGACAAGGAGCTTTTGAAATTAATTATTACCATAATGGAACAGTGAGACTATATAAGAGAGAGCCAGCATGTCTAAGATGACTTCTTCTATCCAAGTCTTCAACCATGACTTTTGCAAGTCTTTTGATCGTCTTCTGCTGTCTTCTTCTTTCATTTTCATTTCAATTTAAGATCTGACATCTTCTTTCCCTTCTTATTTTGCTTCTTTTTCCTCTTCTTTTCCTCTTGCAGTGGTTTAATTTTTCAGTTTATCAAAATTAGATTTCAAAAGATGAGTTTCACAAGCTTTCAGAAGCTTTCAAATTACCATAATGGCATAGTGATGACCGGAACCAGTACGCCAAAGATGACTTGTACAAGTCTTCAACGATCATTTTCATATTATATTACAAGTCTTGAAGACGTGTTTGTCTTCTTGATTGCACGACTTTGTGAAAGTATTTATATATATGATTGTTCAAAGGAGAGTACTCCAGTAGATAAGAACATTATGAATTTTTTTTTAATATATACAAACAGAGCATTATGGAAATTAATATCTTACAAACAGAGCTACCTCGAGCTTTTAGTTCTCCGCGCTGCACAATTGTTTTGTAAATTATTTTGTAAGCAGGACTAAACTTGATAAAATAAAAGGATGATGACTAGCTCTAAATTAGCTTTTTTTTTTGTTTTTTCGTTTTTACAGAAATGGGAGGAGCTAGGAGATAGCTACAAGCTAAGTTAATATGAATCAATCAAATAATTAGAGGAAAATAAGCCTTTAATGTTGTGAATGAATTAATGTAATTATAAAATGTTAATGTATGATGTGGTTTACTATGGTCTACCCGGATCAAAAATTTGATTTTAACTTTGACTTTTGTCATTTAAAAATTAGAATTAATTAAGAAAAATTTAATTCAACATAAAAAAAATTTGTAAAAATTTACTAAATTAAAAAAGTTTAGAGAATTTTTACATATATGCTTAAATATCTAAATTTATTACAGTATAAGCTAATATAAATAAATACTTTTAATATATAAAAATACTAATAAGTGACATAATAAAATTAATCATGTTAAGTGGGTTGATGAGTTTGAAATGATGGCTTTTAGTCTGATTTTTTTTAATATTTAATTTTGTAACTATATATTTTGCTAGTTTGAATACCACCAAATTTAATTTATTAATTAATTATTAAAATATATTATTTTATAATCTTGTTTTATTATTGGGTTCATGTGGGCAGAAAACCAGATGACAAAACCAAAATTAGATTTTGCATCTCTTTTTTATTCTGCTCTCAGCTTCCTGTTCAATCTGAAAACACTTACGAGCTACTAAGCTTTTGCATCAATTACTTGTCCATGGCCTTTCTAAACATCCTTCTCTTAATATTATCATCATTTCTATAAATCTCCACTGCCACAGATACATTAACACAAGGTCAATCAATAAATTCTTCTGAAACCATAGTCTCTGCAAATGGAACCTTTGAATTAGGTTTCTTCTCTCCTGGCCAATCCAAGAACATCTACCTTGGCATATGGCACAAAAAGATTTTTAACTCCAAACAAAACTGTGGTTTGGGTTGCCTACAGAGAATACCGAATTACCACCAAGCTCTCTGCTGCTACTTCCTCCTGCTTTCTTAGTATCAACAAAGAAGGCAATCTCATGATTTCTGATGGCAAAGGTGTTTCTTTATTATTCACATCTCTGAGTAGACCAAACACCAGTACCAACACAAGAGCCACACTTTTGGATTCAGGCAATCTTGTTTTAACAGATCAGATCAATTCTAATTTAGTTCTGTGGCAGAGCTTTGATCATCCTACAGATACCCTTTTGCCAGGAATGAAACTTGGGTTCAATACAAGGACAAATCAAACATCGTTTTTAACTTCATGGACTAGTTTGCAAGATCCAGTTCCTGGGGCTTATTCAATGGCAATAAATTCCACTTCAAAATTAGAGTTTTCAATCACTAAAGGGTCTCAATGATATTGGAATAGTGGGAGCTGGAATGGGAGTAATTTCGCACATATTCCAGAGTTCATACAAATTTTCAATTACTTCACCTATGTTACTCATCAAATGGAGCTTATATCCCCTTTTCTGCTTATAGAAAAGACAAAATTTCAAGACGTGTGATGGATTTATCTGGGCAAGTGAAACTTTTGACGTGGTCAAATGATGATAAAGCGTGGGTCTTGTTTTGGGCACAACCAAGGCCTTCTTGCCAAGTTTATGCACTTTGTGGAGCTTTCAGTATCTGTGATGATGAGCTGATTCCGAATTGCCATTGTTTGCCAGGTTTTGAGCCCAATTCTTTAAGAGCTTGGAGACAGCAAGATTGGTCTGCTGGGTGTGTTAGGAAAACTTCTTTGCAATGTGGAATCAACGACCAATTTATATTGATGAAAGATGTCAAGTCTCCAGAAAATTCAGAGCCTGTGGATGTTGAAAATGCTGAAGAATGCAAACTAGCTTGCTTGAGCAAAAACTGTTCTTGTAGTGCTTATGGGTACATAAGCAACAGTGGGTGTTTGATATGGAAGGGAGATTTGTTGGGTATAGAGCAACTTGAAAAAGGAGGAAATTATCTTTTTATAAGAGTTGCTGAATCTGAGATCAAGATTAATAATGGAGGTAAGGGCAAGAAGTTGTTGTGCGGAATCGTGGTAAAGTATGAACGAAAAAACAAGATAACAGATTTAATGTGGTTCGGCAAATTGCCTACATCCACGGGAGACAGCAAACTTGTATTATCAGAGAATACAAACTACACCCTTAGGTGAATATTACAGATTAGATCTCTTAAGAATAGATCTCAGAATAGAACTCTCTGACTCTCAGGAATGAATTTTGAAGACTGAAGTTGAGCTCTATTTATAGGTGTAATCAGGGGTAATTTCGTAATTACAAATATATAATTTAATATATTTATAAAATTAATTAAAACAAACTTTCGGCTTGACAACCACTCGGGTGGTCCCCATGCGCGTGCTTGTCTGCCACGCCGGTGGTCCCCACGTGCATGAGCCACTTTCGGCAGGTGGTCCCCACGCGCATGCGCCACTTTCGACTGGTGGTCCCCATGCGCATGCTCCACTTTTGGCTTGTCTGCCACATGTGAGTGGTCCCCACAAATCTCCACCTCCACCTCATGTGGATCAAGGCTCCTCCACACCTGCAATCTCCTCCACATGTTGCTGCCTCCATTAGTGCCCTTAGGCACTACGAGCTAGTGAGATATTGATCAAGTCCAAACAATGTTGGAACTTGATACCTGTAACCACCTTTGTAAGCATATCTGCAGGGTTATCTGCAGTTTTGATCTTTTGTAGAAGAATACTCCCTTCTTCTACTATTTCTCGAACAAAATGAAAACGAACATCAATATGCTTCGTTCGACTGTGATGAACTTGGTTCTTTGCCAAACAAATGGCACTCTGGCTGTCGCAGAAAACTTCAACATTCTTCTGCACAATTCCCAAGTCTTTAGTCAATCCATGAAGCCAGATTGCTTCCTTGAAAGCTTCTGTTACTGCCATGTACTCTGCCTCTGTAGTAGACAAAGCAACTGTTGACTGTAGTGTTGATCTCCAACTCACTGGTCCTCCTGCCATAGTGAAAACATAACCAGTAGTAGATCTGCGCTTGTCAAGATCTCCAACATAGTCCGAATCCACATATCCAACTAGATGCTTACAACTCTTCGAATCTCTCTCGAACTTTAAACCAATATCCACAGTACCATGAATATATCGTAGAATCCACTTCACTGCTTGCCAGTGGCCTTTACCGAGATTGTGCATATAACGACTTACCATACTTACAGCATGTGAAATGTCGGGTCTGGTACACACCATAGCATACATCAAGGCACCAACTGCATTTGCATAAGGAATATTCTCCATTTGCTTCTTCTGATCCTTGGAATTTGGTGACATTGATGAACTTAGCTTGAAATGTGGTGCCAATGGTGTGCTCACAGGTTTTGTGTTATTGCCGATGCCAAAAGTTTGAAGAACTTTCTTCAAATACTGAGTCTGAGTCGAACAAATTTTGCTTTTGGCCCTGTCTCGAGTTATTTCCATCCCGAGAATTTTTCTGGCATCTCCAAGATCCTTCATTTCAAACTCTGAGCTCAATTGAGCCTTCAACTTGTTGATCTCCACCTTGTTTTTAGATGCGATTAACATATCATCTACATATAAAACCAAGTAGATAAACGTACCATCTTGAAGTTTGCGATAGTAGACACAATGATCAAACTGACTCCGAGTATATTTTTGCCCTTGGATGAAGCTGTCAAATCGCTTGTACCACTGTCTCGGTGACTGCTTCAGGCCATACAGTGACTTGCTCAACTTGCAAGCCTAAGTCTCTCTTCCTGGTACTTTGAATCCATCTGGTTGAGACATATATATTTTCTCTTCCAAATTTCCATGCAGAAAAGCAGTTTTGACATCGAGTTGGGCTAACTCGAGATCAAACTGTGCAACCAAAGCCAATAATATTCGAACTGACGAAAATGCTTAACAACAGGTGAGAATACCTCATTGTTGTCAATTCCTTCCCTCTGAGCGTAGCCTTTTTCTACTAGTCTGGCTTTGTATCGGATACCATCTGTGCTGGGAGAGCCTTCCTTCTTAGCGAAAATCCATTTGCAGCCAATTGATTTCTTTCCTTTTGGAAGTGGAACCAACTTCCAAGTCTGATTCTGATGGAGTGATGTCATCTCCTCATTCATTGCCATTTTCCACTTATCACTTTCCATACTCTGAATAGCATCTTTGTAATTGTATGGAATATCATCTCCGGTGACTGGAAATGCATATGCAACCATGTCAGTATACCGAGCAGGTTTGCGGATTTCTCTTCGTGGTCGACTGGTGGCAATTGATTCTGGTTCTTGACTGATGTCTGGTCCTAGAGCCTCCACCTCAACTGAGATTTCCTCATCTTCTTCAGGATGGTTGGATATTTCTGCTGACTTGCTAGGAGTTACTGGAATATCTAACTCCACCTGCTGAGGCAAATCTGGATCTCGATTTTCTTTATCAGAAACTGTATGCTTTAACATCACAGATTCATCAAAAGTTACATCTCGACTTTTTACAATCGTCTTTGTCTCAGGGTTCCATAATCTGAAAGCCTTAACTCCTTCACTAAAGCCCATGAAAATCGCTTTCTTGGACCTAGGATCCAGTTTGGATTCCTTCACATGAAAATATGCAGTGCATCCAAAAATGCGCAGAGAATCATAATCTGAAACGGGGTGTCCAGACCATACCTCCTTTGGAGTTTTGCCATCTAGTGCTTTTGCAGGAAGTCGATTGATGATATGAGAGGCATATGACAAAGCTTCAGCCCAAAATGCCTTGCTCAGTCCAGAATGAGATAACATGCAGCGAACTTTATCTACCAAATTACGATTCATGCGTTCAGCAACACCGTTTTGTTATGGCGTGCCTGGGACTGTGAAATGTCTGACAATCCCTTCATTCTCACAAAATTTCTGAAATAGGTCTGACTTGTATTCTCCTCCATTATCAGATCTGAGCCTCTTAATCTTCCTTCCCGTTTGGGTTTCTACCATTTTCTTCCATATAAGAAAGATATCTAGCACTTCATCTTTATGCTTCATGGTATAAACCCAAACATAGCGTGAGAAATCATCAATGAAAGTAACAAACCAACGTTTACCGCCCAATGAAGCATTTTGAGAGGGTCCCCAGACGTCGGTATGAACATAATCCAATGTTCCTTTTGTGCGGTGGATGACAGTTCCAAACTTGACTCTCGTCTGTTTGCCTAGGATACAGTGCTCGCAGAAGTCAAGTTTCCCAGTCTTTGCACCTTTCAGATAACCTTGCTTTATCAAGGTTTGAAGAGCCTTCTCTCCAACATGTCCAAGCCGCATGTGCCAAAGTCGGGAAGTGTCCGATGAAACATCATTAGAATTGGTGCAAGCTGAGACACTTCCGATTACTGTGTGTCCGTCAAGGAAATAAAGATTTCCTTTCTGAGTACCCTTCATGGCCAAGAGTGCTCCACGTACAACCTTTAGTACTCCACCTTCAATGGTTACCTTGTAACCGCTGGAATCAAGGACTCCTAAGGATATCAGATTTTTCTTCAGATCTGGAACATATCTGACGTCCGTGAGCCGTCTTGTTGTACCGTCATGCATCTTAAGGCGTATAGTTTCAATACCTTTTGTGTGGCAGGTATTGTTGTTGCCCATGACCACGACTCCTCCATCGAATTCATTCAACTTTGAGAACCAATGGCGATTCGGACACATATAATAGGAACATCCGGAATCTAAAATCCATCTATCAGACTGAATGTCTATAGATGAAACTGAGAATGCAGAATCTTCTTCAGCTTTCTGTGCTACATTTGCATCTGTCTTGCCCTTATTTGGACAATCTTTCTTCCAGTGCCCCTTTTGGTGACAATAGGCACATTCATCCTTTGCAAGACGTTGACGTGATGAAGGTCCTTTTGACTTTGAGCGAGATCGGCCTCGCCCACTGGATCTATCAGATTTGTTGTTAGCCCTGCCTCTGGATACCATCAAGGCTGCTGGTGATGCTTCCTTGTGATCGCGTTGGTCCTTCCTTCGATACTCGTTGTTCACCAAAGCATTTGAAACATCACTGAATTTAACCTCATCTTTACCATATAGCAAAGTTGTTGTTAAATGTTCATAACTTTCAGGCAAAGAGTTTAACAACAATAGTGCCTTATCCTCATCAAGAGGGTCAACATCAAGATTTAGGAGATCAGCAAGAATCTTGTTGAATTTATCAAGATGCTCACTCATGGGAGTACCTTCCTTGTACTGAAAGCGATAGAGCTTCTTCTTCAGGTAGAGGCGGTTCTCTACGCTTTTCGTCATGTACTTGTCCTCCAGTTTCTTCCAGAGACATATTGCCATAGTCTCTTTCATGACAAAGTACTTCTGATCTTTGGCCAAGCAGAGTCTGATTGTTCCACAAGCTTGACGATTGACGAAATACCAATCATCATCGGACATATCCTTGGGCTTGGTTTTCAAAGCGATATGCGATCCTTCCCGGAATAAGAGATCTTGAACTTCGCATTGCCACATGCCAAAGTTGTTGGTGCCGTTGAATTTCTCTACCTCGAACTTTGCGTTGGACATCGAACTTCTTTGCCAAGGCCTGCTTGTGCTTGGGATTTCCTCCGCCATTTAGACCGAAGATATTTATGACGCCGAAAAGTGCTTGAAAAATGATAAACAACTCTAACTAAGCTATATCAATAACTTAGGAGCTGAATCTACAGAAACTGATTGCACGGTTGTGTCCGGAACGGTCGAAAATGGTGGAAACGAGTCTGACTTTGCTGAAATCACACGAAAAATGAGCCGAATATGGTTGGTGAACAGAAATTGATGAATAGTATCGGGCTGAACGCGGACTGGGCCTGAGGAACAGTGGCGGGTCGAAACAGAGAGCTGGGCCGGTGAACAGTGACGGACTGAAACTGGGCTGGGTCCGTGAACAGTGACGGTCCGAAACAGCGCTGGACCGGTGAACAGTGACTGGCTGAAACTGGGTTGGGCCGTGAATAGTGACGAGCCAAAACAGTGGCTGGGCCTGTGAACAGTGCGGGCTGAAACTGGGCTGGGCCGTGAACAGTGACAGCCGAACCAAGGGCTGGGCCGTGAATAGTAAAATTGAGTGCGCTGTTGTAGGATGAACAGTGCCGGATCTGGATGTCTGGGTCGGATGAACAGTACCCGATCTGGGTCGGATGAACAGTACCGGTATGAACAGTGTCGGCGGACGCTGTATGGAGATCAAACTTTGATCGGCTCCTGTGAACTCGTTTCTTATCCGTTTTTCTCGCCGTTGATTGCGTTGGACTCCTGGGAACAAGAGCTACCTCCACGGGTGATCAGAAAACAGTTCCGATCACGTTTGCAGAATCTCAAAATTTCGACGCTGTATCAAAAAATTCGATAGAGTGTCCGTTTTTTCTTCCAAAGCTTCACCTTGGCTCTTATACCAATTTGTTGTGCGGAATCGTGGTAAAGTATGAACGAAAAAACAAGACAACAGATTTAACGTGGTTCGGCAAATTGCCTACATCCACGGGCGACAACAAACTTGTATTATCAGAGAATACAAACTCCACCCTTAGGTGAATATTGCAGATTAGATCTCTTAAGAATAGATCTCAGAATAGAACTCTCTGACTCTCAGGAATGAATTTTGAAGACTGAAGTTGAGCTCTATTTATAGGTGTAATCAAGGGTAATTTCGTAATTACAAATATATAATTTAATATATTTATAATATTAATTAAAACAAACTTTCGGCAAGACAACCACGCGGGTGGTCCTCACGCGCATGCGCCACTTTTGGCTATGGTCCCCACGCGCATGCTCCACTTTTGGCTTGTCTACCATTCTTGTCTGCCACATATGAGTGGTCCCCACAGAAGTCTCTGTGAAACATTAGTTTGTTTTCTTTAGTCCTTTATGAGATTTGTAATTGATGAAGTGTTTTTTTCTTTCTTCTTTTTCTTAAAGACTCCAAAAATAGGACTTCATCTTCCAACTCAAGAGATAAGAGGCGGCTTTTGCTAATTGTGACACTACCCATCATTCTTATTCTGCTAATTTCGGGCTTCTTTGCCTTTTGTTTTTGGAGGAAAAAGCTGAAACAAAGAGGTACATATAATTCATTTATTTCATTCATAGTTGAAAATTCATTGTACATATCTATAAATAATTAGTTCTGTTGATAAAATCAGGGGACAAGGAAATGAGTCAAGACTTGCTGTCATTTGATTTTAGTGCAAACATAACAGCTATAGATAGTGAATTACTGTTTGATACAAATAAGAATGCGAGTGGAGCGAGTTGGGACACTGAATTGCCGTTGTTTAGTTTGTCAAGTGTTTCTGCCGCTACAGATAACTTCAAAAAGGCAAATAAGCTTGGACAAGGTGGTTTTGGGCCTGCGTATAAGGTAGATTTTATTTCTTTAACTTACTCTACTTAGATAATTGTTTTTTTCTTTAAGCATCAAACATGCAATGTTAGCTAATGCATTTTATTTAATTTGTAACCATCATAACAATGTCAAAGCAATAATCATGTTGTAATTTCTGCAATAGTTTTTAAAGAAACAAATTGTGCAATTTGGCTCCAAGTATAGATTTTTCATCTTGAAGTAAAAATGGGAAAGTATTGACAAATCATTCTTTTAGGGTAAATTGCTAAATGGACGAGAAGTAGCAATTAAAAAGCTCTCGAAAGGGTCTGGGTAAGGACTGGAGGAGCTGAAAAATGAGGCAACACTGATTGCTAAACTACAGCACATAAATCTTGTTAGACTTCTTGGTTGTTGCATTGAAGATGAAGAGAAAATACTGATCTATGAGTACATGCCCAACAAAAGCTTGGATTTCTTTATTTTCGGTATGTGATCTTTATCCTTTTAAAATTAGTTATTTCCTTTCATTTCTCATGGTAAGTACCTATGCTTGTTATTTATGAAATTGTGGCATATGTTGTGTCAGATCCAACAAATAGAGGTCTATTAGACTGGGAGAAAAGAATTCACGTCATCGAGGGGATTCCACAAGGGCTTCTTTATCTTCATCAACATTCAAGATTGCGAATTATTCATAGAGATCTAAAAGCTAGCAACATTCTATTGGACAGCAAAATGAATGTCAGATTTTGGCATGGCAAGAATTTTCGGGGGCAACGAGTTGCAAGCAAATATTACGAATCGGGTTGTCGGAACTTAGTAAGTGAAGAGCTAAGTAATATCTTGAATTACGAGCTTGCATTATTATATATGTATATTTGTTGAAGCTAACAAAAAAATATTCATCAAATTATAAACAGCGGTTATATGTCGCCCGAGTATGCTGTGGAGGGCATTTTCTCAATCAAATCTGATGTCTTCAGCTTTGGAGTTTTGTTGTTGGAGATTCTAAGTGGCGAAAAGAACACTAGCTTTCATTTTTCTGATTCTCTCACACTTCTTGGACATGTGAGTAACTCTGTGATCCTCAACTTCATCGAATTTCACATTAATCATTTTCATTAACTAGCTAGCTAGAATAAATTTATTTGTTACTTCAATTCCTAGCAAGGAAATGAGTTTCCCTTAAATTATAAAAATTCTCTTAAAACCAAAATTTTCAGGCATGGAACTTGTGGAACAACAAAAGGGGGTACGAGTTGATTGATTCGGTATTGTTGGGAGATTCATTTTCCATGTCAAAACCATTGCGATACGTAAACGTGGCGCTCTTGTGCGTCCAAGAGCGAGCAGTTGATAGGCCTTCCATGTCTGATGTTGTTACAATGCTAAGTAATGACACTATAGAACTGGCTTCACCTAAACAACCTACATTTTGTACTAGGAGCAATGTGGAGAAAGTTTTGAGTCTGAAGCCTATCATTTCAGTAAATGATGTAACATTCACAGCAATGGACGGCCGATAAAGGAGATCAATCTATTGTGTTATGTTTTAATACACTTTGGTTGTTTTTGTCATTACAAAAAGGATTTGAATTAAAGGCTAGATTTCTTCTAAAGAAGGCCAGATTCTATGTCGTAAATGTAATGGCTCTTAGCCTCACTGTTCCATTATGGTAATTGATTTCAAATACTTCTTGACATTCCATGCTAGCTATCTGCTATTGGTCTGCTTCATCACCAATTGTTTCCATTGCCCATGTTGTTATCACTAGACACCCTTTTCTTGATTTCATCCTTTTGGCTAATTCGTACTGCTACTGATACAATTACACAAGGAAAATGGATGAATTTCTCAGCAAGTGCTTAAACCAAAGTTTCGAGATTTTTGTTCACAAAAATTACCACCTCTATCACTTTTACTGAAAGTAATTCTATATCCTTTTTCATTTTCTACATTGTGACAATTTTATAAACACATTCACAGTTCATGTTTATGAGCAACGGAGAACATCCATGTAAAACGAGAGAAATCATCAACAATAATATACACATGATTTTCCTACTATGCTTTGTGTTTGGGTAGGTCCAAATAGATCCATATGGACCATTTTAAGAGCTCTAGATGTAGACATGATTTTCTTGCTCTTAAAGGATGGTTTGGTATGCTTTTCAAGTGGACAAGGTTCACAAACCTTATCTTTTAGGTACACTCCTTTAACAATGCCCTTGGCAAGCTCATTTTGGCAAGTTTAGAAATATTGTCCATACTAACATGAGCTAATCTCCTATGTCATAACCATGCATCATTGTTCACAACAACACTCAAGCAAGATACATTTTGTTCACTAATATCATCAAGCAAAGCAGAGTAAACATTCTTATAACTATGTGCTATGAATGCAATAGAACCACTAGCATGCTTAACAGTGCATATATTTGCTTCAAAACTAACCTGATAACCCTTGTCACATAATTGAGTTATTCTCAAGAGATTACGTTTCAGGCCATTGACATATAAACATCATGAATAGCAAGTAAAGAATTACCAATAGTGCCAATACTTTCAATTTTACCTTTGTTATTGTCGCCAAAGATCACGTTCCCTCCAAGCTTGCGGGAAATGCTAAAAAATACTGATTTGTCACTGGACATTTGCCTTGAGCATTCGCTATCGAGATACCAATAATGCTTTTGTGATCCATCCTACACCACATAAAAGACTTTTGACTTTGGTATCCATGTAGTTTCGGGTCCATTCATGTTAGCATCATTAATTAAGCACAATCTTTTCTACCCATTCCAGTTTACGCTTTCTAGTTCTTTTAAGTGGGCACCTAAGGATAGTGTGGCCTTGCCTATTGCAATGGTGGCAAGTGAGTTTTTTTTTCAAAAGAATATTGTAATTCTTTTGCTTTGAACTTTTGGTATAACCTAATCCGGCTTTATCAAAAGTAAACCTTTGAGAATCTAGCATCATATTAAAGAGCTTTTGTCCATGTGTGAATTTCTTCATAGCATTTGAAAGGTCATCCACGCTTTCTTTAAGTTTTTCGAGCTCTTTGGTCATGGTTTCCTTTTCTAGGATCATGGTCCCAATTTCCTCTTGTTGAGATTCAATCTCTTCAAGAGTTTTCATTAAGCTTTTCTTAGGCTTAGCATTTTTCTTGACTTCTCTTTCAAAACAATTTTTCATATATTCATAATCAGAGGAATCAAGTATATCATCACATTCAAAGGATTCATAATTTACCTTAGTGTTTGTCATGAAAAACATCATTGCCTTTTCATTGTTGGAGCCAAAATCCTCTTCACTTGAGGTTGAATCATCCCAAGTGGCCTTGAGTACTTTCTTGTCCTTCTTCCTTGAAGTGAAGCTCCTCTTTCTTTGTTAGGACACTAAATTTTGATATGTCCAGGTGTGTTGCAACCATAACATATCAATTTATTTGGCTTTGCTACAAACTTTCTTCCTTTGTGGAATTTTTAGTTTGAACTGCCTATACCCTTTCTTCTAATGAGACTGTTCAACTTCCTAGAGAGCATTGCAACATCCTCATCGGTGTTTTCACCATTTGATGAACAATTCGAATCAAAATTTACAGCAAGTGCAATGTATTTTTTCCCCTTATCATCTATCTTAAGTGGGACCAGACTATTTTTGAGTTTCATTACATGAACCATTAATGATCCATACAACTCATCAAATGTATATTCAGCTAAATTCTTGGCTTCCTCAATGGCGGTAGCTTTGGGTTCCCATATTTTTAGGAAGGCCTCTTAGGAATTTTCTAATGGTTTCCTCTTGGTCATAACTTTTTCAAAAGTCCTCATTTCATTTATGTTCTTGGTAAATCTAGCTATGGCTTCCGAAATGGTTTCACTATCATTCATTGTATAAGTCTCATAGGTTTCTACCAACATTTGAAGTTTGGCCTTTTTAACTTGTTGAGTCTCTTCATGGGTTACTTCAACTCTTTCCCAAATCTCTTTGGCCGACTCACAAGTACTCACACGATTAAATTCCTCGCTTGATAGGTTGCAAAACAATATGTTTATAGCATGATTATTGAGAAGTTCCCTTTTCTTCTCTTTTGGACTCCATTCATTTATGTCTTTGGGTACAACTATGCCATTTATGGTTTTAGTGGGTTTTGGACAACCAATTGTCACAACATCCCACATTTCTAAGTTTTGGGCTCTATGGTAGAATTGCATCCTAGTTTTCCAATGAAGATAGTTATCTCTCTTAAAAAGAGGAGCTTGTCCTTCACCGAAGTGATTGTCCTTCAAACTATGTCCTGTCATAAATACTCAAAGAATTGTTAGAAACTTTGATGATTACCTACTCTGATATCACTTGTTGGCCCAGTTAGATATCCAAGAGGGGGGTGAATTGAACTTCTTTGCAGGATTTTAAAATTGCATAAACAATTAAACAACTTGCAGGTAATGGAATAAAGCATGCTGGTAAGAACAAAGAAAATACACCAAGATTTTAGCGTGAGGATCAAAACCATTTACAACTTGCTTCTTGGTGTAAGCAACCGTTTACATTCACCGACCTCCCTTAGGGAGTCTTCCCAATGGCTAACAAGCCAGTCAAATACAAAGTCATCAAATGTAAAGGGATTTCACTTGGAAAAAACATATATTTATAATTATAATGCACTTGGAACGTACTCACCAATGCTCAATTCGAATTTGAAATATGATATGCAAAAGCAAGAGTTGTTTCCTTCAAGAAGCTTTGGATATGATGAATACTCAGTTGAAACCTCGTTCAATCCAAAGTCTCAGTATGATAATATGAAGATTTAAGCTCAAAAAACTCTTTCGAATGTTTGAAAGATCAGGAGAAAGTTCAAGAATTCGTGTTGTGTATTCTATGCCTTGTAAAATGAACACCACACTTGGTTTTTATAAAAATAGAGCAATAGAGCCGTTAGGTTTTGATTCTCAAGATTAAGCTCTAATTTGTGTTCGAAATTCAAAACCAACGTTCAAAAAGTTTCACAAGAATGGTTGAGCAAAAACTCGTGTAAATTTTTTTCCAAAACAGTTCATAATCAAAGAGGAAAGTTTTGTGCAAAGTATCATTTTCGTCGCCCAAAATTGTCAATATGTTTTGACAACTAGCAGAAATGTACTTCTCCAACAAGGAGCGCGCTGCTGCTCAAGCTATAGCTTCAGGTTAGCCAGAAAGAAGCGCGCTTCTCCCTTAAGGATTGCGTTTCTAGCATGGGCCAGAAACTTAACAGAACCTCAAAAGATTGCAGAAAAAATAGCAATGCCCTGGACCAATGAGGAACGCGTTGTTCAAAGATTTTGAACAATCCTTCAATCTTCTAGGTCACAGCAGCGCGCTTCTCCAATCAGGAGCGCGCAGTTGGAAATGGCAGACCTTTAAGTAAGGTCACTGACGTAAGGAGCGGGCTTCTGGTCTGTTACCCAACTCTGCAAAGTGTTTTTCTCCTTAAAAACTTTTTTCACAAACTTGATCGAATCAAACCAAAATACTTTAAAACATTGAATCAAAGATTTGAAACCTTTTAAGATCATTTGATCGATCGAATAAACCAAAATCAAAATGAAATTTTGAAATCATTTGAAAAACATGCTCATTTGGAAATATATGCATGAGTAAAGTGATTGAGCAAAGAGAGCACGATTCCTACAACCCTAAGATCATCTAGGCAAATACAAAGATACAAATATTATGCTCATTATCTTGATCTTGAGAGTCTTCAAGCTTGATAACCGGATCTTGAAATTTTGATGATTGTCTATCAACTTGACCATGAGGAAGTTCAAGATTTAACACCATTTATAACATTTGTGATGGCATTAAGTTGAAATGCTCAATTGGAAACATTATATATGATAATTTGCATGTTGTTTGTAATCATTAAGATCGAAAGGCAACCATGGGGTCATTGGATCATCATAAACCAGGCAATCTAGCACCTACCTGGGTTCCAGCTCAACGTGTCTCCTTCCATCTCATCATGAACTGGTGTTGGTCAAATCTTGCGCTAACATTTGGTGCCATTTGTGGGGACAACAGTTTGAGTCTAAACTAGCTCTGCAGCCATAAGTCAAGAGGCAAAAATTTTGATCGAAGTGGAATCCACCGTCATGCCTGATGCAACTTGGAATAAGAGGGGAAGGCCACCCAAGAGTAAGCTGAAAGGGTTCTGCTCAGAAGTTTTGGCTAAGCGCCATGGAGAAGATGTCCTAGATTGTGTTAGAACAACAACAAATATTGAGGGAAATACTCCCTCTCTGACCTCTTCTTGACTTCCGACCTCACAAGGAGGAAGGAAATAAATGTCAAAGTGTAAGTTTAAAGTAGAGATCAGTTCGGAGTCATGACCTGCCGAGCTCCAATCACAAATCCTTACCTGTCGAAGACCTGCGCCACACTTTGGATGCCAAAAAAAGAGAGTCAGAGCTCGACATCCTCCCATCCCAGGTTAGTACCTATGAAGAAGACTGGCGCAATAAGAAGCACCTCCGCTTTATCAGCCCCTTCGAAGAAAGCTAGTACAACAAGGAGCAGCCTTGCCAAGTCGGCATCCAGAAAATCATCTAGGTCTGGATGTACTGAGTCAGCCCTGCCTAGCAGAAGAAACCCACCACAACATTATTGGGAGTACAAAGAGCTTCATTCACCATTCATTGAGGAGATTCTTTAGGTCTTGTTGCCTAAGAATGTTAAGACGGCTGAGGCGAAGGAGTATGATGGGAAGAGAGACCCTAGGGATCACATTGAAAATTATAAGTCCTGGATGGAGTTAAAGGGTTATGATGATGCAATTATGTGCAAAGGTTTCAGCATCACCCTTAGTGGACCAGCTCAGAAGTGGTACAACAAACTGAAGACAGGGTCCATCTACTCATTTGGCCACTTTACTCATAAGTTTATTGAGCAATTTGTCAGATGGAAGGAAAGAGTAAAACCGGTGAACAACCTGCTTGCCATCAGATAGAAGCCTGTGGAAAGCTTGGAGGACTACTTGGATGGGTTCGATGAGGAAAGAGTTCAATTTGATGACTACGACGACAAGACCATGGTTCTACATTCATAAAGATAAAATTTAGGGAACTACCATTTGTATCACACCAAAACACTATCATTACCCACAAAAAAAATTAAATTAATTTCTACAATACCCTTTGAAGATTTGTTTAAAATGCCCTTATATTATTTTTATTTCTATTTAACTCCAAATCATTTACTAACCTTACCCACCACCATTCTCTTGTTCAACTTCTTCCCTAAACTTTAAACCTAAACCTTTCTTCCATTTCATCTTCCCTTTCTCTTCACATTTTTGTCCTTCCAAGTACTCTGAGAAACCTTTTAAGAATCATCTTGAAAGGGTTAAGATCCTTTTTAAAGGATTTTTAAGTGTTTTAAACCTTATTTAGTTGGTTTTCTAGTGTAGTCAAAACCCACTCAATGGCGTTCAGAATCTCAGTTCTTCTAGTTTGAAAGGTTTTAAATTAAAGTTTTCAAGGTCATAAACGCCACAAAATGGATCCATATATCTTGTAGATCCATAAAAATAAACCTTAAATCACCATATCCTGAAAAAACACACACTAGATTCGGTAAGGCACTAAAAACTTATGTCTTAGGTTCGGTAGTACAGATTGAACCTAGGACAGTAGATTCGGTTGGGTCCTACCAAACTTATCTTCAACTTTAGAAATTTATTGTTGGAGATTCTAATTAGCAAAAAGAACACCAATTTTCATCTTTCTAATTCTCTTAATCCTATTGGACATGTGAGAAAATGAAACAAACCTTACATTTATATAAATTTCAAGATCTTTTTGGATGAAGGATTATTCAAAAAAATTCAGCATTTGACATTATATAATGGATTTGAAATTGAATTGTCAGGCATTGAACTTGTGGAAAAGTGAAAGGGGATTTAAACTAATCGATCCAACATTGAGAAACTCATGCTCAATGTCAAAAGCTTTGAGATAAAAAAAATGTGGCGCTATTGCGTGCAAGAGCAGGTAGTTGAAAGTCCCACCATGTCTAATGTTATTACAATGCAAAGCAATGAAGTCATAGTTCTACCTTCACCTAATTATCCTACCTTCTATGGTAGGGGGAGCAATGTGGTAAACAACTCTAGTAGTATGAACCAGGCCAATGTTGTTCACAATAAATAATGTAACAGTTTCGATGTTGGAGGGTCGATAAATGGGTACCTCCATTGTTTAGATTAATATATATTTCATTCATCCAACTTCTATAATTGTTAGAAAAACAAAAACATTTGAAGAAAATCTACAAGAGCCCCGCTGTTGATGTTGCTCCTGTTGCTCAACCTTGTATTTGCTCTTTAGTCTTTTTATGTAGTTTGTGTTTGTTTCATTCTCTAGACTGATATCTAAGGGTTGTAAGAGATGAAAAAAAGAAGATCTTCTTCCCGTGTATGTTTTGCTGCTTTTTTGAGAATTAAATAGAATCCAAGTTTTTTGATTAATATTGGGAAAAACATTACTTTTTTATGAATCCATGGTAGTAGTAATAGTTTATCTAAAAATTGAATAACACATTTATATAATGTCAAACTGTAGAAGAATTGACCAAAGATACTTACTAAAAACCAACAGGAGGTAGCTCAGTTGGTTAAGGAACTGAATATAAGTGGGTTGAGGTGTAGGTCGCAAGTTCGAGCCTGGGCGTGCTCCCTTTTATATGCCTTTGTTGGGAAAGCCAGCCCAAACACCTCTGCAATACCCAAGTCTCGAAGGATTAGCCTGTTGGCCCAGGTATGTCCAAGAAGGGGGTGAATTGGACACTTAGATAATTAAAAATAAATGCAATGGCAATATGTAAATACGGAAAGTAAATGAATTTACACAGTCGATTTATAGTGGTTCGGCTACTTGCCTAGCTTCACTACCCAACCTCCTCAATTAGGATTTTAAACCTCTTCACTAAGGGATTCTCTTACAGGTAAGAATCAAACCGTTACACCTTTTCTCAACTTTCGGGTGTGAGAACAACCGTTACACTGCTCAACTTGCAGGCTTCAGACCAACCAAAACTTCTCGACTTACAGGCTAGGGAACTAACTATCTCAACTTTCGGGTGTGAGACAAACCTAATCACTTGACTTACAGGTGCAAGTCTACCTATACTTTCTTAGCTTACGGGTGTGAGAACTACCTATACCTTCTTAACTTACAGGTGTAAGACTACCTATACACTTGTTGAAAAATAAGAATGACATATCAGTAGTTTATCCAACCACTGTTACAACTTTGATACAGTTTACAAAATATGAAATAGAGTACAACTGTATCCTATGAATTATTTCTCAAATTTCCCTTTCAGCAAGAATAATATATGTTAAAAACAATGCTAAAAATTTGAGTGAAAACAGTTCAGTATCTTTTAAATAGATTTTCATGAACATTCTGATTCTCTTCAGATTCACGAATAAGGAAAGTCTAAAAGACGTGGTTCATAAATCGAAAGATATCTTTGACAAATCGAAAAAGATGATTTTTGTGCGAAAAGAGGTTCTGAAAAGTAGTCTGAAAATGTGTGTGTGTCAGAACTGCAAAATATCGATTTTGTTGTTTTGTTCCTTTGAGGGCGCTACTTAGTCATAAGCATCTTGACTTACTTTGCGATAAAAACAATTAAATCATGAGGGCGCTAATTCACGGTTAGCATCCTATTTTGTTTTAAAATGTTTAAGTACACGAGGGCGCTACTTACAAGTAAGCGTCCTATCTTTTAAAACACAAAACACAAGGGTGCTCCAAATATGTAAGCGTCATAACATTTTAAAACATTTTAAAAACAATACTAAGTATGCTGAAGGACAATCAGCGTCCTGAAAGTTATCAAGTTGGTTCTTAAGATGAGGGCGCTCATATCCAGGCAACGTCCTGATAGTTTTTCTAACTTACAACTATCAGCATCCTTAAAGATAAAATCACTGGAAAACTTGGAGAACTTTCAGCGAGCTGATACAAAATTAGCGTCCTGACAACTTCACGGGTTGACTTAAGTGAGGCCGCTACTTACAGGTAAGCGTCCTAATGAATAAGTGTATTTCAACCTTCAATGAAGTCAGCGTCCTAATATATCATCAGCATCCTGACTTATTAAGTCAAGGAGGGCGTTGGGGAGACATTAACCTCATGAAAGACTCTTAAAAATAGTTTTTGATTTTTCGTTTAAAACTCGATTAAACACAATTAAAATCACAGTATTTTCAGGTTAAATCAAATACTTTAGAAATCGTTAAAATACCTTTAAAAACATATCGATCAAAACATACAATTGATTAAGTCTTGCTGCGAGAAGTTTGATTAATAGTTTGACATTTTAAGTATTGAGAATCTTAGAGCATCGATCATGACCCACAATGCGCTTGAGAGCTCCGTTCCTTGATCCTGAATTTGATAAATCTGAAACACTCAACAAAATCATTAGAAACACAATATTGAGTTATTTGGAGTCATCAAAACATTCTTATCATGGAGTTCTTTGAGACAACATAGCCTCGCTTAAAGGAAATAAGGACACCTTCGGAAAATCGGTAATTAAAAAAAAAAGATGCTTATTAAAAGCTCAAAATTCTAATTTAGTCCAAATTTATTTATAGTTAAGAGTCAATGAATTTATAGTAAGAAAGAAAAGACATCGTGGGTTCATGTGGTACCTATTCACATATTATTATATCCTTATTCTCATTCTACAATGCATTCTTTCTTATTTCCATTCTAAAGATGTTTTGACCGTTTGCTCTATCTCCACTTGTCCAAAAAAAAAGAAAAAAGAAATAGAGAGTGAGATAGATCAAATGAGCAAAATGACCCTCAAACCCAAAATTGTTTTTAAAAAAAATGCCCATAAAAACCCACCTAGTGCTTCTCATCCTTGATTCTTGTTGCTCTACCTAGGTTGGCCTAACTCATTATTTATGTTTTCTATGGGAATCACCCTTGTTTAGTTTTCACGTAACGGAGTTAATACTAGAACTTTCTTATTTCAAAAATAAGTACCACCAATATATATTTTACAATAAAACTTTACATTGGTAAAATGTTGGTTTTGGACTTGGAGATCTCAGATCTTATATTATAATATTTCACAAAGCGAAGGAGTGGGTCATGAGGCTAAATAGGTTTGCTTTCCATAAATTAGTGCACCTTTTCTTTTTCTTTTTTTGGAGAAGAAACAAATTTTGTTTGGTGAGCAAATAAAGCTCACCAATACAAGAACATAAAACAAATTACGTCGGACAAAATTTTCAGTTCCAATACCAATCCGAGACCGCAAGACCATTAGAGAATTTTTAAAACATGGCCCACCCTGCTGCTAATAACAACACCTCATCTCATAAACCCCAACAATCTTTTATCATATTTTTTAAAAAGAAAAATGCCGAGAGACTCAAATCTCAACAAATTTCTCAATATTGTATTACGTGATAGTGTGTGGTGTAATAATCTCTAACAACTTAAAAAGGGTTTCTCATGTTTATGCAAACGACATCATATCAACATGAATTGAGAATTGTGTAAGAAAATAGAGTTGCTCGAGCGTTACTCTTTGAAAAATTCTCATATTTTTTTCTAACCACACCATCCGTCATGAAAGTCCAAAATGCAGCACCATAACATATCCTCCAATATTTGGATCAAGCATTCTAACTGCCCATCAGTCTAAGGGTGAAAGGTTGTGCTTATGGTGATCCTGGAGTCCATTCTAATCTGGAAGCTTTGCCAAAACTTTAATGTGAATCGAGGGTCTCGATCAGAGACGATCGTAAGTGGTATGTGTGAACTTTATCGGTAAAAAGTGTGTAGACTTTGTAAGTCTGTTAATGATAACCCAGATAGCATCTTGCCCTCTATTATTTCGAGGCAAGGCCGTAACAAAATTCATTGCGATGTTCTCCCACTTCCATTCTCCAATAGGTAAAGGCTAGAGAAGTCCAAAAGAAAGTCTACATTTTGCCTTAACTTGCTGGCAAACGAGACATCGAGCAACGAAGTCTACAATCGCCTTCTTCATTCCAGAAAATCAGAATTGTCGCTTGACATCGTTGTACATCTTGCCACCCCCAGGATGCATAGCGAACCTCGAACAGTGCATCTCAGTGAGCACTTCTTTTTGAACCTCAAGATCTTTCGGTAAACAAAAATGTTTTTTATAGAAACCGGCCCCGTCTTCAGAGACCGACCAGTGAAGAAGGTTCTATCTTATGAGTAGAAGTTCTCCTTTCTCCATTAACATAAGGTCGTTGGCTTGAGCTGCTGAAATCTTTCGAACCAACTCAAAGTTGGTTGATAATTGAGAGAGTCGTGATCTTGCTCCCTCATCGATCAGTTGTAAGTTAAAATTCTCCATCTCTGTAGCGAACTTCCACATCTCGAAGTTAAGAGTGCAAGCAACATAAGATTTTCTACTTAGGGCATCAGCCACAATATTGGCCTTACAAGGATGGTACTGGAGTTGAAAGTCATAATCTTTCAAGAACTCCAACCATCGTCTTTGGCGGAGGTTTAGGTCTCTCTGAGTGTAGATGTACTTAAGACTTTTGTGATGCAAATACGACAATTGCAAGTTCCAAGTCATGCGTTGGGTAATTACCCTCATGAATCTTCAGTTGCCTCGAAGCATATGCAACAACTTGGCCTTCTTGTATTAGTACTACACCTAAGCCTTGAAGATAGGCGTCGGTGTATAGTGAAAATCCACTGACGCTGTCGTGAGGCACTTCTTCAATTCCTGAAATGACGTTTCACAGGCGAGATTCCAGATAAATCGCACGTCCTTCCGAGTGAGCTTGGTCATAGGTTCAACAATCTTTGAGAGATCCTTGATGAAGCGTTTGTAATAGCCAGCCAAACCAAGAAAACCCCTAATCTGAGTAACAGTGGTTGGCTACTTCCAGTTTAAAACTGCTTCAACCTTAGAAGGATCCACCTCAATGTCATTGCCTGAAACCACATGGCCTAGGAATTGAACTCGCTTCGCCCAAAATTCGCCCTTACTCAACTTTGCATACGACTAATGGCTTCTCAAGGTCTAGAGAACAATCCTAAAATGTGTCTTATGGTCTCCCTCGGAAAAGGAATATATCAAGATATCATCCACGAAGACCACCACGAATCGGTCTAAATATAGCCTGAAAATGCGATTCATCAAATCCATGAACACAGCAGGTGCATTTGTTAGACTGAACGGCATGACTAAAAACTCGTAATGACCGTACCGAGTTCTGAATGTCGTCTTGGTAATGTCGTCTTGGTAATGTTTGACCGTACCGGATCATAAATCAATCTTAGAGAAGTACTTGGCATCTTTAAGTTGATCAAAGAAGTCATCAATCCTGGGCAACGGGTATCTGTTCTTAATGGTGACGTTATTCAACTTGCGATAGTCGATGCAAAGTCGTAACGAACCATCCTTTTTGCGAACAAACAGAATTGGAGCGCCCCAGCGTGATGAACTTTTCTTGATGAAGCCATTACTCTCCAATTCCTTCAGTTGTTTGTCCAATTCGACTAGTTCGACATTGGACATTCTATATGGTGAAATTGAGATAGGCCTTGTCCCAGGTATGAGGTTGATCTCAAAATTGAATTTCCTTACTAGAGGTAGACCAAGAAGGTCATTTAAAAAAACTGTTGGGAATTCAAATATTACCTGGACATCGTGTACTTCAAAAGGGTACAGTGCCGGTGATTCATTGTCATCACCAAAGGATAAAGCTCGAAGTTGTGCCTTGAGAAGTGCAGCAGTCGAGTTGTGTATCCATTTCTTCGTTCCTTGAACCTTGACAAACTTCCCAGTAGGCAAGGTTGACTAAACTTGCTTCTTCATACAATCGATCCTTGCATTCAGTGGTACGAGCCAGTCTATGCCGAGGATGATGTCGAAGTCTTCAATGTCCATCACAAAAAGATTTTCATATATTATTTGTCTGACATTAGAAGCTCATATCGAGAACACTGCATATTCACGTTAGTACCAGATCCTAAAGGTGATGTGACATGGATTGTGATGCTTGTGGGTTCAGGATGCAACTCTAAATGTCTTACCAATGCAGAAGATATAAAAGAATGTGTAGCACCCAAATCAAACAAGACATGCATCATTGTATTGAACAAGGCAAATGCACCTTCGACTACATTGTTGTCTCGGAGGAGTTGTTGAGCGATGGCAAATGCTTTGCCTTGGTTTCGTTATCCTTGGCTCTGCTGGTCTGCCTGGGTTGGGTATTAGCAGCAGGTGGGGCTTGTTGGACTGTAACAGCTATAACATGTTGTTGAAGGTGGAGGCAAGCATTTCTAACATGACCTTGTTGGCTGCAGTTGAAACACGTCAACCTCTGCTGCTGATGGTTCCGTTGGCCATGCTGATTGTGGCGCTGATCACCACCCCTGCCATTTCGACCTTCTTGGCCATGATTGCGTAAACCCTGATGGCCAGGGTTAGACGACTCAGTCGCAGGTGTCGTGGCCTCATTCTTCTGAACAGGGGCTGGGAGGGCTGGGTTTTGATTATAGAAGGGCTTCTTCTTGTTGCCCTACTGCGAGCCCTGTTGGGAAACCTTGCAGGCCATTTTTTCCTATTCATTCTCTGCTCCTGCTCAAAGCTCATGGCCTTGTCAACGACTTCCCTGTAAATCTTGAGATCCAAGATCGACAAGGTTTGTCGAATGTAAGGACGAAGGCCATTGTAGAATTTCTCGGTCTTATCTTACTCCGTTGAGATGGTGGAGAGAGAGTAGACCGATAATTCTTTAAACCTAACAGCATACTCCCTGACTGTCATTCCGCCTTTGTATAGCTTGGCGAACTCCTAAAGCTTCTGCCTCTTCACAGTGTCGGGGAAGTACTCATCGATAAACAAATACTCGAACTACTGCCAAGTCATGTTCATGGTGTTGACCCTTGGGTCCTCCTTCACTGTTATCCACCATATATTTGCTCCACCAATAAGTTGGTAGGACGCAAGTGGAATCTTTCGAGTCTCATCGACTCCCATAGCATCAAGAGCCTTCTTTGACTCATCTAGTCATTTTTGCGCCTCCTCCGCATCAATGGTGCCAGCAAAAGCAAGGGGTTGTAGCCTCTTATACTTCATAATCTGGTTGGTTTGAGTCTCCGATCCAGATCTAATAGGTGCCTGAACAGTGACAACCTGATTGGTCGCAGTCTCACGAACGACCGACTGAACAGTTACTTTCATCACCTCGATAAATCCGACGAAAAAGACTTTCATACTCGAAGGCATGGCAAAGGATGTGAGCTGGGGTGGCACTGCCTGCTCAGACATAGTGGCAGCATCGGGTGTGGCCTGCATAGTCGTCGGAGGCAGTGATCCTTGGTTCTGAATCTCAGGAGGTGCCTCATCTGCTGGACGGACAGTGCGTGGTCTTCCTCTCTTCCTGGTTTGCATTTTCTCACTGACAAGGAGAAAATAAAACCATGATTTTAGGAACTGTAGCCAAGTACAATGTTATGATATTCTCAGCAACAAGTTTGAGAGTACTGCAATATAAAAACTACCTATTTTTCGAAGTATAGTGTAAGGTTTTTGTTAAGGAATCAAAAAATCTTATGTGCCTCGTATGTTTGGCCATGGTGTAAAACAAGGTTAGAATGTTTATATAATAAGTATAAAACTTTGCAAGTATTTCAAACATTTTGGTTCTGATTTTGTGAACATACATATATATTTCATTGAAAATCCATACGAGCCATAAAATTCTAAGGTTATCCTCGGTAAATATCCTGCTCTAACGTTTTATCACAATCTTAGGTATTCAAACTCTTTCGCTTAGTTTTTTCGACTATTACCCAAATTCGTGTGTCTCATACCAAATGAATTTGAAAATAAGGGTGTCAACCAAGTTAAGTTGTATGAACACGGTCTCTATAAAACATCGGCTGAAGAGGAGTTCACTAATAGTATCGTCCAAGTTTACTCGTTCCATACTGTGTAAACTTAGTAATAATGTTAGTAATACAACTTTTCCCAAATGTTTCTTTTTCACACAAGGTCGTGGGTTTTCTTACTTCCACATTTTATTTAGTATCCTCCAATTTTGTTGTGTCCCATACCACTCCAAAATTAGTGATACAAAAGAAAGAATGGTTGTAAGTCAGCCCACCAAAGATAGTCTTAAACAAAACATTTTCATTCATATATAAAAAATTTTACAATGCCAATAATCATTCCTGATTTTTCTGCCTACTATAGTTCCTTTTAGACCTCCTGCTAGGTACAAAAAGACACTAGAAGAAAGTTGAGAAGTTGCTCGCTGTTCTTCGACGTTTTGCATACGTGTTAACAAAGCATTTTGAGTCTCCTCCATCCGAGCAATACTAGAAACAATCACATTTAACTGCTCGAATGGGTTAGTTGATTGCCCCATCGATGGTTGATAGGTCGACTGTCCCATAGGTGGAGGGTAGGCTATAGTCATTGGTGAAAAGTATTGGCCGTATGGTTGACTCATAGGTGGAGAGTAGTTGTTTTGATTGTACTGAGATTCCCTAACTGGAACCCCTTGGACATTTGGATATGCTTGAGTCGAAAAGTCTTGAAACAATGGACTCATTGGGATATCCCGTCTTTCGAAATTTAGTGTCGCACAATTCTGTTGTTGTTGGTTCACAGGAACTTGTGGAACTGGCCGATACGGTACCTTGGGAGTTGGAAACCTTTGGTACGTAATATTGCCTTGCGTTGATATGTTCCAGGAAGGTGAATTTGCTGGAACTCTCTGCCCATCTTGATTTGGTTGAGGTTGATTTAGGTTGCCAAAAAGATCATCCTCAGAGAATAAATGATCGGATTGATCATTAAACGGGACTGGGTTTGCTGTAGGGTTCTGGTTTGGCTCACTATTTGGTACCTTCCTAACAGGAATCTTGTACCGACTTTTTCGTTGACAACGTCTATTTTTGTCTCTAATACTTTTGCCATTTCCTCCTAAATTCGTGTGGAATACTTCCTCGTTAGTCACCCTTCCACTTGTGATGAGCGTCTTAAAGATAAAGGATGTTGTAACTGCATCAGTGATCTACTTCGAAGATTCATCAAAAGTGTTAACGTTTGCCTCGTATAACATCTTCATGATCAAGACTTCGTAGCCGAGGAGCTCCTTCCATGAATGGTTTTGAATCACCCGCAACATTTGCTGGATAATTATGTGAGGTAGGGAGACCTTAATTTTCTTCTCTATGCAGTATAGCACAAGAAGCTGAGCCCTTGACATAGCACCACTAGTCACCTTTTCTCAGCAAGATGATACCGAATACGATCTTCCCAAGGCCGGCAAGAGGTGGTTTAAGGAGATTGTTTGGGAGGTGGGCGTTCGTCAATTGGGTGTACGACTTTTTGGCGAGAGAATTGAACAATTGTTCCTTAGACTCAGCAATCTCTGCAACTGTCTGGGGTTCGTGTAGATCAACGATTTTATCTCCAATCGGGATCTCCATAAGTCGCGAAATAATTTCGACGTTGATAAAAGTCTTTGTTCCCATGACCGTTGTCTCCAAGATAGGGCTAATTTCATCTTCTTGAAGTCCTACGCAATTCATGGCTTCGTAGAAAGACTTCACCAGGTTGAAGGAGACGTAACCCTCAACTTTTGTTATGTTCAACCACCCCAGCGTTGCGAGTTTTTCGTAAATGATCGGACAGAGGCGGAGATCTCTATTGTCGATACTCCTCATAGTCATAACCTCCCTTTCGAACAGTTCCGTGGGGCTGGTGGGAATTGGTTCTCGACTACTGGAAGGTGTTCCTTCACTTGAGGCCATTATCTTGTTGAAAGAAAAATAAACTTGTGAAATACGCAAAATATATTCCTAACATTTTTAAGATTTATACCTTGTCCGTTGGACAATATTTTTTATTTTTCTCTTGATGTTTATGTCATCATTTAATCCAAAATTTTCATTAGCAACATGATATATATATATATATATATATTTAATCATGACTATATATATAGTTTTCATAAATCATAAATCATAATTATATATATATTTGAATCTGAACTATATAAAAACTATTTAGTTTTCTAGATATATATTTAATATAAATCTCAAATATATATAATTCATATATATATATATATAGTTCTAAAGATATATATATCTAAAAAAAAATTTTTCCCTAATTTGGTGGACATGGGCAGGCTGTGGACCTTACTCTCTAATACCATTAAATGTCACACCCCGCCCGGACGCGCCTAAACCGACGAGACACTCACGGACGGGGCGCGAATGCATTAAAACAATAACCGAGTGCGCGGAAACACGATTAAGTACAAGTCTGATTTTATTAATTTCAAAATATATTTATACATGAAATAGTTAAGGGAACATCTTCCCCAAATCCCTAATGAATAATACAAAAGGGTACAAAATGTTGGCCCAAAAACCTGCACCCAGTCCACCCTCATCTCCTATGAAAAAATGGATAACAACGGGGTGAGCTACACGCTTAGTGGGTAAAATAGTTCGTGAATATAACAATTAATAAAGCAAACTTCATAATAAAATATCATAAATACACATCAGAGCATCATAATCAATCCAACATGTAAGTATGCGTGACACCATCTCGTATTGGTTCCATGATTGTACGTCATCTGAGTTCACGTACAGATGTCCCTTCCCAGGAGTAGCCGGGTTCTGATTATACGTCCTCAGGAACGACGCCCTGGATTCATGTACAAATGTCCCTCCCCAGAAGTAGTCGGGTTCTCATTGTACGTCCCTCTCCAAAGAAATATAATGAATAGTGAGCATTGCTTCTAACTATTCTATGAATTATAGACCACATACGCCCCTAGGTGGTGCTTATGTATTATGTCAATGCATGAACAAGTCCAGTCTTTACTAACATTAGACAGAATTTGCCAATATTTGGTGATCCTTATCAGGGTCAGTATCACCACGTGCAAGGTTAGGACATTCAGTATTACTTGCACAAGCTGATAGCTTTCAAATAAGACCAACCAGATCAGTCTCCAACTTGAGAAGTGAGATACAAGGTCTACTTAAATATCAGTCGTCTAGAGCAGCACGCTGCCTCCCGTTCAATATTTAAAGTTACTGAGGACAAGACTAAGTGTGGTTGAGCCAGATTGAACACTAATTCGGCATCGCAACAATGTAAGACATGAACTCTAAATATACAGGCATAAGTATGACAAGTACAAACATTATAGGCAATAATGCAGTGTAAATAAATAGTAGACATAATGATAAATGAATGTAAACTTTAATAAAAGTTATAAGACACGCAAACCTATGTTTCATTCCCCACCTTCAGATAAAAACTCTTTTCTCGAACCCGCGCCTTCCCCAGAGCAGAACCGCGTTGCACCCCGAAGAGAGTCTCAAAAGAGAAGACAAAAACTCAAGATGAGTGAGAGAGAGAAGAAAAATCACTAGGAGAAGTGATTTTGGTGTGAGAAATGAGGAGGGGGTTCCTTAAATAGAAAAAAAAAGGTGTCTGAAGGTTCGGGCGCGCGCCTGAAGGTTTGGGCGGGCTGCCAAAGCTTTCAGGCACCCTGCCTGAAGTTTATTTATTTTATTTTATTTTATTTTTGTGCAAACTTAGGGTATTACACCGAACCAAGGCCCAACCATTAAGACTTTGAAAATTATAGAATGGAGACAAGGTAGAGAAATGATTTTTAACTTCTATATTAGATACAAACAATTACAATATATTTATTAATAGCAAAAATGTCCCTTGTTTAGTTTACCATTAATTAGTTGTTTATATAATATGGAAAATCTCTTTGTACTTTTGCTGAAATAAATAAGTCTAAGGTTAAACAAATAATAATTACTAGTATAAACAGTGTATGTTCAAGTTATTAAGTAGTATAATAAATTAAAGATCGCGTGAAATGAAAGTAGTTATCTAGAAATCATGAGAATTCAAATTATAGTCAGTAGTTAATTATCAAATTATAACTAGCACGTTTCTTTCTTGTGGCCTGCCCTACCACAATTAAAGCAGATGGCACGGATTCCTTCATGCTCGACCACTTGACTGATATCATCAATTTTAATACTAGGAACGAGGGGTTTATGAAGATCGAGTTCAACAGATAATCGTGCATATTTCCCTCTTGTAATGATTCCTGTCGATCTGCAGTATCTTGCCTAGGATGTTGCCAATGCGCTTTAAAATCTGCTCAACATAGTATTCAATGGGGAGTCTGGGGAGGCGCACCCGCACTGATAACGTGGATATGGAAGCAACTGCAGGCCGGAAGTTGGGAGACCATCTCATCGCTGAAAGGTAGTGATGAGCAATGGTCCATGGTCCATCCGTTAAGGCTTTGACAAAGTCATTATCTGCATCAAATTTAAGTAGGAAAAAATCATGTCCTAAATCAATAACTTCTATCTCCCCCATAATTTGTTGCCAAAGGAATTTGAGTTTAGCACATATGTAGTGGTACCCCACTTGTTTGCCCAAAAGTTTGATGATTAAAGTTCTTCTCCATGGGATGTTGATACGCAATCTGGTTTGTTCATCCAATAGGATATGACAGTCTTTTGAGGCTAGTAATGATGTTAGTGTAATACCCTAAGTTTGCACACACATACAAAAAAATAAAAATAAATAAATAAAATAAAATTTGTTCAGGCAACCTGCCCGAACGTTTGGGCGCCAAATCTCCTATATAAAGAAACCTCCCCCTCCTCATTTCTCACACCAAAATCACTCCTCTTTGTAATTTTTCTTCTCCTTTTCACTCATTTTGAGTTTTTGCCTTTTGAGACTCTCTATGCGGTGCAACGCGGTTCTGCCCTTGGGAAGGTGTCAGTTCTGAAAGAAGTTCTTATCTGAAGGTGGTGAATGAAACATATGTTTGCGTGTCTTATAACTTTTATTAAAGTTTACATTCATTTATCATTATGTCTACTATTCATTTACACTGCATTATTGTGTAAAATGTTCATATTGTCATACTTATGCTTGTATATTTGGAGTTCATGTATTACATTATTGTTACGCCGGATTAATGGTCAATCTGGCTCAACCAAACTCAGTCTTGTCCTCAATAACTTTAAATAGTGAACGGGAGGCAACTTGCTACTCTAGACGATTGGTATTTAGGTAGACCTAGTGTCTCACCTCTCAACTTGAGACTGATTTGGTTGGTCTTATTTGAAAGCTACCAGCTTATACAGTGATACTAAATGTCCTAACCTTGCACATAGTGATACCGACCTTGATAAGGATCACCAGACGTTGCTAAATCTTGTCTAAATGTTAAGTAAAAACTATACTAGTTCATGCATTGGCATCATACATATTACCACCTAGGGATGTATGTGGTTTATGATTCATAGAAAAGTCAGAAGCAATGCTCGCTATTCATTATATTTCTCTGGAGAGTGACGTACAATGAGAACCTGGCTACTCCTAGGGAGGGACATCTGTACGTAAATCCAGAGCGTCGTTCCTGATGA
The DNA here is from genome assembly GCA_035771175.1 of Paratinospora sagittata. Classification (NCBI taxonomy): domain Eukaryota; kingdom Viridiplantae; phylum Streptophyta; class Magnoliopsida; order Ranunculales; family Menispermaceae; genus Paratinospora; species Paratinospora sagittata. The sequence goes on along the minus strand of CM069602.1, from coordinate 44,229,139 downwards.
GAGACGTACAATGAGAACTCTGCTACTCCTAGGGAGGGACATCTGTACGTGAACTCAGACGATATACAATTATTAAACTAATACGAGACGGTGTCATGCACACATACATATTGGATTGATTATGATGTTTTGATGTGTATTTAAGATATTTGATTATGAAGTTTGCTTTATTAATTGTTATATTCACGAACTATTTACCCGCTGAGCATGTAGCTCACCTCGTTGTTATCCAATTTTTTACAAGAGATTAGGGTGTACTGGGTGCAGGTTTTTGGGCCCAAATTTTTTGCCCTTTGTATTATTCATTGGAAATTTTTGAGAGAATGGTCCCTTAACTATGTCATGTACAAATATATTCTGAAATCAATGAAATCAGACTTGTACTTAATCGTGCTTCCGCGTATTCTGTTATTATCGTTATAATGCATTCGCGCCCTATCCGTGAGTGTCCCGCCTGTTTAGGCGGATCCGGGCGGGGTGTGACAGTTAGCATCAATTCACTAGTTGCACTTGTGATACAGTGATTCAAGAATTGAAGCTTGCAAATAAAGATTTGCAAAATTATTGGTACTAATTATGTGAACCTAACAGGCCCGGTCGAATCAGTTAACCACAAGCTTTGAGTTGGAGTTGGTTGGATTTGATTCTAGGTCCAGCCCTACAATTTTTTTTTTCTTTGGAGATCATGAGTATCGGGGACCCCACTCTCCACTAACCCCATGGGATTGGATATAATCCAATAGTACCGGTGGCCAATAAATGGTAGGAAACATAAACCCGAACCTGAGACCTTTCCCTAAAGTCAATTGTAGGTGTTTTGTACCTGGTTATAAATTAATATATTGAATTGTAAGTTATAAACTTAATGGAATATGAAAAGATTACAAAGTTACTTCCCTGGCTTGCGGGTTATAGAATATTAAGTGATGGTATTCAAATATATTTACAATACTCTCTCTTTTGAATACCCATCATATGTAAAAAATATATCTCATTAAAACTTTACTAAAGAAAACTCAGTGCGAAAAAAATCTAAAAGAAAAAAAAATACATTAATATTCTTATTGAGTCTTATTTTGTGAAGACCACCTCGTTAAGAACCTTGCAAGAAAAATCTAGTAGGATAAATACTTAGCTAAAGGAAAAAGTGTACAGTGCATTAATCAATGACTTCTCTTTATAAAAATTCCCCCCCTCATGTTGATGTCGGTGAATTTTTCTTTGTAGTTTGGCTTCAAACATCTTTCAGTTTTCGCATTCCAATATTGTACATTAGCTCCATAAATATTGTAATTAACAAAGCCTTTGCAAAGAAATTGACGGGAATATTGTAACATGATCATATTCGCTAAATATCAATTTTACCACTCTTTTGTAGCTCATGGATGAAAATAAACTTCAATGAAATTTTTTTTGTAATAAACCTCTTTAATCTTGTTATATATCTAAGTAATTATGATTATGATCATCTTGAGTAAAATAGATTCATATTACTTATCACATGAAAATATACCATTCTAATTAATGTTTTAACTTGATGCAAAGTTGCATTTTACTAGCTAACAAATTACTTAAGAACATAGTATATCATCTTTATATAATATTTTGTAAAATACATAAATACATCAATTTCATCAAGATATGGTAATTCATGACCAAGTAATGTTCAACTGTTTTATCTATGATAAACAAGAATCTTTATTTTATTCAAGTGAATCAACTATTATGGAGCTTAATAGGTGTACTTTGTCTACATATATCAAATTAATCTCTTCTAATCTTCTATTTCACTAAATTAGCTAAGGGTCAAAAATCTCATTAGAAAAATATTTAATACGTAGGCTAAGACAAATTGTTTGTCTTTTTATAATATTAATTACATATTTTCCTTCTAAAGACATACTAATAAATTTTTTAAGAATTATTTTACATAAGATTCAAATAATCAATATATGTCTTAATAAATACAAATCAATAAATATTTATTTATTTTTCATAATATGCATAACGTGTTGTAAAATGAATTGAGAAAGCTAAAAATAAATAAATAAAAGGAGATATGCGTCAGAAAATAAATAGAGAAATTAAGGAGAAATTTTATTTCATATTGATCTCATATTTTGTCTAAATCATGCATAAGTATTGTGTACATTATTTATGACCTAAACACCCTTTTATTTAGGCTATGGTCATAATAAAGTTGTTGAATTACATTTACAACATATACATAAAATGGTGGTAACAAAGTTAACATAATGAATTGTAGGTTATGAATTTAATTGAATATGAAAAGGTTACAAATTAGTTACTTTCATAACTTGAGGGTTATAGAATATAAGTAGTGGTATACAAATACATTTACAACATTAGCTAGCTATATTTTAGGGATAAATTAAATCTAGGCTTATTTGAGCTTTTTAAGCCGTATGTGCTCTCAGGAGGCAAGACTTTTATTGAACTTTGGTTGTTGAAGTCTTTGGTGATGAATTGTGAGAGTCATTTGTTTGCTTTTCATGTAACTTTCCTATTCTATATAACTTCCCATTCGCTTCGTGAAGGAATTAACACATATTAAATATATATATTTTGTGGAAGATCTAATCACCTTTTTGATAACTATAAACCTTAATTGTCAAGTCAATACTATTTCTTAAAAATTAGGATTTTATGGTTTCCAAATCCCATATGTAATTCTAGTCAATTACCAATTAATTTATGTATCATAATTGAATCAATTAGGGAAGTTGGATCTAATTTTTAAGGAAAAATTAATCAGTTAATTAAATAAGCCTTTAGTTATGCCCCTCCTTTAATTTGGTTCATGAATATTGGCTAATTAATTAACTGACTTAATGATTAGATATAAAGTCTATACTAAATATTGTGTAGCCAAATTAATAATAATAATAATAAAAAATAGTGGAGAAAATGATTTCTTGATCAAACCTATTTGAGCCCTAGACACTACAATATTACCTTCACTTTGTGGAAGGTTATTTTTCTAGGTTAAATTGTATATAAGTTTCACGCCACTATATATAGAATTATTTATTTATTTATTTTTATTTTTTTTCAAGCAATCTAATTGAAGAAAAATAATGACTTCCTTCTCTATCAATCATCATGTTCTACTCTTGGCTACGTCTTTCTTTCCTTCTAGAGCAAGAAACTTTGAGGGAAAGTTCCAAAAAGTATATGATAGTAACATCACCGTATACATCCAATTCCATTCCACCAAAACAAGGACCAACCATTAAGACTTTGAAAATTATAGAATGGAGACTAGGTAGAGAATATCATCTTTAACTTCTATATTAGATAAAATATCTTTATTAATAGCAAATTAAAATATCCTTTGTTTAGTTTATAATTAGTTGTTTATATATATAATATGGAAAATCTCTTTGTTCTTTTGTCACGAAGGTTAAAATTTACACGTAATTATCTACACACAGTTCCCATTTCATGAAAATTATTATAGGCAAGAAATCAAATAATAATTATTAATACTAGTATAAACAGTGTATGTTCAAGTTATTAAATAGTATAATAAATTAAAGATCATGTAAAATGAAAGTAGTTACCTAGAAATCATGAGAATTCAAATTATAATCAGAAGTTAATTATCAAATTTAGTCCATATTGGTGGCAAATAATGTTTGACCTTTCTTATGGAAATTGAATGGGATAAATGGGCGACATATATATATATATATATATTCTGAACCAAGATCCTCTTATCTGTAACTCGTTTAAGTCCAATTCTCCACCAAATTCATTGAAAAATGATTAGTTAATTAGGTATGATGCCACTAATATATAGCAAAAATATTTTTATTCTTATTTTTGTAGTTTCATTATTTTAATTTAATGGGTCATAACTGGATCGAGTTGTTAAATTTCATAACTTGTTGTCCATTCAAATACGTTTACATGCATACTTCTATTTTAGTAAAAAGTACATTAAATTTTAGTTAAGTTACAAGTTCATCTCTCCAATTTTTAAGCATGTACATAATTTTTCTTTTTTACTTTTTTAAAATATAGTAACATTTTACTATTTTTTTTTATCATCTTTCTATATATAAAGATACTTTTTATTCACATACGACATTAATAATTGTTGACATAATAATAATAATAATAATAATAATAATAATTTAACATAAATTTTCTTAAGAAGATTTTCTTCAAAATAGCTTCTTGCTAAAACTTTATTTTTTAAAGAAAAAATTTCTCACGGATAAAACACACTCTTAGTTTATTTTTCTTATTCAAGAAAAATCTTTGCAATACACATATTCAACCTAATAAGAGCCTAAACTGAACCTAACCCAACACAATGACTTCAGGTTAGATCGGGTAAGGTTGATCGAGTTTGTCTATTTTAATGTATTGATTTTAAATTCTTATTTTATAAGTTAATTTTTAAATTAAATATGAATATAGCTATAAAATTTCTAAGTCAAACGGGAATATAATTATAATTTTATTTAATGTTTTCTTTCATATATGTTATTTTATTTATGAGATGTTTATGGGATTTAATTGTATTAGGTGAGCTAATAAAATATTAATTGAAGCAACACGTAATATTTTTAATTAGTTTAGGTTAGGTCGGATCAGATTCATGGGGTTTCATTTTGTAAAATCTTAACTCAACTAGAACTTGATCAGATTGCTAATTTCTACCCTAGCCCAATCTACGTGCTTCAAGTTAGGTTGTTTGAGTAACTTGAATTGGTTGGTAAGACGAACACCTCTACACTTCACTTGTGAATTTACAGGAGTTGAGCTTCAATTTGGTTAGTGCTTCTCTAAAAGATAATATTCCCCATCTTGAAACTAAAATCATGCTTTTAGACCTTGCTTGTGTATGAATTAAGAATCTTGTACATAACATTAAGTTAGGCAAATGACAGAGTTGAGGAGGAAAATGTTCTACTATAAATAAAATAGATATTGAGTTCGAGCTTTTTTACTCATATAATAGCGTCTTAAGATGCTTCTAGCTATGCCTTAGGGGACTAGCGGGAAATAGCCCAGTATCCCAAACTTAAAAAAAAAAAAAAAAAAAAAAAAAGAAAGTAAAGTTAAGAGTCTTGTGAGTCAATGCTAATTTTTTTTTTTTGGAACATAAATTCTATTTTGTTGGAATAAGTGAATTTCTTTATATTTTTTTTCCATTAAAACAAATCAATTAATTATAATTTTTTTTAAGATAAATAAATAAACTTTTCATATGAGGATTGTTCCGAAGCTTGCAAATAAGATGGTCTGCTTCCCGTGCCATATAATTCTCTTACATATTATCAAAATAAATGCCAATTAATCCCATAAAAACGGGACAAAATCAGCCCTTTCTCGCAATTGGGTTGTGATATATAATTTATTTCATATTTATTTATTAAAAATTACTTGGCCGACAGATCACCAGACACCAATCGCACCTCGGCTGGCGATATGAAGGCCCAAAAAGTCAAATCTTTCATACCAAAAGCATTTATTATTATACTTATTCCTAAAGGGTGTCTTTGAAAAAACTCTGTACAATTTCCGTCCGTTCTTACCCAAAACTACATAAAAATTTTCCAAAAAAATTCAAAAGCAATCAACATCTCCGATTCGCATCCGCTCCTCTCTGTTCTTCGGTCTACGAAGACGAGGCTCAGTGCAAAGAAAGGCTTTGAACGCTCAACAACGACATGGAAAGCAACTCTACCAACAAGTCTTCTTCCCCCACATAATACACTCATCATCTCCTCATCTTCTTCCTGCTCTTCCTCTTCCTCTTCATATCAATTCTGCTCTAAAATCTCAATTTCATTCACAAAACTACTTGTCAATTGCCATGTTATCACCCACAATTCTTTTCGTCTTCTTCTTCTTCATCATCTCATCTTTTCTTCAATTCTCATCTGCTGCAACAACAACCGATGCAATCTCACAAGGCCAAATCATGAATTCTTCACAAACCATTGTTTCTTCTGGTGGGATCTTCGAATTGGGCTTCTTCTCTGTCGGAGCACCCACTAATTACTATCTGGGCATATGGTACAAGCAAATTTCAATTTCTAACCGAACAATAGTATGGGTATCAAACAAAGACCGTCCTCTCAGCAGCACTAATTCCTCTTGCTTTCTCACCATAAACAAAGACGGAAATCTCGTGATTTCAGATGGAAATGGGCTGTTCTTACCTCAATCCAACATCTCATCGTCACCCGGAAGAGCAACAACAGCTACCCTTCTTGATTCAGGCAATTTTGTACTCAGAGATGCTAGCAATTTAGATATTATTCTGTGGCAGGGCTTTGATTATCTTTCAGATACGTTCTTACCCGGGATGAAACTCGGGTTTAATCGAACTACAAACATGACTTGGATTCTAACTTCTTGGAAAAGCTTGCAAGATCCTTCTCCTGGCGAATTCACCACGATTTTGGACCCAAAAATCACAAATCAGTTCTTAGTAATGGATGGGTCTCAAAGGCACTGGACTAGTGGACCATGGAATGGGCAAGTTTTCAGCTATGTTCCTGAAATGGCTACGAATGGGGTGTACAATTTCAGTTTCGCTACAAGTCAGGATTCAAGTTATTTTTTCTACACATCTCTTAACAAGTCTATTACGTCTAGATTTGTGATGGATGTGTCTGGGAAGTTGCAGCAGTATTCATGGTCGGACAGTGCACAAAAATGGATTTTGTTCTGGGAACAACCAAGGCAGCAATGTGATGTTTATAGCTATTGTGGGGCTTATAGTGACTGTGATCAGACTCAGTTTCCTTATTGCCAGTGTTTGGATGGTTTTATGCCTACTTCTCAGAGAGATTGGAGTTTGAGAGATTGGTCAAGTGGGTGTTCTAGGAGAACTGATTTGGAATGTGGGAATAAAGATGGGTTTATATTGATGCCTAATATGAGTTTGCCTTTAGATTCAAAGTCACAGGTAGTTCAGGGTTCTGATGACTGCAAAGCTGCTTGCTTGGGGAACTGTAATTGCACTGGTTATAGTTATAGCAACCAGTGTCAGTTATGGTATGGTGGTCTTTACAATGTAAAACAAGCTGATGTTAAAGGAGGAGATCTCTATCTCAGACTTGCTGCTTCTGATGTCAAGATTTATGCAGGTATAATTTGGAAATAAGAGATTTTTTTTTCAAGGCTTCTTAATTTAATCCTTTTTTGAATTAGTTGTTTGATTTAGCCTTTTGTTCTATGTTTTACAGCGACAAGGAACAATACTTCATCATCTTCAGATTCGGGTAATAAGAGCAATCTCTCGCTAGTCATAGCACTGCCCGTTGCGGTGTCTTTGCTAATTTTTGGTTCTACCGTTTGTTACATATGTATGAGAAAGCGGAAGCAAAAGCGAAAACTAAGAGGTAGCTATATATATGTTTTTATAATCCCATTGATATGTATTAGATTGTTATGTATTTGAATTGAGTAACAGATTTACTGATTAATTTTGGAAATCAGGGAAGAAGAGTACAAACCAAGATTTGCTGGCATTTGATTTCAGCACCAAGGCAAAGGAAACACAAAATGAATCATCTAAAGTAAATAAGATTGTGAGCGGTGGAACGTGGGATGTTGATTTTCCGTTGTTCAGTTTGGCGAGCGTTGCTGCTGCTACAAATAATTTCAATGAGGCCAATAAGCTTGGGCAGGGTGGTTTTGGACCAGTCTATAAGGTAACATTTTCTCTTTATATAACCTCGCTATGATTAATTGCAAGATTGGAACAAGATATACATAATTGATGTTTGAAGCTGATGTTGCAAGAATAAATGTTTGGGATAAAGAATTAATGGATTACCATGATAATGATATGTTCAAGCTTGTTTCCACTTATGTGACTAGAGAATTGCTCGAGGGAATTAAAATCTTGAGTTAAAATGGATTTGTTTTTCCAGGGTGTACTATTAAATGGTCAGGAAGTAGCTATAAAAAGGCTCTCAAGAGGATCTGGACAAGGACTTGAAGAACTGAAAAATGAGACAACACTTATTGCCAAACTACAGCACAGAAACCTTGTGAGGCTGTTGGGTTGCTGCATTGAAGACGAAGAAAAAATACTGATCTACGAGTACATGTCCAACAAGAGCTTGGATCTCATTCTTTTCGGTTCGTGGATTTTCATACTGTATTTTCTGTTTTATGTTTTCATTCCCATTTATATATGTTATGTGATTTTAATGCTAATAAAAATAATCAATATACTCTGGTTTCCATAATGTCTAACTTTTACTTATTTGCAACTTTTTTACTTTGAAACAGATCCAAATAATCGAGTCAAATTAAGTTGGGAAAGACGCATATGTATCATCGAAGGGATTGCTCAAGGCCTGCTCTATCTCCATCAATATTCAAGATTACGGATTATTCATAGAGATTTGAAGGCCAGCAATATTTTGCTCGATGGCGAAATGAACCCCAAAATATCAGATTTCGGAATGGCAAGAATTTTCGGGGGCAATGTGCTACAAGCTAATACCAATCGTATCGTAGGGACATAGTAAGTTATCGAACTTCTACAATATTTACTTGTATCAATATATAAATATAGACTTGCATAATTCATGAACTAGTTTTCTTGTCTCATTTTTAGCAAATTACTGATCATGACTATTTATATTGGTTGAATGATTGATAAAAACAGCGGTTATATGTCACCTGAGTACGCCATGGAGGGCCTCTTCTCCATCAAGTCTGATGTGTTTAGCTTTGGAGTCTTGCTGTTGGAGATTCTTAGTGGCAGAAAGAACACTAATTTTTATCTTTCAGCTAATAATAACATCAACCTTGTTGGACATGTAAGTAGCCTAAACATACATACCCTTTTATCCCTTTTCACATTTCAATCTGTTTGGATGATTAATTATGACACTAATTAATTAGACAACAGAGAAATTAAAGATTCACATTTTTGAATGATTTCTAAACTAATTGATCTAATTGGCAGGCATGGAACTTGTGGAAAAGTGAAAGAGGATTGGAGTTTATGGATCCGACGCTGGGCGATTCGTCTTGCTTGACGACGCCTTTGAGATACATTCATGTGGCACTACTTTGTGTGCAAGAGAAAGCAATTGATAGACCAACCATGTCTGAAGTTATAGCAATGTTAAGCAATGAACTTATAGCTTTACCTTCACCTAAGCAACCTGGTTTTTCTTGTGGAGGCAGTGTTGATGCAAGCTCAAGCACCAGTAAGCAAGCTAGCTCCATAAATGATGTTACCGTTTCATTAACTCCTAGATAGAAATTAAATACAGTACCCTTCTTGTAATTCATTATGGAGCCCAAATTTTTCTTTCTTTCTTTTTTTTTATTTCTGATGTAATGAAGCAGAAGCTTGATATTTGAGTCTCTTTGTTTATAACACGGGTCTTTTTTCTTGATTTATACTATATATGATTTCTTGTAACCTTAACTATGTATATATATATACTTGATATATTACATAACAATCATAGTGACTTGGCAATATAAGGACCTTTTTCTCTGCAAGACTGGTTTGTGATGGCAAAAGGCTCAGCAATAAATTAGCTCCGCTCAACATCTATCAAATGGGCAATGAATTAATTTGGAGCATAGCTAGGTGACATCAATTAATTCCTTGGAGCCTTAATCAGCGAAGATTCATGTTATGCTATAAATGTTTTTCTCAAATCAAGACCTTACATTAATTACATAGATTCATATGCTAATCCTTGATGTGAACGTCACTCATATTTTCTACTTAATTATCTCTCTTCCATGGTTGTCAATGAGGGAGACCCTTTTTTCTCATTAATTTTGTCTTCATTTAAGACATTTGTTCCATTTATATATTTATTTTTACTATTGAATAATAAAAGTAGTCAAATTTAAGTAATTAATTTGGGTTCCTGTTATACATGCAAATCCCCTCCTTTACAAGCTATATGTGATGATAAAATTTTCAACTCTAGTTAATTTCCTTAAAATAATTCTTATATATATATAATGTTTTTTCTTTTTTTTTTGAGTTATTGATTTTTTGGTACCTCAAAGGTGTTTTCTTTCTTTTTAGACTAGATTAATTCTTCATAATAAGAGCATTTAAACGAACATCCTAACAAAAATCAATAAATGACATGTTTAGTTCAAAGTCGAAGAGCTACACTTTGAAAATGCAAACAAATATAAGAAAGGAGAGTTGGAATGTCCCGGTAGGTGAGCTAATTAATGCATGGTGGGGTACCAAAATAGAAAATTAAATACTAGTCATATATAAAAGATTAACTTTTAGACTTGGAAAATATTGGCTTTAGGTGGGGCATTATCAATCATGACTGTGGAAACCTAATGGGTCCTAGTGAAAGAAATTGATTATAAAATTAATGGTAGGTGAGATGGATTAATTGTTATTTCCATGTAACCATCGTTATATTATTTGCCACATCACTAATGCTACATGGAATGCATTAAAATATAAGTATATCAATCAAACGTCAGAGAAACGACACGTAATATTATATATTTCATTACCCAGCGATGATGCTTTGGTGAAAGCAAAGATTATTTAAGTTGATTAGGTGTTGAAAAAACTAAAGGAATTGAGGGGGGGAGGGAGGGGATTGCAGGAGTCAGTCAAAGTTGACAGCTCGGTGGACAGAGACCCTATGATAGTTTGAGCAACAGTCCTTGAAGGCCAAAGCAAGTGGACACGAGAGTTTGAAGCCTAAAGGAACAAATAGAATAAATATTTTTTTTTTTGAGAAATAAATATATTTTTTGTTTATTGATATATTTTTTGGAGAAAGAATATTTTTTAAATAAATATAAAACTTCTTAAAGTATTTGGATGAAGATTTTTTTTTATTATTATTGATATAATTTATACCACCACAGAAATATTTTTTACATTCATATTTCTATATAAAAAAAAAAACATACCTGAATCTATTGTTCTTTTGGCAGACCCTGTAAGGGCTAAAGTCTATATTTTTTTTCTTTATATATTTAAGAATATATATTTGGACAAGCAAAATATATCATAAGGTCAAAAAAATAGAATTGAACATTCAATTTTCTTTTACTTTTCAAAAAAAAAATTCTTATTTTCTTTGAAAATATGTTATTATCCTTTTAGATGATGTAATAATTTTCTCAGCATCCCACCTAGTTTCACTTCTTTGTACTTGCCCTTATATACATAGGCATGAGGGGGGAAAGGGAGGCGAAAATCATGAACTTGATGTGTGACTTAAGTGTCCTAATCTTTTAAGGCGTACTGTTCAGGGGGCTTGTTAATCTCTAATTTGGCATTGTAATTTTGGCTTCTTGTGCTTTTTTCCATGGCTGATTTTCTAAACACACTTTGCACAGATCATCATCTTCTAGAAAACTTTCTACATAAAAATGAGGCAAAAGTGATTTTTAAAGAAATGAGTTGGATGAATTATACATATGATGGTGAAATTGATAGTTTAAATATGAAGATAATGCGTGGATTGTGGATCTGCCAAAACTCGTGGTTGACATTGGATTCTCATAAGCCAATGAGGCGTTTGGTTCGCTGGTGGGAAGACATGGTGGATGCCAGGAGCCTGCTGGTTCCAGTCTTGGTGGAGCGGAATTTTGTCAAGGCTGGGCGAGCCGACGTCATGTCACATCAGGAATCGTGAGCATGTACGATCAGTAGTGTCGTATCACGTACTGGGTTAAGTGTTTGATTAGTGTAAGAATTAGTGGGCTGAAAGAGCTCACATACCCCATGGAGAGGGTACATAGGATTTGTTTATTTACCAAAAAAAAAAAAAAATTAATTGGATTCTTTATTCTTAAAAGTACTATCTTTAAATTATATATTCTTGATTTTGCATTTTAAATCTTGGTTTGAAAACCTCCTAACTTCAAATCAAAAAAATATAAAATAATAAAGCATTGTGAACTTACAAAGTATGTTAAGTTTTGATTTAAAGTTTTTTTTAAAATTAATAAATTTGGTTCCATATATTAATGATCTAGCACAATAATGCAAATTTAATTAAATAAAGTAATTAAGTTAATTAGAATTTAACCTAAAGTGAACCATTTTAATTGTATAGTGTAATTTAGTTAATTTGGTTTTATTGTCTAGATTAGTTCGATTTGATTTATAGGTTTAATAAGCAACACAACGCAACTTAGCTACAAGCCAAGAGTATACTTGCAATTAATAAAAGGCTTTTGGGCTCACACCGTTTTACATATAACATTTATCTTTAGGATTACCAAAAAAAAATAGTATTTATTTTTCCGATATAAAGATATAATCTTTGGTCCTATTATTATTATTATTAAAGATTTTGGTCCTAAATTAGTGAAAGAAAGACTGGTGGGAGAGCAATCCAATGCGCAAAGGTAGCCTAACATTCATGTGCAGCTACTGTTTAATACAATCATTCTAAAGTTTGTATAGCTGCCACTGTTCCAATATTCAATTAGTTGTTAAGCTAACCACAAACTTGTATATAACATTTCTAATTAAGGTAATTTGTTTTTAAAATCATGACCTTTTATTTACTCTTTAATGTGTTAGTTGTTAGATGAAAAATCGTTTAATAGATCAAAAATGAAGAAGAAAACACTAAAATTTACTTTTTCATTGGTGAATGGTAAGGGTGTAAGCCAACCCAATTAACCCGACTAACCGGACCGAACCGAATCAAACTTGACGGGTTGGATTGCACTGGCTAAATATTTAGGTTAGGTTGGGTTGAAAAATCCTAACCCGAACTAATTTGGGTTAGGTCACAGGTTGGGAGTTTAAAAATCGACACAACCCAACCCAACTAGAACCAATTAATAACCTTCACTCTAAATTTTTTTTTCCCTTTCGTTTTATATGGAGATTGAAGCTTGAAAGTGACTCAAACTCATCAATCTTTCACGTTATTAATAACTTGATGTTACTTTAAACTGTTTTAAATTTATATTTGTGATTGTAATGCAACTCTTTTGAAACTTTTTTGATGAAACTATTCTCAATTTATATTTGTCATATTGTGATATGTGATCGTAAATATTTTAGTGTTCACAAGTGCATGGATTATCAAGTTATAATACCGAGATGAGTCGGGTTATCGTCCTCAGGAAAAAATAATTTTACTAAAATTAATGCCCAAAACTAATATGATATTAATATTATCCAGGTGATCAAAATGGGTGATTTTATGTGCTGGAATATAAATTGAACAAATTAAAAAAAGACTTAATGCAAAATTAATTGAAAATAGTTATAAATCACTGAATGCAAGTTCTAGAGGATTAAAATCATTATATTTTACTTCATGCGTTTCAAAAGATTTTGTTATTGAATTAACTGTTGAGTTTATAAATCATGAATCCTAACCCAATCAAATACCTCTCTCGAGCGTCAATTCGATAATCTATACTTAACATATTAATTCCCTCTCTCGAGTGTAAATCAACACATCAAGCATGCCTTAAGATTTGTGATTCATGTTATCTGATTTCAAAGGTTTTCGTAGGTCTCTTGACTAAATACTATTAACCTAGGTCACAAACTCCTGGATCTAATTTGATAACACCTCTCTCGAGTGTAAGAAATCAAATTTAACTTCATTTAATTAGTGGCCAACAAATTGAAGGCATTAAGCATATGAAATTACAAATAAACTCAGAAATCAATTCAATAACACATACATGAATATTAACCCATGAAATCAAATATAGATCATTCAAACCTCTAGATTAATAGTTTAGCTCATATTCATGTTCATGGATACAGGATAAAAAAAGAAATAAAATAATGGATGAAAACATTTCAAGGCACAAGAAACTGAAATCAAATGTTAGATTCCCCCTTCGATGGTGGATTTGGTATTCTTTTTCTCCTTGGTTCCTTCAAGCATCCAATCCAAAGCCCTTTTACCTCTTGCTTTTTTGCCTTCTTTTTCACACCCCAAACCTTATTCTCTATTTTGATAATCATCAAATTAAACCCTAAAACGTGCTTTACACTTAAGTGGGTCAAAAGACCAAAAATGGGTATGAAAACTCGCTTAAAAAATGAAGTCTCGCAATTCTGCGAACACCGGCACCACTGCGCCCACACACTATTTTCCAGCACCATCATTCTGCATCTGGGCATCGTGGTGCCCAGTCTCGAGTTTTTGTGGTGCTGATTTGTGGACTTGGTCGATTTTTCCACTTTTTTGCACACTTCTTACACATGTTCTTAACTTCTTTTGAACACCATTTGGACCTTGTTTCAACCTACTTTTAAGCTCTTTATTTACTTACAAAACAAAGTATAAACGAATGTAAATTCTATGCAATTAATCAAAGTATTAACCAAAATGCAATGTACTCAAAACATGTGACTTCTATGATATTAACATCTATCAAAAGTCATTTATTCATGATAAAAACCTATAAAAACCTAAAATAAAACCTATATGCATCTAAAACAACTAAGTATACTAATCATGTAAAAACACCTAAAAACTAACTAAATGAACCTAAAAATCTATCAAATTAATATGCAAACTAACTACTAAAACTCAACTTATCAATATGATATTTATATTTGTCATATTGTGATATAATAGTGGATAAATGTGATTTATTTAAAACATCCTGATATTTATGATTAATTTAAAATTATTGTCAAATATGCATGTTGATACAGTTGTACTTGAAATTGAAATATTACACTCTTGATGTCTTTTAGTGTAGAATTTGCATGTGAAATTTATAAGTATAATTTAACTCACTTTAAGATTCTCAACTCGAATGACCAACCCAAACTAGTTCGGGTTGGGTTGAGGGGCGGTTTGGTTTGATTTGGGTTGAGTTCTAATTTTTTCAACCCGAACTAGTATGAGTTGGGTTGGGATTTGGCTCCAACCCAACCCAACCCAACCCATTATACCCCTAGTTAATGGGGAGAAAAATATTTCGATAATGCTTAAAAAGATCATTTAGTAAACCACACCTGTTGCAAAAACTTACCAAAAATTATATTATGAGCTTGTATTTTATATAAAGAAAGATGATAATTAGAAAGTCTTTTTTTTTTCTAAAAATAATAATGCGATTCTATAATAGGCTTTATTAATACGATGACGTCCTTGTGTTGACAATTAATTTTAACATAATTGTTATGGTCATTCGATCAATCAAGAAAACAAATGAAGCTTGTTGAAGTTTCAACTGTGACGCCCCGAAAATTATTTCATCTAGCCCATAACCCAATTGTATTTTGCCCAAACTCTATGTGTTGCCTTGATATGTTTGGTGTTTGTTTGATGATTGTTTAATGTTTGTATAGTTAATGCTTGATAATGTATATAAATATATGTATCATAAATTGTATATGAGTCATGTTAAATGAAAGTTTAATGCATATGTTATTATTTATGCATGGGCTCATTAAACCATGAATTGATATGGGTTAGGATTGATGGAATAAAAGGATAAATGAAATTGAAGATTTGGTGTATTAAATGGATTGGACATTTAAAATACATGTGGTTGGTATGGGTAGTATGAGACCAACACATGTGAAGGTTGGTGCATGAAAGTGGACAAGTGTCCAATGCCCACTTGTCTTCTTCAATGAAGTGCTAGAATGAGTGGAGGGAACCAAGGAGAGGAAAACAAGGAGAGAATCAAGGAGAGAATCAAGGAGGGAATCAAGGAAGTGCTAGAAAGAGGTGAGTGGAGAGAAAAGAAAGAAGAAGAGAAAGAAAAGAAGAGAAAGGAAAGAAGAAGAGAAAGAAGGAGAGAGTTGCAGGAGTAAGAACCCTGCGAGATTTTCATCAAAGAAGTGGATCTTTGGAATTTACGGTCAGATTGAGCTCAAATTTTGTCAGCACGTTCGTAGCTTATGGTTCTTCATTCTGGTCGGTGGAGATCTTGATCAGAGGTTTCTTCTGAGAGATCTAACCTCTCAAACAAAGCTGGCCGGAAAGTCTGGATTTCTCGCACTGTTTCGCTCAAACTTATAGATCTCCTAAATCTACCGTTAGATGGTTATCAAATTTGGGTATGTAGTTTATAACTAATATTTATACATTCTGAACGGTGGAGATCGTAATTAGAAGCTTGTGCTAAGAGATATAACCTCTGAAACAAAGCTGATCGGAATTTCTGGGTTTCTCGTTCCGTTTCGGTAAAACTTGTAGATCTCCTCAACGTACCGTTGGATGGATATCAAATTTGAGTATGTAGTTTACAACAGATATTTCTGTATTCTGAACGGTGGAAATATTTATACGTTAATTATTTTGTGTGATATAGCCATCTGAGTTTGGGTATTTGCAGCAGGAAAGGAGAAACTGTCTGATTAGACACTTGCTCATCAAAGATACATATCTTTTCGGTCCACCGTTGGATTGGGCTGATATTTGGACAGAAGGTTTGTTTCTTCACATACTTCAATCTGTACGGTTGATTTTGTGATTACATATTTCTGTTGGTAGATTGATACATCTGAACAGAATAATACATGTGAAGAATTGGTAGGGTTGTTTGTATTAGACCTACATTTAGAATATGAACTTAGACCTTTCCAAATAGCTTGCATGTCAACTATGTTGACTTAGTTGCCATTGTGGATGAACCCATGATGCAAAATCAGTGATATACATGGCTGAACATGGCGACCTAGTGTAAATCGACAATATGGCCTAAGTATGAAAAATTTCATATTTTAGGGCTTTTGATGCTTTTGGCTTAGAATCATTGAATTGATGCAACTTATGTTTAATTAAGCATGATTAGGGTTGATTATGCTACTGATTTGGTGGTTGTGACCATATCATGGGTTAGGCCTACTTGTGATCAAGTGACCCAAATTTGGACATGTTTATGCCTAAGGAATTGAAAATCAGTATTTTTGATTAATAGAATGGTTTATGAATGAGAACTATGCATTAGAGGCCTAAGTCATGTGATTTGAGTTGAATGATGGGATTAAATGGGATTTAGGCCTATTAATTATATGTGGGCTGATTTAGGGTTGATTTGTAATGTCTATGTAATTGAGCATAGAAATTGATGTATGGTAGGATATTGATGTATGTTTCAGGATCTTGATTGGGTTGATTCGGTTTGGTGGTCGTGTGTGATTAAATACTCTCGCGAGGCTTGGTTGTGAGTAGGCTTCACTTATGATTATATCATTTATGTCATCATATCACTTATATATATTGTATGTTGAAAGCATGAATGTGTTCTAATGTTTTGAATGATGCATTGATTTGAGAAAACCTTATGACTTTGGTTGGGCCCATCTATCTGGCTAATAGGGGGACTTGACCTTGTCATAGGAGGGTTTTAAGAAGGAAATGATTGGGATCAACGGCACGGTGAAATAGACGTGGACTAGTAACCCAAGTAAACATGATTGGGATCAACGACACGGCGAAATAGACGTGGACTAGTAACCCAAGGCATGTGGAATGTGGATCCAAATTGATAAACTTTTACTTGCATCGAACTTATTATAAATGCTTGATATCTATATGTTATGAGCTTTTAATCATGCTACACATTGACATGCATACATGGTTATTATTGATGAGTATTGATAGCATATTTGAATTCTATTCACTGGGCATCGTTGGCTCACCCTCATTTTCCTCTTTCAGGTCCTTCTGTCCCGAATAAGGGCAAGGGAGTAGTCATATCTTGAGGGCCTTGCCTGCGAGAGAATCCAAGTCCTCTATGTGAGTTGAGAGGCATTTTGATTGAATTGTGTTTTATATTATGAAGTATTATATTTTGGATTATGTAATTATAATACTTACCACATTTTAGTATGGGTGAGTTGGGACTTGCTAGATAGACCATGTGGGCACATGACGGTTTTTTTAATTTGTACCCACAATTTTGGACTTTATGTGTATGTCAATTTTTAATGGACTGTAGGAATTATGATTTTATTTATGGTTCATTTTTATGGATTATCTCGTCTTTGATGATTAATACAGTGGGTAGTTTTGTTTAGTACCTTTTGATATTATGTCGTTGTTTGAGATAAGGCTCGTAGGGTCTCAACCACCTCACGGGAGTTGAGGAGTGGTCGGAGATGCCTACGCCGGGCGTCCCGCCCCGGCATTCCGCATGCCATTCCCTGTGGGGTTGGTGGTCCGGGGCGCGGGGTCGCCACATCAACAATGGCAAAGAAACATAGAAAACAAAAAACAAAAAGTGAGAAAAGAGTTTTTTAGAGCAACTTTCATTCAACTATATATACAAGTGTTTATATACACCATCTGAAATGATATGGACCATTCACTAATAACTAACTCTCAAATCATCATTGGATCAAATAACATACTTCTAACAACCTCTCACAAAACTGCTCGGAACTAAATGTATTAACAAACAACTTATAACATTAACTCTATTACTGACTTTCAGACATCTCCAACATCCCCCCCTCAAAGTGATCATCGATGAAAAACAAATGTTCAATTTGGAAACCATATGAAGAAACCTATCAGTAGGAAGAGGTTTTGTAAATATGTCAGCAATTTGATTCGTTGTAGAAATGTATCTGATATCCAATTGCCCAGTTGCAACCTTGTCTCGGACAAAATGAACATCCACTTCAATGTGTTTAGTCCTAGCATGAAAGACTGGATTTTGAGCTAATGCTTTGGCACCTGTGTTATCACACAACAAAACAGGGCAAGAAGGAAGGGAAAAAACAAGCTTACTTAGTAGAGATTGCAACCATGTCAGTTCAATAATCATTTGAGCAAGAGAATAATATTCAACTTTTGTGCTACTACTAGCCTAATTTGCTTTTTGGATCCCCAAGTAACAAGGTTGTCTCCCATGTAAACACAAAAGCCACTTGTGGACTTTCTTTCATCAAGGGAGCTAGCCCAATCAACATCACAAAATGCCTCCAATCAAAGAGAAGATGAGGATTTGAAAAACAAACCATGATGAGTCGTGCCCTTAAGATAATGAAAAATCCTTTGGCAAGTCATCCAATGTACTGATGTACGAGTTGAAACAAATTGACTCAGCTTATTAACAATAAAGTTGATATCAGGACGAGTGTTTGTCAAGTACTAAAGATGACACTTCTATAAAGAGAACAATCTGAAAATGGAATGCCTTCATGAAGAAAAAGTTTAGTACTGGTACTAACAGGAGAAGAGCATGTTGATCACAAATACACTTGGCTTGAGTGAGATGAAGAGCATTAGAAGTTCTTGTGGCTTCAAAACCCAGAAAGTAATTGACTGATCCCAAGATGTCTTTAAAGAAAAAATGTTATTCAACTGTTGAATAAATAGTACTTTCATGAAGAGAAAGCTTAGTACTGACACTAACAGGAGAAGAGCATGGTTTGCAATCAAACATGTTTGTTTTAGCAAGTAGATCATGAATACACTTGGCTAGAGTGAGATGAAGACCATTAGAAGTTCTTGTGGCTTCAAAACCCTAAAAGTAGTTGATTGATCCCAAGGTCTTTAGAGCAAAAGTGTTATTCAATTGTTGAATAATTGATTGAACAGTTGAGGGATCATTACCTGTGATGAGAATATCATCAACATACACAAGAAGCAAGATATAAGAGCCAACATTCTTCTTAATAAAAAGAGATACATCAGATTGTGAGTTCACAAAGCCCAAACCAAGAAGAACATTTCGTAATTTATGAAACCAAGATCTTGGAGCCTATTTAAAACCATATAGAGCCGTGTTTAATTTGCAAACAAGAGAAGGATGTTTAGGATCTTGAAACCCCTCAGGCTGGTGCATGTACACCTCTTCCAAATCACCATTTAGAAAAACATTATTTATGTCAAGTTGCTAAATATCCCAACCTTGGAACTGCTATGGTGAAAATCACTATAATAGTAAAAGCTTTGATAACTGGACTATAAGTATCAAAGAAATCTATTTCAGGGTTTGATGAAAACCCTATGCTACAAGCTTGGCCTTGTGCTTAGAAATAGTACCATTTGAGTTAAACTTACCTCTGAACACCCATTTATAGCCGAGAATATTCATGCTAGGATCATAAGGTACCAAAAACCAAGTGTTGTTATTAACCAAAGCCTGAAACTCATCTTGCATAGCTTTAAGCCACTTGGAATCTTGAAGTACTTTCTTTACAAAGCTAGGCTCAAGAGAGATAGGTGAAGCATGAGTAGAGGTATGAACTTTAGGTTAGAAGATCTCACTTTTTAATCGAGTTTGCATAGGATGAATAGAGCCAGTAGGATGCAAATAACCAAATTGATAATCAGTAGTAGTTGGTGGGACATTTTCGATTTCAACAATAGGTACTGAAGTACCATGTTTACCAAGTGCTGGTGAGGTAGAAACTTGTCTTGAGGAAGTAGTGACGACAGAATGAGGTATATGCTAAGACATATACTTAAGAGCAGGTGAAACAAGATGAAGCATTGATTCTAATACCCTGTATTTCACAAAATAATAATAATAATAATTTTTTTTAGGATAAAGCACATGCCTGGAAGTCCAGGCACATGGCACATGGCACATGGCACATGGCACATGGCACATGACACATGCCTTGAAGTCCAGGCACATGTGCACATGGCACATGCCTGAAAGTCTAGGCACATGGCACATGCCTGAAAGTCGAAGCACATGGCACATGGCACATGGCACATGGCACATTGCACATGCCTGGAAGTCCAGGCTCAAGGCACATCCCTGGTGATCCTTATCAGGGTCGGTATCATGATGTGCAAGGTTAGGACATTCAGTATTACATGTATAAGCTGGTAGCTTTTAATAGGACCAACTAGATCAGTCCTTAGTTGAGAGGCGAAACACTAGGTCTGCTTAAATAACCAATCGCCTAGAGCAGCCCGCTGCCTCCTGTTCACTATTTAAAGTTACTGAGGACAAGACCGAGTCTAGTTGAGTCAGATTGACCACAAATCCAACATTATAACAGTATAATACGTGAATTCCAAGTGTACAGGCATAAGTGCGGCAGTATAATCATTATATGACATAATGCAGTGTAAATGAACAGTAGACATAATAATAACTGAATGTAAACTTTAATAAAAGTTATAAAACACGCAAACCTATGTTTCATTCCCCACCTTCAGATAAGAACTTCTTCTTTTTTAGATCTGGCATTTTCCTCCAGACAGAACTTTGTCGTACTGCATTGAGAGTCTCGGACATAGAGTCTCAAAAGACTAAAACTCAATATGAGTGAAAAGAGGAGGAAAAATCACAATTTGGAGTGAATTTGGTGTGAAAAATGAAGAGGGGAGGGTTGGTTTATATAGAATTTTTGGCGCCTGAAAGTCCAGGCGGGGTGCCTAGACTTCCAGGCATGTGCCATGTGCCATGTGCCTTGTGCCTGGACTTCCAGGCATGTGCCATGTGTCATGTTCCATGTACCTGGACTTCCAGGCATGTGCCATGTGCCATGTGTCATGTGCCTGGACTTTCAGGCATGTGCCTGGACTTTCAGGCATGTGCCATGTGCACATGTGCTTGGACTTCCAGACATGTGCCATGTGCACATGTGCCTGGACTTCCAGGCATGTGTCATGTGCCATGTGCCATGTGCCTAGACTTTCAGGCATGTGTCATGTGCCATGTGCCTGGACTTCCAGGCATGTGTTTTATCCTAAAAAAAATTATTATTATTATTATTATTTTGTAAAATACAGGGTATTACACTCTACCCCTCTTAAAGAGATTTTGCCCTCGAAATCAATTCAAGTAGTTATGATGGTTATCTGCTTGAGATCCACTGCCGGCGTCATCTCTTGCGAGTTCAGGATAGTGCTAGTATTGTCCCTGAATTGCACTGTGGGCGGTGGAATCCTCATCATCATAAAACCATGGAGAGCAAATGGAATCAGACTCATCCTCTGAAGATTCTTACATTTGCATAACAGATAGTGGTGGAGGGCGACGGTACATCGTTTGAGGGGAGGTCCTACCAAAATGAGGGCACGAGATTGTTGCAAAAAAGTCATGCACGTTCTGGCGATAATGATCGCTGTGCGGTGATAGAGTTGGTGATGCAAAGTAATAGTGACTTGAATCTGCTTCTTCAGAAGTAGTTACAAGTTGCCAAGGAGATCACTGCGTGTGTGCATCACGATATCCGTGGATGTTAGTTTTAGACATCGGTGTAGTTATTCAAGTGAAACAATGTATTAAGATAAGTGTAACAATGTTTCATCATTTTATTGATAAGTGAAAATAGGACAATGTGTCGCATCATCAGTTGGTACTAGAAACAATTCAGGATATTTTTGTTTAATAGTTGTTTCTAGTTCCCATGTTGCTTCCTCTACGCTGTGGTGATCCCAGAGCACTTTCACAAGTGGTATGCTACGTCGCCGTAGTTCTTGAGTTTTTCTATCTAAAATTTGTATCGCTTTCTCCTGATACGTATTTCCTTCCGCAACCCGAACCTCGACTAAAGGGATGATATGCGAAGGATCAGGACGATACTTGCGAAGCATAGATACATGAAAAACGTCATGAACCTTAGGCATGGACGATGGAAGGGACAGACGATAAGCAAGTTTGCCAATAGGTTCAATGATCTGAAATGGATCGATATACCGCGGGGAGAGCTTGCCTTTGATCCCAAAGCGTTTGACACCTCTTGTGGGCTGGACTTTCAGAAAAACAAAGTCCCCCTTATCAAATTCTAGAGGTTGTCTCCGCTTGTCTGCATAGCTCTTCTGTCGACTTTGTGCAACACGAAGTCGTTCCTTCACTAGTGTGATCTTCTCAGAAGTCTCTTGAACTAGTTCAGGGCCTAACTGTGGCCGATCTGCCATATCTAACCAGCATACCGGAGATCTGCAAGGCCGACCATAGAGATCCTCGTATGGTGCCATGCCGATTCTAGTTTGGTAGCTGTTGTTGTATGCAAACTTAGCTAGATGCAAATACTTTGCCCATCCGTCATTAAAGTCCAAAATGCAGCATCGTAACATGTCTTCTAAGATTTGAATAAGCCGCTCTGACTGCCCATCAGTCTGAGGGTGGAAGGTTGTGCTCATAGTGATCTTAGAACCCATTCTATTCTGGAAGCTTTTCCAAAAGTTCGATGTGAATCGAGGGTCTCGATCAGAGACGATCGTGAGTGGTATGCCATGAAGGCGTACGATCTCTCTTTCATATAGTTCTGCAAGTTTGGCGGGATTATCCGTGAACTTTATTGCCAAGAAGTGTGCAGAATTTGTAAGTCTGTCAATGATAACCCAGATAGTATCTTGCCCTTTATTATTTCGAGGCAAGGCCGTAACAAAATCCATTGCGATGTTCTCCCACTTCCATTCTCCAATAGGTAACGGCTGGAGAAGTCCTGAGGGAAGTCTTGGTTCTGCCTTAACTTTCTGGCAAACGAGACATCGAGCAACGAAGTCTGCAATTGTCGTCTTCATTCTAGAAAACCAGAATTGTCGCTTGACATCCTTGTACATCTTGTCACCCCCAGGATGCATAGCGTACCTCGAACAGTGCATCTTAGTAAGCACGTCTTTCCGAACCTCAGGATCGTTTGGTAGACAGAGATGTTTTTTTTATAAACAATGGCTCCGTCTTTAGATACTGACTAATGAATAAGATCTTGTCCGTTGAGTAAAAGTTCTCGTTTCTCCATTAACATAGGGTCATTGGCTTGAGTAGCTGAAATCTTTCGAATGAGCTCAGAGGTGGCTGATAATTGAGAGAATCGTGGTCGTGGTCCCTCTACGTTCAGTTGTAGGTTAAAGTTATCCATCTCTGTAGCCAGCTTCCCCATTTCATAGTTAAGAGTGCAAGCAACATAAGATTTTGTACTCAGGACATCGGCCACAACATTGGCCTTTCTGGAATGGTACTAGAGTTGAAAGTCATAATCTTTCAAGAATTCCAACCATCGTCTCTGGCGGAGGTTTAGGTCTCTCTGAGTGTATATGTACTTAAGACTTTTGTGATCCGAGAAGACCTCAAACCGTTCACCGTATAGGTAATGACGCCATAGCTTCAGTGTAAACACAATAGCTCCAAGTTCCAAGTCATGTGTTGGGTAATTACCCTCGTGAATCTTTAGTTGCCTTGAGGCATATGCAACAACTTGGCCTTCTTGCATTAGTACGGCACCTAAGCCTTGGAAAGAGGCGTCGATGTATAATGAAAATCCAATTGCATTTCTTGGAGTGATAAGTACAGGTGCCGTCGTGAGGCGTTTCTTCAATTCCTGAAATGATGCTTCACAGGCGGGATTCCAGATGAATCGCACGTCTTTTCGAGTGAGCTTGGTCATAGGTTCAGCAATCTTTGAGAAGTCCTTGATGAAGCGTTTGTAATAGCCAGCCAACCCAAGAAAACTCCTCATCTGAGTAATAATGGTAGGCTGCTTCCAGTTTAAAACGACTTCAACCTTAGAAGGATCTACCTCAATGCCATTGCCTGAAACCACATGGCCTAGGAATTGAACTCTCTTCGCCCAAAATTCGCAATTACTCAACTTTGCATATAGTTGGTGGCTTCTCAAGGTCTGGAGGATTATTTTCAAATGTATTTTATGGTCTTCCTCGGTTGAGGAATATATCAAGATGTCGTCCACAAAAACCGCCACAAATCTGTCTAAGTATAACCTGAATATTCGATTCATCAAATCCATGAATGCAGCAGGTGCATTTGTTAGACCGAACGGCATAACTAAGAACTCGTAATGACCGTACCGAGTTCTGAATGTCGTCTTGGTGATGTCCGACTCTCGGATCCGAAGTTGGTGATAACCGGACCGTAAATCAATCTTAGAGAAGTATTTGGCTTTTTTAAGTTGGTCGAACAAGTCATCGATCCTAGGTAATGGATATCTGTTCTTGATGGTGACGTTATTCAACTTGCGATAATCGATGCAAAGTCGTAACAAACCATCCTTTTTGCGAACAAACAGAACTGGAGCACCCCAGGGTGATGAACTCTTTCGGATGAAGCCATTACTCTCTAATTCGTTTAGTTGTTTGTCTAATTCGACTAGCTCGACATTAGACATTCTGTATGGTGGAATTGAGATAGGCCCTGTCCCAGGTATGAGGTTGATCTCAAAATCGAATTCCCTAACTGGAGGTAGACCAGGAAGGTAAAATTGTTGGGAATTCAGATATGACTGGAACAACATGTACTTCGAGAGGGTATAGTGCTGGTGATTCATTTTCGTCACCAAGGGATAACGGTCGAAGTTGAGATTTGAGAAGTGCAACTGTTGATTTGTGTAGCCATTTCCTTGTTCCGTGAATCTTGACAAACTCTCCTGTAGGCAAGGTTAACTGAACTTGCTTCTTCAGACAGTCGATCTTTGCATTCAGTGGTGCGAGCGAGTCCATGCCGAGGATGATGTCGAAGTCTTCAATATCCATCACAAAAAGATCTGCATATAGTATCTGTTCTGACATTCGAAGTTTACATCGAGAACACTGCAAATTCACGTCAGTACCAGATCCAAACGGTGATGTGACATGGAGTGTGATGTTTATGGGTTCAGGATGTAGGCCTAAATGTCTTACCAATGCTGATGATATAAAAGAATGCGTAGCACCTGAATCAAACAAAACATGCACCATTGTATTGAACAAAGGAAATGTACCTTCGACTACATTGTTGTCTGAGAGGGGTTGTTGAGCGATGACATATGCTCTGCCCTAATTCCGTTGACCCTGGTTCTGCCTAGGTTGGGCATTAACAGCAGGTGGTGCTTGTTGGACCGGAATAGCAGGAACATGTTGCTGAAGGTGCGGACAGGCATTTCTTACGTGGCCCTGTTGGCCGCAGTTGAAACAAGTAGGCCTGTATTGCTGATTGTGTTGCTGGCCATGCTGATTGTTCTGCTGGGCTTGCTGATTGTGGTGTTGACCACCACCTCTGCCATTGCCTTTTCGACGACCACCCCTTCCATAACGACCTTCGTGGCCATGATTACGAAAACCCCGATGGTTAGGGTTAGAAGGTTCAGCCGCAGGTGTTGTGGCCTCATTCTTCGAAACAGGGGCTGGGAGGGCTGGGTTTTGATTGTAGTAGGGCTTCTTCTTGTTGCCCTGCTGCGAGCCTTGTTGGGGAAACGTTGCAAGTCGTTTGCCCTTATTCATTCTTTGTTCCTGTAAGATCTTCTCTTGTTTGAAGCTCATGGCTTTATCAACAACCTCCTTGTAAATCTTGAGATCCAAGATCGACAAGGCTTGTTGAATGTCATGGCGAAGGCCATTATAAAATTTCTCAGTCTTATCTCGCTCCGTTGAGATGGTGGAGAGAGAGTAAACTGATAATTCTTTGAATTTTCCAGCATATTCTCTGACAGTCATGGTACCCTGGTATAACTTAGCAAATTCCTGGCGCTTCTGTTTTGTCACCGCGCTGGGAAAATACTCATCAATAAACATTGACTCAAACTGTTGCCAAGTCATATCTGCTATGTTGACCCTTGGGTCTTCTTTCACTGTCATCCACCATGTGTTTGCCCCACCAACAAGTTGGTAGGTCGCTAGTGAAATTTTTCGAGTCTCATCGACTCCCATTACATCAAGAGCCTTCTTTGACTCATCCAGCCACTTTTGCACCTCATCAGCATCAATGGTGCCATCGAAAGTAAAAGGTTGTAACCGCTTGTATTTAGTAATCTGATCGGTTTGAGCTTCCGACCCAAATTTTACAGGTGCTTGAACCGTGGCAACCTGACTGGTCGTGGTCTCACGAACGGCCGTTTGAAAAGTGGCTTTGATTGCTTCCATAAATCTGGCGAAAAAGGTTTCCATGCTCGAAGGCATAGTAAAGGGTGCGGGTGGGGACGGTATTGCCTGCCCAGATGGAGTGGCAGTGTCGGGTGTGGCCTGTGCTGTTGTTGGAGGCGGCGGTTCCTGAATCTCAGGAGGTGCCTCAACTGCTGGACGTACAGTATGTGGCCTTCCTCTCTTCCTGTTTGCATTTTCTCACTGGCAAGGAGGAAATAAAACCAAGATTTAAGAATTGTAGCCAAGTATAATGTTATAGTATGCTCAACAACGATTTCGAGAGTACTATAATGTTAAAATCACTTATTTTTCTAAGTATAGTGTAAGGTGTTTCTTGAGGAATCATAGAATCTTATATATCTCGTATGTTTGGCCATGGTGTAAAAACAAACAAAGTTAAAATGTTTATATAATAAGTACAAAACTTTGCAAGTATTTCAAATGATTTGGTTATGGTCTTTGTGAACATACATATATATTTCATTGAAAATCCATACGAGTCATAAGAATTCTAAGATTTGCCTCGGTAAATATCCTAATCTAACCTTCTATTGCAATCTTATGTATTCAAACTCTTACTCTTAGTCATTTCGATTATTAGCTAAGTTCATGTGTCCCACCACATGACTTTGGTAATAAGGGTGTTAACCAAGTTAAGTTATATGAACACGATCTCTAAAAACATTGGCTGAATAGAAGTTCACTAATAGTATTGTCCAAATTTACTCGTCCCATACTGTGTAAACTTAGTGATAATATGAGTAATGCAACTGTTTCCAAATGTTTCTTTTCACACAAGGTCATGGGTTTTCTTACTTTCACATTTTATTTAGTATCCTTCAATTTTGTTATGTTCCATATCATTCCAAAGTTAGTGATACAAAAGAAAGAATGGTTGTAAGTAGGCCCACCAAAGATTGTCTTTAAACAAAACATTTCATTCATGTATATAAAAGAAAAGTTTACAATGCCAGTAATCAATTTTGATTTCCCTGCCTACTTCCGCTCCTTCTGATCTCCTGCTAGGTACAGAACGACTACTAACAGAAGGTTAAGAGTTTGCTCGCTCTGCTTCAGAGTTTTGCATATGTGTTAATATATAATTTTGAGTCGCTCTCATTTCCGCCATATTGGATTTCATTTTATTTAACCTTTCAAAAAGGTTAGTCGATTGGTCCATTGGTGGTTGATGGCTCGATTGTCCCATAGGTGGAGGGTAAGCCATAGGTGTTGGGGGAAAGTATTGGTTGTAGGAGTGACTCATAAGTGAGGGGTAGTTGTTTCAATTGTACGGGGATCCCCTAATTGGATGAGGTGAAAAATTTTGAAGTAGTGGGTTCATTAGGATGTTCTGCCCTCCAAAATTTGGTGCTTCTCCGACGGGAATCTTGCATCGACCTTTTCGAAGGCAACGTCCATGCTTGTCCCTCATTCTCTCGACATTTCCTATCGTTGTGCCGAATACGTCCTCGTCAGTTACTCCTCCCCTTGGAACATATATCTTGAACATAGAATGTGACGCCCCGAAAATTATTTCATCTAGCCCATAACCCAATTGCATTTTACTCAAACTCTATGTGTTGCCTTGATATGTTTGGTGTTTGTTTGATAGTTGTTTAATGTGTGTATATTTGATGCTTGATAATGTATATAAATATGTGCATCATAAATTGTATATGGGTCATGTTAAATTAAAGTATAATGCATATGTTATTATTTACGCATGGGCCCATTTAACCATGAATTGATATGTGTTAGGATTGATTGAATAAAAGGATAAATGAAAATGAAAATTTGGTGTATTAAATGGATTGGACATTTAAAATACATGGGAGCATGAGATTGGTTAAAGTACATGTGGTTGGTATGGTTAGTATGAGACCAACACATGTCAAGTTGGTGCATGAAAATGGACAAGTGTCTCATGCCCCATTTCTTTTCTCCAACACATGTCAAGTTGGTGCATGAGACCAACACATGTCAAGTTGGTGCATGAGAATGGACAAGTGTCCCATGCCCCATTTCTCTTCTCCAACACATGTCAAGTTGGTGCATGAGACCAACACATGTTAAGTTGGTGCATGAGGATGGACAAGTGTTCCATGCCCCATTTCTCTTCTCCAATACATGTCAAGTTGGTGCATGAAAATGGACAAGTGTCCCATGCTCCATTTCCCCTCTCCAACACATGTCAAGGTTGGTGCATGAATGGACAAGTGTCCCATGCCCTACTTCTCTTTCCCAAAAAAGTTTTAGAGGGTGAGATGAGTAGAGAGAAAGGAAAAAAAGAAGAGAAAGGAAAGAAGAGGAGAAAGAAAGAGGGAGTTGCTTTGAGGAAATCTCTGCAACATTTTCATCAAAGTGCTGGATCTTGAGGATATATTGTCCGATTGAGCGCAAAATTTGTCAGCAAGTTCGTAGGTTATGGTTATTCATTCTGGTCAGTGGAGATCTTGATTAGAGTTTTCTTCTAATAGATATAACCTCTCAAACAAAGCTGGTCGGAAAGTCTGGATTTCTCGCGCAGTTTCGATCAAACTAATAGATCTCCTAAATCTACGGTTGGATGGATATGATATTTGGTTATGTGGTTTACAACTAATCTTTCTGCATTATGAACGGTGTAGATGTCTATGCTTAAGTATGTTGTGTGATATAGTCATCTGAGTTTGAGTATTTGCAGCAGGAAAGGAGAAATTATCTGATTAGAGACTTGTTCATCAAAGTGGCCTATCTTTTCGTTCCACCGTTGGATTGAGCTCATGTTTGGACAGAAGGTTTGGTTCTTAAAATAATTCAATTTGTACGATTTATTTTGTGATTAAATATTTCTGTTGGTAGATTTATACATCTGAACAAAATATTAAATGAAGAATTGGTAGGGTTGCTTGTATTAGACCTAAATTTATAATATGAACTTAGACCTTTTCAAGTAGCTTGCATGTCAACTATGTTGACCTAGTTGCCATTGTTGATGAATCCATGATGCAAAATCAATGATATACATGGCTGAACATGGTGACCTAGTGTAAATCGGCAATATGGCCTAAGTATGGAAAATTTTATATTTTAGGGACTTTGATGCTTTTGGCCTAAAATCATTAAATTGATGCAACTTATGTTTAATTAAGCACGATTAGGGTTGATTATGCTACTGATTTGGTGGTTGTGACCATATCATGGGTTATGCCTACTTGTGATCAAATGGCCCAATTTGAGCATGTTTATGCCTAAGGAATTGAAAATCAGTATTTTTGAATAATAGAATGGTTTATAAATGAGAACTATGCATTAAAGGCCTAAGTCATGTGATTTGAGTTGAATGATGGGATTAGATGGGATTTAGGCCTATTGTCTATATGTGGGCTAGTTTTGGGTTGATGTGTAATGTCTATGTGATTGAGCATAGAAATTGATGTATGGTAGGATATTGATGAATGTTTCAGGATCTTGATTGGGTTGATTCGGTTTGGTGGCCGTTTGTGGTTAGATACTCTCGCGAGGCTTGGTTGTGAGTAGACTTCATTTATGATTATATCTTTTATGTCATCATATCACTTATATATATTGTATGTTGAAAGCATGAATGTGTTCTAATGTTTTGAATGATGCATTGATTTTAAAAAACCTTATGACTTTGGTTGGGCCCATCTATCTGGCTAATAGGAGGACTTAACCTTGTCATAGGAAGGTTTTAAAAAGAAAATATTTGGAGATGAGAACGGTACTGTGAAATAGATGTGCACTAGTAACCCCAAATAAACATGATTGGGGTCAACGGTACGGTGAAATAGACGTGCAGTAGTAACCCCAATGCATGTGGAATGTGGATCAAAATTGATAAGCTTTTACTTGCATCAAACTTATTATAAATGCTTGATATCTATATGTTATAAGCTTTTAATCATGCTACACATTGACATGCATACATGATATTTATTGATGAGTATTGATAGCATATTTGAGTTCTA